>LR749894.1:809484-881231 GCA_902729485.2 Mus minutoides | reverse complement strand
GGCAGAGAGGCAGAGAGGCAGAGAGGCAGAGAGGCAGAGAGGCAGAGAGGCAGAGAGGCAGAGAGGCAGAGAGGCAGAGAGGCAGAGACAGAGGCAGAGGCAGAGGCAGAGGCAGAGAGGCAGAAGCAGAGGCAGAGAGGCAGAAGCAGGCAGATTTCAGAGTTCAAGGCCAACTTGCACAACAGATTGATGGTCATTACAGGATGGCCGAGGATACACAGAGAAACCTTGTGTCAGAAAGGCAAAAAATAAACAAACAAACACATACACATATAAATATATGTATACATATGCACATACATACACACACACACACACACACACACACACACACACACACACACACACACTCCTCTGGGCTTAGAGGTATGTGCTACCATGCCTGGTTAACAATATAAATTCTTGGGGGCTGGTGAGATGGCTCAGCGGGTAAGAGCACCTGACTGCTCTACCGAAAGTGATAAGTTCAAATCCCAGCAACCACATGGTGGCTCACAACCATCCTTAATGAGATATGGCGCCCTCTTCTGGAATGCCTGAAGACAGCTACAGTGTACTTACATATAATAAATAAAAAATAAATCTTTAAAAAAAAAAAAAACAATATAAATTCTTTTTTTCTTTTTGGACACAGAACCTTACTAGATAGACCTAACTGGCCTAGAGCTCTCTATGTAGACCAGGCTAGCCTCAGGCTCACAGAGATCTGCCTACCTGTGCTGGTTGTTGTTTTTGTCAGCTTGACCTAGGCTGGAGTTACCTGAGTGGAAGAACCTCGATGGAGAAAATACCTGTATGCAAATCTGTAGGACTGTATGCAAATCTTGATTAATGATTGGGGTGGGAAGGGCCAGTCCCCTGAAGGCAGTGCTGCCCCTGGCTAGGTAGTCCTGAGCTCTATGTAAAGAAAGCAAGCTGAGCAAGCCATGAGGAGGAAGCCAGTGGGCATCATTCCTCCATGGCCTCTGCTTCAGTTCCTGTCTCCTGGTTTCTTCCTTGAGATCCTGTCCTGACTTCTCTGGATGATGGGCTGGCTGGTTATCACCCGGAAGTGTAAAACGAAATTAACCCTTTCCTCCCCAAGTTGCTTTTGATCGCACTGTTCTTGATCACAGTAAGAGAAACCCTCAGACTCTGCCTCCCAAGTGCTGAGATTAAAAGTCTGGGCCATCACACCCAGCCAACAACAATGAAGAAATTTTTTTTTTTAGTATAAATATGTCCCATGCAATAATATGCCCCATGGAATATGGGTAACACTGCCTTCCAAACTCTCCAGAGTCACATGAGCATGCTAGCCATGCCTTTAATCCCAGTATTCAGGAGGTAGAGGCAGGCAGATCTCTCTGATTCTAGGGCAGCCAGAGCTACACAGTGGGGCCCTCTCTTTGAAAGAATCCAATCAAATCTCCAAGGTTTTTTTTTTTTCTTTCTACTGTGGACCAGCTTTTCACAAGCTTTAGTAGCAAAGGGGGCCTGAATTTTTACTTCAGCTTCAGCTATATCTCTATGGAGGAGAAAGAATGGGCTTGGAAGAGAGAGGGGAAGAGAGAGAGAGAGAGAGAGAGAGAGAGTTTAAAAAATACTTCACCTACTTTTGACCAACCATGAGGGATGAATCTACCTCTCTCCCAGACAGGATTTCTCTCTGTAGCCCTGGCTAGGCTCGAACTCAAGCTGTAGACCAGGCTGGCCTCAAACTCTCAGCAACCCGCTTGCCTCTGCCTCCCAAGTGCTGGAATTAGAGGCAGGCCTCACCCTGTCTGGTGAGGGATGACTTTTTGTTTAGGCTGGTAAGATGCCTCACTGGATGAAGGCGCTTGCTGCCTGGTGAGACAATCTGTGTTCGATCCCCAGAACTCTCTTGGGAGAAGGAGCGAACTGACACCTCCAAGTTATCCTCTGACCTGGTCCACATGTGTGCTGTGGCATGCATGCACACCCCCCCCACACACACACATAAAAATGTGTTTTAAAATTTATTAAACCAAGTTGTCCACCAAACAATCCTTTGGCAATCCAAATGAAGGGCAGGAGGAAATATAGCAAATTTCCATTTCAGAAAAAAAAAATTCCTGGGCATGTCCTTCCTGGAACCCCACCGTGGATCCCAGTTCCATCAGGTCTGACACTGTGGGAATTACCAATGCCCAGCTCGTGGGGAGAGGCCACACCTCCAGATCCCTGTTAAGCTCAGCCTGGAAGCCATCAGTGAGTGAGGCTGACTAGCGGTCAGACCGAGAAAGCTTCCTGTCCTGAAAGACTCAGAGACTGGTCCCTGGCCCCTAGGAGAGCCTCGGTGAGAGGAGCCATGGTGGGCCCTCAAGCCTTCTCCCTCCACCCTGATTCACCACCCTGGCTCCTACAGGTACCACATGGCTTACCTCTCCGATGGAGCCTGGAGTCCTGTGAGACCAGCCGTTTTCTTCACCACCAAGATGGATGGAACCCTGGACATCTGGGACTTGGTGTTCAAGCAGTGTGACCCTGCCCTCAGCCTGAAGGTCACGT
The DNA here is from genome assembly GCA_902729485.2 of Mus minutoides. Classification (NCBI taxonomy): domain Eukaryota; kingdom Metazoa; phylum Chordata; class Mammalia; order Rodentia; family Muridae; genus Mus; species Mus minutoides. The sequence goes on along the minus strand of LR749894.1, from coordinate 878,720 downwards.
GTGTGGTCCCCCCTCCCACCCCACCCTTACACCCTGGCCCTTGTGATTTGGGATCTTTCCTGGATGGACCCAGATGTGTGTGTGTGTGTGTGTGTGTGTGTCTCGCTGCTGCTCTTGGCTCTTAATATGTGCACCTGAATGGGGTCTCTCTGCATTTCTGGCCAGCTGTGCTCTGGCCCCCAGAGCATGGGTTTCTGCAGAATCGAGGGACCCGGGGACTTGCAGCTGGTGATGACTATAAGAATCACCTTAGGGAGTGTAAACAGAAGGGAAAGGCTGGGGGTCCCAGGCAGTGGTAGAGTCCTGGCTTAGCTTTCAAGTCTGAGCTCCACACTCACAAGAAACAGGTTTTATCAGCTGGTAGGACACTTGCCTAGCATGCACAAGGCTCTGGGTTCTATCACCACAACTGTATACACTAGGCATGGTGCCACAGCAGCAGGATCAGAAGTTCAAGGTCACCCCTGTCTAAGTAGTAAGTTCAAGACCAACCTGGGCTACAGGAGACCCAGACCCGAACAACAAACCAGGAGGGAATTGAAGAGAAGTAAATATTCTCTCCCCTCTCCAACTGTATATTTCTCAGATCCCTATATCCAGGTTCTCCGTAGCTCCTCCATCAGCCGATATTAGCAAATTGTAGCTGAGAAACGCTGGCTGGGGACATGGGGGGACCAGGGAGTCAGAGATCCGTAAGATGATGCAGCTAGGTCAACATTAGGGCTAGGGACCAAGGGTGACCTTCATCCACCGTGGAAGGGTGTGTCACCGGGGGCTGGGAGAGGGTGTGTTCTAATAGGGCCAGATAATAGGATATATGTGACTCCTGTTTTCTTCCCCACTCTACCTGGTTCCGCTGGCTCCTTCAACAGGTGTGTGATGACTCACTCTTCTGCCTCCGGGTTCAGGACAACGGGTGTCTCATCGCCTGCGGCTCTGAGCTCGGGACGACCACTCTGCTGGAAGTCTCCAGCAGTCTCTCCACTCTGCAGAGGAATGAGAAGAACATAGCTTCCTCCGTGAGTGCCAGGGACAGGCCTGCTATGTACAAGACCTGACCCGCCCGGCTGGTCGCACAGAGACCGAGTTAGGGGAAAAGGGTTGCCGTTACAGGGGAGGGCAGCGCGGGGTCCCCAGGCTGTCAGATCTGCCCCTGCTCACTTGCTTCCCCTTGCCCAGAAGAGCTGGCATGGGCTCGGCACGTCCAGGCTGTAAATCAGTTTGATGGAGTAAAAAAAGTGAGACTTTTTGGCAGCAGAGCCTCTCAGTTGAAAGCTTAGCAGACGCCCGTAGAGAAGTCACATGGAAGTGATAAGAGGGGCCCTGAGAGCCACCACCACCCCTCTCCCCACCCTGGAACACAGTCTCCAGCAGCACAGGAGGCACTGGAGGGACACTGGCACTGAAGGTCCTAGTATTGAGGGTGGCATAGCCTCCTGGCTGTTCCTGAGGCCGGGGCCTCACAACCAAGCTAGGGTCCAGGGTCACCACATTGTCTTAACCCCAGAGGGCATTCTCCACTGTGGCCTGTGTCCGGGACCCTGCTCTGGGTTGGCCTCCATTAATGCACGGTCAGTGGTCACCTTGGATTTCGGATTCCTAGCCTTGTTGGCTTGTGCCACCGCACCCGACTTACATTTGGGGATCTCTGTTAGGCAGGCACTCCAACAGCTGGCCTGGATCTCTAGCCCTGTGTGCAAGTGTGTATTTGTTTGCTTTGAGGCAGGATCTTACTTGGCAGTCTTGGTCTGTCCTGTGTGGAACAGATTGGCCTTGAAATCACAAGAGATCAACAAATCTAATGCCACCATATCTGGCTTAGATGTTTCCCCCTCCCCCCATGCACGACAATTTATTTCAGTTAGGCTCATTTGCATACAAATACCTGAAGGCAAATGTTAAAAGTTTGCACCATTGGAGATTTGCTTTCAGAGATAAATTTACTTTGGAGTATGTAATGACTTCCTTTTAATTTCATAGAAAATTGTTTAACACACAATGAATCTCTCATCTCTGGCATAGATTCTCCTAGACAGGTATTGCTAAGTAGTCCAGGCTGGCCTCAAACTTGCAACAGTCCTTCTTGCCTCAGCCTCCTGAGCACTGGGATCATAAGTATTCACCCGCACTCCTGGTTTAGCCCTCCTCTCTTGATACAATCCCCAACAGAACTACCAGGGACCTATGTCCATAGAAGCCCAGACCATGCTGGGGTTTCTAGCTATGCCCCACTTCCCTTGCCACCAGCTTGTCCCTGTCTGCTCCAGATATTTGAACGTGAGACCCGGCGGGAAAAGATCCTGGAAGCCAGAAACCGCGAGATGCGGCTGAAGGAGAAAGGCAAGGTGGAGGGCAAAGAGGACGACCAGAAGGAGGAGGAGACATCCCTGGACCTGGACGAGCTAGTCAGCAAAGCAGAGGAGGAGTTCTTTGAAATCATCTTCTCAGAGCTGAAGAGGAAGGAGGCAGAGGCCTTGAAGAAGAAACCGAAGGCTGTAAGGACCTTGGCAGGAGCATGGGGACTGAGGTCTGGGAGGCAGCCATGAGGCCTGAGTTCTGCCCAACATCTGACCTCCTGGGTCACCTTGAGCCAATAGTTTTCTGGGATGGATCTTGACTGTCCACTGATAAGAGGAAAGACTCACAGCTATCTCCTGAGGAAATTTGTCTCCCACGAGGCATCAGGTTCCTTGAGGGCCTAAGCTCCATGCCTCGTGGTATGTTCCTCCCCACCATGGTAGGCCCATCTTCATCATGCATGGAGCCTCCCCCCTTCCCCGGAGTCAGGGCTCTGAGGTTCTGTGAGTAAGAGCCTTGAGGTCCATAGGAGGAAAGGGCTCAGCCCAACCAGGTATCAGGAATGTAGCCTCTGACTGCTTCTCTGCCCCTGGCCCTGGTTCTCGGGCATTTTCTACCTGTGCCACCCTGCCTCTTGCTCTTCATCTCAGCAACTCAGCTGCCACCTGGAAAGTGAAGCACAGGCTGTAAAGATGGTGCCTGGTTCCCTTCTGGGGACAGAGAGAAAAAGTATCTTCTCCATCTACAACATTGTTCTTAGGGGTCCAGTCAGGCGAACCATGAAGCCAGGCTATGTTCTTCTGAGCAAGACTGGTTGTGTCATGGGGTCCAAGGCCAGAATGAAAGTGTGGGACCCTCATTTAAAAAGCATTTAGAGGAGGGGGTGGAGAGATAGCTCGGAGGTTAGGGCACTGGCTACTTTTCTAGAGGACCCCAGACAACTTCGACAACTCCACTCAAGTTCCAGGGAATCCAATGCTTTCTTCAGGCCTCTGTGAGCACTAGGCATGCATATGGTCTTCTGACATATATGCAAGTAAAACACACATACATACTTAAAGCAAACAAATAAGTAAAAAGGTTTTAACGGAGCCAACAAGATGGCTTACTGCATCAAGGCACTTACTGCCAAGTCTGATAGGCTGAGTTTAATTCCTGGGGACCCGTGTGGTGGAGGAAGCAGAGAACCAACTCCCGAAAGTTGTCTTCTGACCATCACCGGATGCTATGAGACTCAGCTCCTGTGCATTGATCATATATGTGCACATGCATGCATGCGAGCGCGCACACACAATAAATGAATACATCTAAGAACTATTTAGAGGGGCTTGGGATATAGTTCTGCTGATAGACTGCTTGCTGCTTGCCTTGCATTCATAAAGCCTAGGTTTCATCTTCAGCATCAAACCATGAACCAGGTGGGCTCATGCACACCTGTCATAGATCCAGGCAGAAGGGGTGATGTATACATGAGGAAGTGTCAGATCCCCTCTGGAGGATGGAGTTAGAGGTGTTTATGAGCCATCTAACATGGGTGCTAGGACTTGAATACAGACTCTACACAAGGACAGGGAGCGATTTAACCACCAGCTCTCCAGGCCTTCCCCGCCCCCTTCTGCCTAGTGATACTTTGTTTCCCTTCTGTTGCTTGAGGACAGGGAGTGATTTTATGATATAGTTTGTACTGGGGGAGCACTTGACCGAGAGCCACTTTTGTGAGGGGGAAGGGTAGCCCCTATTCATAGCACAGGCTGGACTAGAGTTCTGATGTCTGGCCTGAATCCCCAGGCGTTTTCCGTCACTCCCAGCCCAGCAGTCTTCAGAAGACAAAGATTAAAGTACCACGTGGCCGACAGGCACGCGCTCGGCAGTGTCCTAAACCCTGAAAGTCCTCCCCTTGGCAAAATCTAAATGTTCTAGATGAAGCTGAGCTGCAGAGACTATTCAAGTTCACAGACTCCTGCCCACCCCATACCTTCTCCTCTCTTATTCCTTGCAGTTACCCTGAAATTTGGGGGTGGAGCGGGGGGAGGATCATAGAACATCACTCCAAAACCAGAAAGAGCAATCCATGCTATAATAACCTGAGCACTGTGTAGCACCGGGCAGAAAAGTCTAGAATTTGAGGCCAGCCTCTGTTATATTGCAAGAGTCAGTCTCATAAGAAGGAAAGAAATGGAAAGATGAGGAGAGGGGAAGGAAAGAAAAAGGAAGGAAGGGAGGAAGGAAGGAAGGAAGGAAGGAAGGAAGGAAGGAAGGAAGGAAGAAAGGAAGGAAGGAAGGGGAGGGAGAGAGGAAGACAGGCCACTCCTCAGGATGACACTCTCCCTTCACCCTTCTCTCTAAGGCCCACCCCTCAAGCTGTCATGCAAGGTGCCCCAGATGGGACAGGCTCAAGGTCACCCACTCCAAAAATGTCAGAGACCTGGCTCTTAGATCTCCACCATCTTGCTGCTTTCCCCATCCCATCACTCTGAAAACATGCCGGGCCAGCTTGGAATGGACACTCTAGGCTCCCAGCGGCTCCCTGCCATTGGCCTTGGTTGGGGGTGGGGGACAGGGTGGGGGTAGAGGGTACCTCTGGGAAATAGGGAGGGCCTCCCCTCACCAGCATTTCTGTTTTTGCTTCAGAGGAAAAAATCAAGTGTCGAGGTGGAAGACGAACAGGAGGTGGAAGAAAATGTGGAAGAGGAGGAAGAAGCAGGTGGCCTAATAGGTGTAGAATCAGGTGAAGACGTGAATGAAGAAGCGGAGCAAGAGTAAGAGAACGTGCCCACCTAGGACGGTCTCCGCCCACGGCACTGTCCCTTCTTGCTCACAGCTTGGTCTTCCACTTGATACTGTCTCATTCTGAAAAGCGAAGAGTTGAGTTTCTTCTTCAATAACTATTTGTGGGGACAGATCAGGGACAAGTCACTGGCCCACACTGGGCCAAGCCCCGAGTACACCCTTCTCTAGGGTGGGAAGGGGTAGGGGCTTGTCTCTGTGCTAACTCCCCTGGCCTCTGCAACCCTGAGGCGAACTCAGACTCAGGGCACGCACACAGCCTTAAGTCAGACTTTAGATGGGATCCTAGATTCTGCTTATCACGGGTTATCCAATGAGTAGTTAGCAATGCCTTTTTCCAGAAGCTTCCAGAGCTCAGCTGAGCTCACCTCCGTGGCACAGGGGCCTCCAGAGAGCCTGCACAGGGGCAAGCTTCTCTCTCTCTCTCTCTTTCTCTCTCTCTCTCTCTCTCTCTCTCTCTCTCTCTCTCTCTCTCTCTCTCCTTTCTATCTTACACGGTGGGGGTGGGGCGCCCCCAAGTGTGGAGAGTAGGTAGGTAGGATGAACCTGACTCCCTGTACACACATGGTTTTTATTGCTAGGCTTCTTGTAACATTAAATCAATGATAACAACTGTCAGTACTTGTCATGAGTGCCATGCTCAGGGCCTCTCACTGATCTTGTATCATCTTTGCAAAGTTCCTGGAACGTTTGTGCTTGAGAAGGCCTTCTTTGACTGACGGGGGAAATTGAGGCTCTAGGAGAGTTACCTGGTTGTAGCTGGTGAGGCATGGGTCAGGGACAGGAGCTTCAGGCAGTTGAAGGTGTGCTGGGGGACTACGCAGAGTCCTTTCTGGGTAGACACCAGTAGGGTAGGGTGGAGGGACCTCAGAGACAACTCTGTACACCTACAAGTCCCGGAGTGTCATGGATTCCATGGCTGTCAGCAGAGACTTAAAGTGCCTGCCGGGAATGGTGGCATTTCAATCCCAGCATGGAGGAGGCAGAGGCAGGGGGATCTCTGTGAGTTCGAGGCGAGCCTGGTCTACAAAATCAGACCTAGGACAGTCAGGGCTACACAGAGAAACCCAGTCTTAAAAGGAGGAGGAGGGAGCTGTCAAGGTGGCTCAGTGGGTAAGAACACTGACTGCTCTTCTGAAGGTCTTGAGTTCAAATCCCAGCAACCACATGGTGGCTCACAACCACCCGTAATTAGATTGGACGCTCTCTTGTACTTATGTATAATAAATCAATATTTTAAAAAAAGGAAGCCGGGCGTGGTGGCGCACGCCTTTAATCCCAGCACTCGGGAGGCAGAGGCAGGTGGATTTCTGAGTTCGAGGTCAGCCTGGTCTACAGAGTGAGTTCCAGGACAGCCAGGGCTACACAGAGAAACCCTGTCTCGAAAAAAAAAAAAAAAGGAGGAGGAGGAGGAGGAAGAAAGATGAGGAGGGAAATGAAGAAGAGGAAGTGGAGGGAGAGAGAGGAAGAGGAGGAGGAAAAGGAGTAGAATAACAGCAGCGACAAGGGGGCAGAGAGCTAACTAGCTTAGTCAGTACAGCTCTTGCCGTGCAAGCATGAGGACCTCAGTTGATCCCCCAGAGCCCATGCACAAAAGCCTGGTGTGAGACCAGGTACTTGTAATCCCAGCACTAGGACGATGGAGACAGGGACTCACTGCCTAGCCAGCCTAGACGGATCAGTGAGCTCCAGGCTCAGTGAGAGACCCCGTTTCATCCTAGATGGATGCCATCCTAAGGAATGACACTAAAGTGGACCTCTGACCTCCACACACTTTGGGTATTTTGTGGAAGAAAAGCATATGCCGGCCATTCCTTTCGCCCAGAGCAGTGAGGGGTCACGAGTGGCTGCGTTTGGCTAGACTTTGATGTTAGTCATCACAAGTCATGTTTACTGAGGGTTAAATCTTAGTGGGGATCCAGGAAGGGCCTCACGGTCTCCCACTTGCACATAGCCAATGTGGCAGGCGACAGAGAGCAGGAGGGGCTGTTGGGTCTCATAAGAGCAGTCGGCCGGAGCGGAGAGTTGAGCTCAGGGTGGTTCAGGATCCTTAGGCGTACATCACACTCTCCGCACACGAAGCTCCTCTGGACTCAAGTGGGCTCAGTTGGGGCCCTGTTCCCTGCTTGCTGCTGTATCCAGGCAAGAGGCAAAGGGAGGAAGCTGTCCTCGCTGTAAGAGGACAGAAGGAGTCGCAGAGACCACCCATGCTGCCCTAAGGGACTCTCCTCTCAAAGGTGTGATTCTTTATGGGATGGATTTTACCCCACTGGGACATCTAGCAACATCTGGGACATTGTACATTAATGTCACTGCTAAGTGAATTATTCCTGGCATTTTAAGCAGAAAGTCCTGGGTGCTACATGGCTCAGTATTCCAGGGTTCCTGGGATCCTAAGCCCCTGCTACAAGGAATGGTCTTTTGTCTGAAATGTCAGTTTTGGTGTTGGTTTTGCGAGGCAGGCGCTATGCTCTGCTTTGGGTCCCCAGTACTGCAGAACCTGAGGACCGAGTGGCACACCAGCAAGTCTGACTCTCAGAAGAGTCGGGAGACTCAGATGTTCATTCTCAGCCACATATCAAGTTCAAGGCTACCCTCGGCTACATGAGACTCTCTCACACAAACAAGCAAAATGAGGTGGAGCCAGGATGCAGAAACCTAATTTGGAGAGCAAAATCAATCAGATGGAGTGGTCTGGGGTTTGGGGGTTGGGGGTGGGGTGGGTGCAGCTACTTGTTGACTTGGGCACTGACAAACCCCTGTGAGGGCTCTACCACTGTGAACTCAAGGCGGGAGAACATCCTCTTACTGTTCTGGGATGTTGTTGGCTTCTGGTTTGTGTTTGCCAAAGTGGGCCATCTGCTGGAGCCTGAAATTCCTTCCCCGTGGGTACAGAGGGTGTCACTGGGATAGCATGTCATTCCAGAATGGACTGTGGGAGAGCCCTGCAGCTCTCTGCACGTGGCGTCACTGCTGCCAGCTTTACTGCAATGGCCTTCACTGGTCCCAACCACCTGACACCTCTTGCCCCTTTCCCCGCTGTGATGGTGAACCTTCACTGTCACCTAGGAGACACACCTCTGAACGTATCCATGAGGGTGTTCCCAAGAAGGCTTAACAGAGATAAGAACTACCACCTTGGATGTGTGTGGCACCATCCCAGAGTGCCTGCCCTCATCTCTATCTGTCGCTTCCTGGTCCATCCAAACGTGACCCAGCAGCTTGACACACCTTCTGATGCAGCCACCAGCCACCAACGTTGCCATCAGCCTAAAGGAACTGTACCCGCACCCCCATCCTCTTTCTCTTTTTTTCTTTTTAAAAGATGTATATACTTGCTTTATTTATATGAGTACACTGTAGTTGTTTTCAGACACCCCAGAAGAGGGCATCAGATTCCATCACAGATGGTCGTGAGCCACCATGTGGTTGCTGGGAATTGAACTCAGGACCTCTGGCAGAGCAGCCAGTGCTCTTAACCGCTGAGTCATCTCTCTAGCCACACACCCCCCACCGCATCCTCCTTTTCAAGAAGATGTATTGTTTTTATTTTACGTCATGAGTTTGTTGCCAATGGATACACATACCACGTGCATGCCTGGTGCCCACAGAGGTCAAAGTGGGCCTGGAAATGCCAACACCAGGCTAGATGTAAAACTGAAAACCACAGCAAGCTGCGTGCAGTTGTAGGTGCCCATCCTATGCCAATTAACCTCTGATCCCATTTCTACACCTGTGGGTACCAGGACAAGCTGCCAATCATTTCGTCTATGAGGCCACTGAGTGCTGGAGCCTCAGAGCAAGGTGCTGAGGGAAGCCCCTGTCACCCTTCAACCTTATCCAAATGAGGTGGTCCCTGGGCTTGCTGGAATGGCCACAAGGCTGCCGCAGCAGACGACTGCTAATGAGCTCCCAGGGTGAGATAGTCATACCCATCCAAGGTAAGAGGAAGGAAGCGTCCCAGAGTGGATGAGCTGAGAGACTGAGCTGAGAGCCAAGGACAACAGGGAGCCTCCAGGTGGGACACAGATAAATCCAAGTTCGGGGCTCACTGAGCGACTCTGTTCAGCTCTGAGCCAGGTGCCAGCCGCGGAATGTCGGGAAAACAGATGTGGACCTATCCTCCCAGCGCATGAACTCACGCAGTGCTGGGAACAGGATAGTGCACACAGACAGACAGCTGGGCAGAATGGCATTTTGTTTTGCTTTGAGACAGGGTCTCATGTAGCCCAGGCTGGCCTTGATCTCACTAAATAGCTGAGGATGACCTTGAACTCCTATTCTTCTTGAGTGCTAGAAATGCAGGTGCATACCACCACGTGTGTTTATGCTGTACTTCTGATGGAAGCCAGGGATCTGTGTGTGCTCTATCAACTGAGCCACATCGCCAGCCTCTGGGGTGATGTTATAAGGAATAAAACAGGGCACTCTAAGGATAACGGGAGACAGCACTCGGGAGGCAGAGGCAGGCAGATTTCTGAGTTCGAGGCCAGCCTGGTCTACAAAGTGAGCTCCAGGACAGCCAGAGCTATACAGAGAAACCCTGTCTCGAAAAACAAACAAACAAAAAAGGATAACGGGAGAATGTGTCCTGGATTCTTGGGGATATAGGAGAAAGCTGTCAGATGCCCTCCATGAAAACCGGATGACAGACTGAGCCCCTGAGAAGGACTGTGAGGCAGCCAGGTGGTGTAGAGCATATTTCATTGCACATTTGCACACATGAGCCTGTTCACCTGTGTACACATGTAATCGTAGGTCAGCAACGGTGACTTTTCCATCAGCAAAGGCATGCCTTGTACATAAGTGGGAGAAGATGTCAATGAATTCAGAAAGGCTGAGCTCGTGGGCTTATGGTGACTGGCCTTTGATACCCGTGGCTTCCCAGAATTCCCTAGTCAAGGACTCTCATGAGAAACGGGAGAGAGCGTTTTCATGAGCTTCATCCACATCCACTGGAGGAGAAGACAGAGGGTAGTGACAAGTGAGATGAGGTTAGCATCACAACCAGCATGGGTACCCACCTCTGAGTCGGAAGATGTTTCTAGGAGGTTTAACAGAGCAAGGAGGAGCCACCTTGACCATAGGTGACACCATTCCCAAGGGCTGGAATCCAGGACCAAATAAGGAGAAAGTGAGCTAAGTTCCACATTTCTATTACCCCCCTCCTCCCACTCCCTCCTCCCCTGTCCTTCTCCTCCCTCTCCTCTTCTTCCTGACTATGGATGTAATTGCTGCCTCTTGTTCCTGCCGCTGTGTCTTGTTTGCCATGTTGGACTGTACTCCCAAATTGTGAAGCAAAATAAACTCTTCCTCAAGTTTTTCCTCATCAGGGATTTTGTAATAACAACCAAAAAATTAACTAATACAACCCAAAGCCAAGCTGAAGAGAATGAAAGTAGACATGAACTGGAGGTGGGTTTCCATGTCAATCAAACTAGGACCTCTAGTTTTGAGGTGATTCATTTTGAGACTAGGTTTCCCTATATAAGCCAGGCTGGCTTCAAATTCACCACAATCCTCCTGCCTCGTCTTCCCAAGTGCTGGGATTACAGGAACACACACCCATACCTCCAAAGATGCTTATTTTTACCCACCAGTCAAGACAGGCTGTGAGGTTTATGTATGCAGAAGAATAACCAAGGGGCTGGAGAAATGGCTCAGTGGGTAAGAGCACTGACTGCTCTTCCAAAGGTCCTGAGTTCAAATCCCAGCAACTACATAGTGGCTCACAAACATCAATAATGATATCCGACGCCCTCTTCTGGTGTGTCTGAAGACAGCTACAGTGTACTTATGGACCTGAGCGAACAGAGGTCCTAAAAATTCAATTCTCAACAATCACATGAAGGCTCACAACCATCTGTACAGCTATAGTGTACTCACATACATAAAATAAATAAATCTTTAAAACAACAACAAAATAAAAAAGAATAACAGAGAGAGAGAGAGAGAGAGAGAGAGAGAGAGAGAGAGAGAATGAGAGAGAGAGAGAGAGTCAAAGCCCAAGCCAATTGACCAGGGACATTCTTGACTAATATAAAGAGTAAATTCAAGGGTCTAAAATACCACCAGAGTGGAAAGTACTGGCATATATTTATAATTGTAACAATTAGGGAGTTGAGACAGGAAGGTTGTGAGTTTGAGGCTAGCTTGGGCTAACAGTCTCTATCCCCATCTCAAAATAAACAGGCAGGAAATGCTCTGGACTCATGGCCCCATTCTCTTTGCAGAATGGCCCATTTGCAAACTGGCCAGCCTAAGAGAGTCAGGCAGTACCTGGGACCCCCTACAGGAGACTTTGGTTTGCAGGCTTGGCTTGGTTTACATATTTATCAAATCCAGGGCTGCCAGCTGCCTCTTGCTGCTGTTTATTAATAACTATGCCCAACACCAGCTCCTGGGGGAAGCCGGGGAAACCAGTCCCAAGGCACAGGCTGACATTGGGCTCTACCTCTGGGGACCTGCCAGGCGTCTGAGACAGTCCTAAGGGATGTGGGTACTTGCTTTTCCAGCTTCTTTCCTGGATTCCAACCCCATGAAGTCCCCTTCTCTGGTCTGTGCAAGAGTTCTGGGCTCTCAGCTTCAGTGGGGACAGACAATGCAAAGAACAGATCACTACATTCAGGAAGACTTCCAGCACCATCCAGGTGACAGACAGACAGGACAGGAAAACCAGGCTCTCAGAGGCTAGGCAGGTTTAAGGCAGAGCTAGGACTAGAATCCTGTTTTGCCCCGGCCTCCTGAGATGAGGAAAATTTCCACTGGGCTCCCTGAGTGTGTAATTGTTGTTGCTGTTACCAAGAATGGAAATTGCAACTGTGTATTCATTGTTCCACCTGGCCACCTGGCCTCCTGTCAGCCTTTTGACATTGCAAAGTGATCTCATCTGCGAAATTCACAACCCAGAACTGTGTACTCCAATTTTGTTTGTGTTTGTTTAATTTTCAAGAAACTCCCCCAACCCAGAAACAAACAAACAAACAAACAAACAAGCCAGGTGACGATAGCACAGGCCTTTAATCTCAACACTTGGGAGACAGTGTCAGGGGAATCTCGTGAGTCAGACAGCAGGCTGGGCTTTCAGAACCGGTCTTAAAAAAATTCAAGAAACTTGTAAAAGAGTTATTTTTAATGATGTGTGTGTGTGTGTGTGTGTGTGTGTGTGTGTGAAAGAGAGAGAGAGAGAGAGAGAGAGAGAGAGAGAGAGAGAGAGAGAGAGAGAGAAGAGGGAGGGAACCTGTTGAAGCCAGAGGCATCAATTCACTGGTGCTAGTGACTGGCAGTTGTGAGCTGTCTGACATCAATGTTGGGAAGTGAACTCAGTTCTCTGCCAAAGTAGCCTGCGCTCTTACCTCCTGAGCTGTCTCTCCAGTATCGCCCCCCCTTCATACTTTTAAAAATGTACATTTATATATTATGCACATGTACTAGGGTGTCCATGTGGAGATCAGAGGACAACATTGGGGTGTCAGGTCTGGCCTTTTACACATGTGGGTCTCTCAGGAACTGAACTCAAGTAGTAAGCTTGCAAGCTCCCTGACAGGGCAAGCCATCCGGCAGACCCTCAGATTATTTTAAGTAAGCTTATGATTTTGTGTCGAGCCACATCCATAGCTAACTTAGGCCAAATGCAACCTGAGGGGACAAGTGGACTCTCCTGGGTGGTGCTACTCTGGCAGGCAGGCTAAATCCATTCCTTCTGACCTCAGGCTTGGTTTGCTAGTCTGTCTACACCGAGGGAACTTTTCATAAGACACACTCTACTAAATCAGGAGCCAAAAGGGTGCAGGCCAGTTTTTCACCCACCCTCTCACTCCCTCATTCTCTCTTCCTTTGGACAATGGGTGCAGCTACCCACACCCTAGACAATGGCCTCCACCACTGCGATGCCCGCATTGCTCCAAGAAACTTGAGGCTTCTAGGCGTGCCCTGGAGACGCCCAGTAACAGTCAAGCGAGCAGTGGGAGATCGTGGCCACAGACAAGGTTGCTCTGCCCAGCTAGTCGCGTGCCAGGCGGGTGTCAGGAGCTCAGAAGACACAGCTAGGAGCCGCGAGCCTGGGCACGGGTGTGTGCGGAGGGGCCACCAAACGGACGCCGATAGGCCGGGAGGAGGTCGAGACGCTCAGACCGGTGGCCACTCGTACTGACAGAAAGCCTCGGGACAAGTAGCAATAGCTGCAACAGAAGCGCAAGGGGGCCGGGGGGCGTCCTGGGTGGAGGCGTCTTGCTCACCCAAGTAGAGGGGGCAGAGTGTAGGAGGCAGAGCGAGCACAGGGGGCGGGGGAGCACGGGGGCGGGGCGGAGCCGGCCGGGCCCTCCTGGCCCCGCCTCCTGGTCAGCGCTCGCTCGGGCGGCTGGCGCGTTGTTGGTTTCGGGTTGTCAGGCAGCAGCGGAGGCGGAAGAGTGATCCGAGGAGGTGACCATAGTGGAGGTGCGTCTCGGCCATGCCAGCTGTCGCGGCCTGAGGCTCTCTACCTACCGCAATCATGAAGGACAGCGGTGACTCAAAGGACCAGCAACTCATGGTGAGACCCCTTATCCAGCTCCTGCTTGGTTCCCCTCCACCAAACCTGAGACTTGACAGCCTCAAACATAGTGACCACTGAGAGCAAGAATGGGAGTCTGGGACTGTGCAGAACAACTACCCAAGTTCTTGGTGGCCAGAAGGGATGGTGGCACTTCCTGGGGTTAGGACGTTAGCACCCCACTTCACCTGCCCAAGTTCAGCCTTCTTTGGGCCAAGACTCAGAGGTCAAGACCCAAGAGAGGTTTGAGCTATTTCCTGAGAAGGAAGCTGGGATTCTCTAGTGAACCAGAGGGCTTAAACCCCACCAGGTCTTGCATTAAAGGGAGATGGAGCCACAGATAGAAAGACAAAAGCCCCCGAAACAGGGGGAGCCAGCACCCAGTCTGGGGAGCAGTTAGTTATGGGCTGTGCCTTAGGCTCTGTCCAAATCAGGACTCCAGATACTTCAGAGAAATGCTAGAAGCCACCCAGATAGTCCCAGGGTCTACTGGCCTGGGAAGAATAGCCATATGGGAAGGAGTAAGGGTATGTAGAGACCAAAGATAGATTCTTGACTATCAGTGGTGGAAGCTGGAGCCACAAAGAGAAGCCCTGGTGCTACTCAGGTTGTAGGATAGGTGGAGATCTCTCCTCTCTCCTTCGCAGCCCTCTTCCCAGTCCCTAGCCTTAACCTATGATTTGTGGAAATGGTCCTTCAGCCCCAGCAGGCAGAGCATCGCTACGCAGTGCTGAGAACCTACTTCTGTAAAGGGAAGCTTGGACTCAGGCCTAGGAGTCCGTTCCAGACTCGGTGGCACCCTATCTGGCAGTGAGAATGGCTTCTTTGAAAGAGTTTGCTCCAAGAATATTCATTGTCATTGGGGCAGGGGCAAAGGCCCTCCTTTCACCAAGGAGGCATATCCAGGAAGAAGGTTGATAAAGGCAATCGGACAGTCTGTGTGGATGAAAGGAACTGAGGGTCCTTGAAGTCCACTCAGTATCCAGCAGACACCTCCTTTTGCTCAGGAGAAGAAATTCTCTCCAATCCCTGACTCTGGTTTTATTTGGGGGGTGGGGGGAGACATATCTATCTCTCAGTGACCAGGAAATAGAGAACAGAGAAGCCCTTGGTGACACTTCCTGGGAGTGTTAGGATGCAGCCACAAGTTGTTGGAAGGACAAGGAGAATATCCTCATTCCATTCTCATTTCTACACCATTCTGTCCACAGCCCACCCTTCCCAGCAGTACCTCACTCACAGATGCAGACAGGTGGCTCTGGTCCCCAAGGCTCCAGATTTCAGCCCAAGGGAGTGGCAAGTGTTTAATTCAGGCATGTGACTGATACAGCCTGTGTAGACAGTTCTCCCCCTTGGGGCTCCCCCTGAGGTATACAGACTTTTGAAAAGAGACACTCAGACTCAGCCAGACACCCTGTGGACCTGCTGCCCTCTGGCTCAGGCAATACCCTAGACCCACAATGTTCTTCAGGACCAAGGAGCTGGGGATGGTTGGATGCTGGCGAACACAACCCTGTTGGGAAAGGAATTCAAAGACCTGGTCATCCCTCCCTCCATGGCTACGTATGGTCCTCTTAACCCAGTGCTCTGGTCTTCCTCCCAGGTGGCACTTAGGGTCCGGCCCATCAGCGTGGCTGAGCTGGAGGAGGGAGCCACCCTCATCGCTCACAAGGTGGACGAGCAGGTACTTGGGGCTGCAGCCAGGAACTGCAGGGTGGAGGCTGGCTCACCTTGCCCTGCACACATACCTGGCTGGACATGGAGAACTGTGTGTCTCACCACGACAGCCTCTGGGTGCTTTCTTCTCTTGGGAAGACTTCCTTGAGCAGCCCAGGAAAAGCTATGAGCTTTTGGAGCCTGGGTGGGCCCAGACCATAAGATACATTGTCATCCACATGCTGTCAACATCCCCATATGATAGCCAGCTATCCACAGAGCACACATTTAGCTGGTCTAGCAGAAACACACCTCTAGAGCAGGTGAGTTTGGCAGAGCTCTCCACTGTCTACTCTCTTGGTCTTCACGTCAGCACGGTGAGAGAGGGCATCTGAGACAATAATTATTCATAACGAATCTAGAGCATGCTGGGAGCTGTGTTAAAAATTGGAAAAAACGCTCCAATATGAAAAGCCACACTCTCCCTCTGTTGCTGGAGTTTACTGTGGGGAGAGAAGACAAGGCATCGATCAGAGAATTAAAACAGATATAAGAATGTGCAGCCTAAAAGGGCTGGAAAAGCAGAGTATGTTGTTCAGAGCGTGAGTAAGGGTCTTGGGCCTAGGCTCCCTTAAGAGATGGTAACAGAGATATTTCAGTGGCTAAAATATTTGTCTCATAGGCATGAGGCCTGGGGTGTGGATCTCAGGAACCCCCATAATGCTATAAAATGTTTGTGGTTGTTATTGGCCTACCTGTAACTCCAGCCTTGGAAGGCAGAGACTGGGAACTCCCGGGCTGAGCTAGCTGACAAGAGTAGTCATATCCATGAGCTCTGGGTTTGATTGAGAGGCCCTGCCTCAATGCACATGGTGAGAGAGTGATCAGAAAGTTTGCAGAGCAACTCAGGATGATTTTTAGCATCAACCTTAGGGTTCCACATGTACACATACAAATGCAAACAAACATACAAACACACAAGAAAAGAAGGGGGGCGATGAGAGAGAGTGGTGAACCTGGCTACGGTAGCACATGTCTGTAATCCAGTACTCATGAGGCTACGGCTGGAGGATCAGGGATCCCATGCTATCCTGGGCTGCAAATTGAGATCCTGTCTTAACTGGCACTGGGGTGGATTATAAAGATAAGCTCTTGCCAGGTGGTGGTGGTGGTGCACTGGACTCTGGAAGCAGAGGCAGGCAAATCTTTGAGTCTAAGACCAGCCTGGTCTGTGGAGTGAGATCCAGGATAGCCAGGGCTATACAGAGAAACCCTGTCGATGATGGTGATGGTGATGATAAGAGATCTTTAGCAGGGTACCCAAGAGGGAAAATTGCAACCAGAAGGACTTGCTGTGTGCATAAGCCCTTGAGATAGGGCCATAGCGAAACTATATCACAAAGAAAAAGCTAGCGTGGCTCAAGGAGAGAGGGAAGAGGTATGAGATGAGGTGATACAGGTAGGACCCAAACCAAACTCTTTATCAATGTGACCACAATGCTTGTTTGGGGTTTGCTTGGGTAGGTACTCCAAGATCGAGGTACCAGAGTGGTCCTGGGCACATTGATGGGGACGGGAGCATATTGGTGTGACAGCCTGACAGTGCCCCTCCCTGTGCTTCAGCCTGTGTGGCTGGCTACTCTGGGCATTGGGGGGCTCTCTGGCTATGCTGTGGGATGGGCTCTGGGGTCAGGAAGCATGGAACAGAAGCTATAGAGCTTAGAAAGGCTGTGGACAGACTCTGCCACTGGGCTAGGTCCTCTAGGCTGGCCTCAGAAAGTCCCAAATGATTTACTTCCTTTTGCCCCTTTTCTCAAAGTCCTTGGGGAAAATGGAGGTGTCTGGAAGAACCCCATATGGTGGGCAGGGGCAGAGAATGTAGGAGCCCTGCCCGTCTTTAAGTGCGGGAGCACTCTTTTTCAGTGGTTTCAAAGGCAGCTCCTTTGTCAGTTTTGATGTTGTTTGTTTGAGGCAGGGTCTCATATAACCCAGACTGGCCTTGAACTTACTATGTAGCCGTAGATGGCCTGATCTCTATTCCTTTTCCTCCCAAGTGCTAAAATTGTAGGTGTGCACCATTACTCTGGGTGATGAAATGCTGGAGATTCAACCCAAGGTGTCGTGCATGCTAGGCAAACAACGGAACTACATCCTTACAAAACAGTCCCCCCCCCCCTTAGCTTTTATTTTTATTTTATGGTGGACCTAGCAAACACACACACACACACACACACACACACACACACACACACACCCCTTGGTGCACGTTTGGGGGAGTTGATTCTCTTGTGGTTGCGGCTCTCTGGGACCAAACGCAGAGTATCAGCTTCACCAGCTGATTCATCTTTCTAGCCCCACAAGAAAATTTCTTTGGAAAGTCTTTGCTTGTGCCTGCCCTGTGCCTGGTGCACAGGAAGAGCTCTGAAGACATCAGTTATTGTCTGTAGAGAAGGAGGGTCCTCAGAGCTGCTGTTAGCCGCTGATAGGGGTCAGCTAGAGGGTCAAAGCCCTTGGGAGAAGAAATCTCCTTCTAGACAAGGCCACTCCCTATTTCTGCTTCCAAGGATATCAGGTTCGTAGATTGGGACAATGGCGGCTCTCTCAGCCGCCCCTGGCTCTGGGCCACCTTGGGGGTTGATCTACATGAAGTGAAGGGAACAGCCCCTGTTCAGGACCCACGCCTGTTGGACACTGGCTCCTTTTGTCTGTGAGGGCAAAGAGAGTGTCTCCCAGCCTGGCTCCGGCCTACCCCAGCGAGCTACACCTCCCACCAGGCCAGAGCTGGGACAGCCCTACAGGCAGCTCCTTTGTCAGCAGAGACCCTGAGAGCGCTGTCTAAGCATTATGAGCACGGGGATCTTCACACCGCCCCCTGCACACTGCCCTCAGCTCCCCAGTGGCTTCAAAACTGGGCTTGTACAGGAGAGCCTAGCCTAACCCCTCTCACTGCTGCCTGGGAGTGGCTACAACAAAGGCCCAGTTGACAGCCCGAGTGAGCTGTCTCTTGGCACACAGGCCCTGGCAACTAGGTGTTTAAGACACAGGAACCCAAGAACCAACATGGCGGAGAGACTTTCTTGCCTCCTGTTCTAATCAGCCTCCTGGCCCTGGCCTTCTCCCAGAACCTTGCTGTACATTTCCTCCTTTCCAGGGATGCCTGGCTCAGAGGAATGCTCAGGACTGTGGCCTGGTCAGGCCAGTTGTCTCACTGTTCTCTTCTCTGAAGTCATAGGGCATGATGGCTGGGCCGTGGGGCAAGCTGGTGAGCTAGCCCAGATGGCATATGGCAGTGGTAATATGGCTAGGCCCATGTGGTCAGCACAATGCCCTGCCCCTTCTGAAGAAGAGGTCAGTAGGGTAGTTGCTTGCTTTCCATTGCTCCCTGGGGCTGGGGCTGTCATGGCCTCTGTGTCCTGGCCCCTCTGAGGGACTCACTAAGTCAACTCACTAGGGCCTTGGGTGGTAGGTCCTGCCTCTTGCTTCCTGTCTCTCCTCAGAGTTGAATGGGTTCCTCTGCAGATCTCCTATCAAAGAAAGGTAATCCAAGGCCATCAGTATGGCCTGGAACCCTTCCCAGGAGCTCAGCCAACCCATTGGTCATTGGCAGATAGTAGGTAAGGCTATAGCTCACTGGTCAGTGGGTGCTAAGTGGAGAGAGGGGGAGGGTACTCAGTTACTCACTAACTTCAGTCACTGTGAGGTGTCCCAAGCCTGCCTTAGGACTGAGCATCATCTTTCTAGGGACACCTAGAGCCTGGCAGCCTGTAGCAATGAGGTTTAACAGAAGGGGGCACACCAACGGGCAGAGTTCCCAAGCATCAAGAGGCCAGTGTGAGTCCAGGGCTACAGCTAAGATGCTAGACTGCTTTCCTAGTTCACACTAAGCCCTAGATTTAATCCTCATCGCCACAGAAACTGGACATGGTGGCACACACCTGTACTCCTGACACTGAGGCAGAGGCAGAGGCAGAGGCAGAGGCAGAGGCAGAGGCAGAGGCAGAGGCAGAGGCAGAGGCAGAGGGAGAGGGAGAGANAGAGAGAGAGAGAGAGAGAGAGAGAGAGAGAGAGAGAGAGAGAGGGCAATGTATGTCTAGATTCTGGGAACATTGAAGTGGGTCTTGGATTTGTCAAGGGGCTAGTTCTGATGGCTTCCAGGGACCTAGGACCGTGGTCTTTGTGCCAGTCGGAAGAGTCTTCATCAGAGGGTCTGTGCACACTTCGCTCAGAGGAAGGGGGCATGGGGCTCAGAGGAAGGGGGCATGGGGCTCAGAGGAAGGGGGCATGGGGCTCAGAGGAAGGGGGCATGGGGCTCAGAGGAAGGGGGCATGGGGCTCAGAGGAAGGGGGCATGGGGCTCAGAGGAAGGGGGCATGGGAGTTTCCTCTCTCAAAGGCTGCTCTGTGGGGTGGCATCTGGCTCCAGGGCTAAGTAAACCCCTGCCTGCTGCCCCGTTGACTCTACTCCTGAGCTCTCTGCAGCCCCCTGTGGCTGCTTCCCAGTGATCAGAGGCGCCTGGAGGGGTGTGGTAGGATCTCCTGCCTTAACAGCAGCTGGGGTGTGATGGACCCAGAAGCCAGACCCTTCAAAGGAGCCAAGAAACCAGAAGGGTTGCCTGGAAAGTATCCCAGGTAGGGGTGGGGCTCAGGACCAACAGTGGCCTTCTCCTCCCACCCACCCCTCCCAAAGGCTCCACCCAGCCTCCCAGGCTGTGTTTATCTGCAGGATTTAAACCAAGCAGTTATATGTATAATCCCATAATTAGCACTTGTCCAACTGTCTGTCTATGGGGCCCAGTGGAGCCACACAAGGTCCTTTGCAGAGGCCCACAGGAGGGCCAGGACAAGCGAGGGGAGGAAGTTCAAGGCAGGGAGGTGACAAGAGGCAGAATGGTTACAAGGGTGGACCAGCGGCCCAGCCCTGGCATGCCCTGGCTGGGTGCCTCAGGGCTGCTAATGACTACCTGGGCCTCTGTTTCCTGTCAGAGGACTGAAGAATAAGTACCTGTTCCACATGCTCTGAGAGCTATGGGCAAGGCAGCCATTGTGAAAGAAAACATGGTATAAGGTAACAGATGCCAAAGGTGCAGCTGGAGTTAGCCTGCTTGCTGCCTAGGGTACAGTAGCATGTGAGGCTCTCTGGGCCAGCCATATAGAAGCCCATAGGCCCCATTGTTCCTCAAATGCTGAGCATAGTGGGATATGACCAGGGGATCTTAACTATATCCCCCACACACAACTACAAAGCTGGCTTCCCATTGGTATGCCCATGTGATTGGATCCTACTCTCTCTGTGGTCCTTCATGTCTGGCTTCATTTCCTTAGTATACTGTTTTCAAGGTTCATGAATTTTATAGCTTGTATCAGAATGTCACTATTTTTCATGACCAAGAAATATTTTAGAATATAGACGTATCATGGGCATTTGAATTGTTTCTCTCTTTCTCTTTTTTTTTTCTTCTCTTGTGCACAATGTTACAAGTATCCAGGGATTCCTACACTTAGCCCATGGCTGGGTACAAGGAGAGAGTGCTTCTTCCTGCAGATGTGTGGGCCCACCTCTCCAGAGATTTTATGTGATTCTGCGAGGTGCCTGGGGAATCTGAGGCTTGCAAGCAGCATTCCTTGGGGGCCTTGTGATAAAGGACTCAGCAGACTCCTTGAGAGACACCACATTAGACAACCGCTAAGTCATGCCTCCCACCACCTCAGGGTCCCTGGAGTCCCGTAGTCAGATAAGGTCCTAATTGGGACATTAACCAGATGTAACTGTGTCCACAGCAGCTAGCTGGGCTTTGGTGAGCTTTTTATGAGTCCAGTGGGCTCTGCTTTTCCTGGCATCAAAATCTCTCTCTCTCTCTTTCTCTCTCTCTCTCTCTCTCTCTCTCTCTCTCTTGCATCATGGGTCCCAGTGTCTATAGATCGAAATATGACCAGTAACAGATGTTCTTATTAACCAACAAAACCCTAGACCCAGCCTTTCAGGTCTGATAGCCACGTGGACTCTGGGTATCGTTCTGCTTTTGCCTATGGGTATAAAGTTACCGAGCCTGGCTCTCTAGACTGAGGATGAGTCAGCGTGGCTTTTTGAGTCATGGCTTCTTCCTGTTCATCCTCCTTAACCTCCAACTGGGCCAGACCCATGTTCCCTCCCAAAGTGATGCCTTAGCTCCATTGTCCCAGAGCCCCATCTGAGGTTCTCTGTCCCTGGGGATCTTCACGGCCAAGCTTTGAAACCAGGGTAGGAGAGCACCGGCTGCTGGGTTTTATACCCCGGGCCATTTGGCAGTGTCAAAGCTGGGGGAAGACTGTTCCCAGCATCCAATGGGTAGGGTTCAGGGATTCTGCTGGATATACATAAGGCAGTCACAGTAAAGAATGATCAATGATAAGACACTGAGTTAGGCGCCATCACCACCAGAAGGCCAGAGGAACCCCACTAAAGCTGCAGTGTTGGACAAGGCACCCACAGCTCAGCAGGAGAAATGCCGGCTGTGTAAATATTCCTCACCAGGGAGATATCAAAAGAGAGCCCGGTCCCTACTGAGACACCTCTCAGGCGCTAGACAGCCTATCCCTGGGGTAAGGACCCACTTCCCTGCAGTAGTTCAAGGTTCAGAGTGACTCTAGAATTCCCCATCACATTTGCACTAACCTAAGAGCCAGGCCAGAGCGAAGACTAGGAGGGGAGACCCACAGGTCCTCTGCTGAGTTAGGCCCAAGGGCTTCAGGGTGGCCGAGCCTGGAGCGAGCTATGTGGGTGTGTAGAGAAGTGCCATTCAAGTTCAGGTTAGGAAGACTGGTGAGCTGCCTGCCTTCTGCTCTTACCATCTTCCTCCCGTGACTTCAGTGAAGTTTCCAGCTGGCCATGACTGTGCCTGTGTTACAGCTCCTTTGGGTCGAGGCCACACCCACTTCTCTGAGGCAGGGGAGCTGCCTTGACAAATGTGCCTTGGGTGGTACAATGAGTTTGCAATGTGTAAGGAAGCTCACGTGGCTGTGCAGCCGTAGTGACAGTTTATTTTCTCATAGGCTGATAGGCTTATAGATGGCGCTGTCCTCCGTGCCTCTCCATACCCCAGTCCTCAAAATGAGAGTTTTTCTAGCTGGCCCTGCTCCTGGTACAGCCCTCAGGAACCCACCTTCCATATATGCAGAACTGTGGTTCTGTTTGTTTCAGCCAGGGTCGCTCTGCCTAGAGCAGGCTGGCTTCGAACTTGCTGTGATCCTCCTAACTCTGCCTGCTCAACCTTGAAGATACCGTACCAACGTCATCTCTTCTTCCAGGTTGCCTCTCTGACCTGGCAGGGCTGGACTTGGGGATCTCTCCCCTAAACACCAGCTCTCTCCTGGTTATGAATCTGAGTGTGTCAGAAAGCAGAGCACCAGGCTTCGTTTTTCTATTTCTCAAAGGCCTTCCCATGTTTGAGGCACACTGTAGGTGCTTCACGGATGAATCGCCCTGGCCTGAGCACCCCAAGCCAGTCTCCAGGGCAGCCCAGGCTCCCCTCCCAGTCCTTTATGGCTCAGCTATGGTTCGTCTGGTCAAGGGGCACAAGGGCTCCCTTGTGTACTGTGACAGTCAGAAACAACACTCATATTCTGGGGTCCTGACAGATGGATCCCAGACAAAGCCCTCATTAAGTGGGATGGTGGCAGGTGGGATGACAGTCCTCTGATCCGGGGCCATTTGGTCATCAAAGAAACTGGGTGTCCAGGTGGACTTGGCAGTGCCTGAAAGACTTATAAAGGCTATCTGTTAGAGTAGATGACAATGCATGCTGTTTGTCCCCCATCACCAAAGCTCCGTGAGGCTCCTGGTCCACAGGAACCCCAGTCCTCAAAATGAGAGTTGTTCTAGCTGGCCCTGCTCCTGGCCCAGCCCTCAGGAACCCACGCCAGGGCCCTCAAAGCCAGGTTTTGTCTTCATCTAGGTCTGAAATCTGAGCAGGCTCAGGCTGCTAAGAGCCTGGGATAAGGATCAAACCCTACAGAAGGCTTGGAGGCCTTTAGGGCTGATGCTCTGAGGAGGGGCCAGTGACTAAGGTCGGGTGACCTAGGGAGCAGTGTGCTGAGATCACCGAGGCTGCTAACCTTTGGGGTGGGGCAGAGTTGGTGGCCTTTCCCTACGCAGGACCACCACTCAGCACCCAGCCTGTCTGTGACCCTTCTCTCTAGCTGAAGCCCCATCTGATTGACAAAAACTTCTGTCTCCTGAGGAGCCACCCACCCCTGGAGAATCACCAAGGGGGTCCTGCTGCTGTCTGGGCTTAGGTGGATGCAGGAAACCTCAGTGCAGGCCTACTTCCAAGTATTCCGTGGGGGAAGGGAAGGTGTTGATCCTAGGACAGACATGAGGTGTGGAGAGGAATCTGCCTGGAATTCCAAGGCCCTGGTCCTCCTAAATCTTCAGGCCTGAGTAGGGGACTCAAAGGGATCCACCCGCTGAGGACCTCCTAAGCTCCTGAGTTCAGCTGAGCATGTAAGCTCTTGTCCCGCTGCCTCACTTTCACAACCAGCCTTTGCTGCCTTCGATGGTTCTCCATGCCTGGCCTATTATTCACAAGACCTTTGGGACAGTCATAAGTCCTGGCTCTCCTCTGATCCCTGGGAGGGGTGAAATTGGGGCACAGCTACTGTCTTTGCCTTCCTGTAACAGCCAGTCCCCTTCCTCCTTGGTCCTCTGTGAGGACTCAGTTTACCCATGTGTACTGCATCATATTCTCTAAGACCAAATGAACACATAGGGCTAATGTGAACAGTGGTGGGTGGGGGGCTTGGGGTGGGGCTACTCAGACCATGAAAATGGCTAAAGCACCCCACAAGCTCCTGTGGCAACAGAGGGAGCAGGGGGTGTAGGGGAGAGTTCAGAGGGTGAGCAGAGACCAGCCTGAGAGCCAAGTGGCCAGAATCTCTAACTCTGGATCTACCATCTCCAAGCAACTAGATGCTAAGCTCTGACCAGCCTGTCTGAGAGTAATAATGAGAAATCCATGTTGAAGGGCTCAGTAAGGATCTGGTATTGGCTGATGGTGCATGCCTGTAACCCCAGGATGTAGGAGGCCAAGGGAGGAGGATTATCCTAAGCTCTGTAGCTGTAGAGGGGCTACAGAGCAAGACTGTCTTTTTTTTTTTTTTTTTTTTTTGAGACAGGGTTTCTCTGTGTAGCTCTGGCTGTCCTGGAACTCACTTTGTAGACCAGGCTGGCCTCAAACTCAGAAATCCACCTGCCTCTGCCTCCCAAGACTGTCTTGAAGGAAGGAAAACAGAACAAAGAAACAGTGCATGTTAGCATGCCCCACGATCGACGGTTAGTGTGCCCCAGGAGTGAGTGGCAGCATACACTGGGAGTGGAGGTCCCCCCTTCCCTCCTTCTCCTTCCCCTCCCTAGTAGAGGATCTAAGGCCACCATCTGGCCCCTGGGAGCAGCCCCACCTCATTAGGTAAGGATCATGGGACAGCTTATTTCCCCTGGCTGTCTGGCAGAGCCTGATGTCTAGGGAACTGTGCCTCCAGGGGAGACCTATATTGTGCAAGGTAGCCGCTGATGTTGCCAGTCCGCCTGCCTTCTGTCTGTTTTGATTCTGCCATGCTCTATTCGATAGCAGAGTCTTGGGTGAGGGCGGTTAGTGAAGTCCCTTCCCCTGCCTCCACACACACTTTCCCTCTTCATGGCTCCTTGAAAGAGGATCACTGAGACCCACCATGTGTCACATACTGTCCTGTGGGCTCTTCATAGCCCTGGGGGAGATGACAGCACCATTTCCTCCACTGGGGAGGAGACTGAGGCTCAGGCAGGTCCCCATGGAGGGATGAGGCCACTCTGTTAATGAGAGGCAGGGCTAGGATTCAAAGCGTATCCCTGTGTCTCTTGGTCTTCTCTGACACTCAGACCCCCCTCCCCCCACCCCACCTCAGGAGGAGCTGAGTGTTTTCTAATGTTTCCCATCTTGCATCCTACCCTAGACCAGGAACCCAGAAAGGACCCAGCCACCTGCTCTGTGTTCCTGCTCAGAGGCCTCGGCAAAGCTCAGCACATGGGGACCTGGGCAGAATGGAGTGGGCTCAGCGAGTATTCTTAAAACGGGGCAGGGACCCAGCCATCCCATTCTACACCTTAATATATGTGCGTGCACATGTACATGCACGGAGTAGAGCTGACCCCACCCTGCAGGGGTGGAATGCCAGCCTCGGGTCCTGCAGACTCTCTAATCCCAGGTCTTGGCTAGAGATGCAGTTATTTTAAGTTCATGTAGGAGGGACCCAAGCCCACCTGCTTTCTTCACTCGAGTCACCCAACTGTCAGCAGCTCTTTGCCTGTCCTGCTCTCCAGTGGACTAGAGGCTGGGCGTGGAGGGCCAGGCAGGGTCTTGAGAGCCACGGGGCTGCAGAGATGCAGTTAAGCGCCTTCTGGTTTGGGGTCAGGGTCCTGGGTTCTGAGTTCTGTCTGTCCACGGGCTAGGGCTTAGCTTGAAATCCCTCATCTGTCAGGTGGAAGCGCACACTTTCCCATTAATGGGACAAAGCGAGGTTGTGGTGGAGACGGAGGTGGAGCGGGCAAAACAGATCTTGTCACAAACGATGTGTTACGATGACTAGCAATATTGCAGACCCTCCTCCAGGAAAGGCAGCGTGGGGGTGGTACTGTGGTTAGGGGAAGAGGCCTTGGATCTGGGGTTCACTGTAGATGTTACCCCACCACTCCCACACACAGTGTTCTCTGCTGCCTTGGGGTGGTGCTGTCTCCAAGAGGTGGTCATTCATTGTCAGAGGGGTTTTATCTCCCAAGCACCCAGACCTGAAGCCCAGAGAGCAGATAGGTCTGTAGGCTGTGGGAACTCCAGGTGACAGTGGTCTCCCCTCTCGGGGACATTTGCAGATGGTGGTTCTCATGGACCCGATGGAGGACCCTGACGACATTCTGCGGGCACACCGGTCCCGGGAGAAGTCATACCTCTTTGACGTGGCCTTTGACTTCACTGCCACCCAGGTGAGGGGAAAACGTGGTTTGGAAACACACACACACACACACACACACACACACACACACACACCTCTCCACACTTTGCCCTGCAAGGATGGTTCTCAGGGGATCCTGTTCACCTTTATCTTCAGCACTTGCTCCAACACCCACTTCCTGGAGCTTTGTGAACAGTTTACCCACAATGCCTCTCCCACCCGTACTTCTGCACAGCCTGGCGTCACGTGACTGCTTGCCTGTACACCTGAGGGGCCGCACGGCGGGCCTTCTGCAGAAACACACTTGGTTAGTTGGCACTCAAATCTCACTTTGCATAGAGCAGTCACATGAGACACTCCCACAGCTGGCCTACCTACACGGGCCGGGCTGGGAGACGGAAGAACCGTGAAGCCCATCTGGTGTGGGGAGAGCAGGCGGTGGGCAGACACAAGAAAACCTGACACCCTCTTAGGGATCCCATCTTGCCCGTCTTCTGGATGTTCAGATGCGCCCAGGAGCTGACTGTACCCTCAGGGCAGGGGTGTGGTGGGGGAGCCAGCTGTAGAGGAGGCTTCTCAGGTGTCTTGAGCCCTCTTTGCAGGCTGGTGTCCTCCCTGAGGGGTGTAAGCAGAGACTACCTTCCTCCATTTTCCACACCCTCTTATCTCTGGCTTAGGGCTCCAGGGACATACACTCCATCTGTTCTCTGCAAGAACCTGCCTGTAGGCACTAGTGTCTTACCTCTAAGTCCCTTCCTCCTTCCCTGCAGGAGATGGTGTATCAGGCCACCACCAAGAGCCTCATCGAGGGCGTCATCTCAGGGTACAATGCCACTGTGTTTGCCTATGGCCCTACAGGTGAGGGGAAAGCCCAGACGTAGGCAGGAACTGCAGCCCCCTCCTTGTCTCCCTGGGAAACCTAAGCCCTTCACCCTTCATCAGAGAACCAGCCTGGCCCGGGGAATGATCCAAACTTTGCCTCACCCAGGTCCCTTGTCCCCCAAAGACCCCATTCCTCAGCCACCTGGGAGGGAGCAGTCTCATGGATAGCTCAGGGTTGCCAGAACACTTTCCCAATAAGGCTTCTTACCCTTGGCCCCTGTCCTGCTCACCGCCAGTCTGTCTTGTCCAGGCTGTGGGAAGACCTACACCATGCTGGGCACTGACCACGAGCCAGGCATCTATGTTCGGACACTCAATGACCTGTTCCGAGCCATCGAGGAGACCAGCAATGACATGGAATATGAGGTGTCCATGTCCTACCTGGAGGCAAGTCCCCACTGGGCTTAGATAGGAGGCGCATAAGATAGGGCAGTCCACATCCCTAGAACCAGTCACTAGCAGTTCCTGGGCTGCTCAGCATGGCTGTCCCACAACCCACACATATAACATTGGCCCCACTTGATAAAAATTGAGACTTGAGAGCTAGGCATGGTGGTGCATGCCTTTAATCCCAGAACTCAGGAACAGAGGCAGCTAGATCTCTGAGTTCAAGGCCATCCTGGTCTACAGAGCAAGTTCCAGGACAGCCAGGGCTACACAGAGAAACCCTGTGTCAAAAAAATTAATTTTGTTTTTGAAACACAGAGAATTTAGGCTACTGTGTTCTTAGCACAACGTGATGACAGACTTGGGATCCTGTGGCTCTAATGTGGTGTTGCACGACACAGTAGCCTGGGCAGCGAGCAGTTTGGGTACCATCCTTTGAAAGCACCTCCCTTTTGAGCCTATCCTTTAAGCAAACATCTTCCCATTCTGGACTTCATGGGTTGAGAGGTGAGGGGCTTATCTAAGACAGCTGGCCAGCCTCCATCTGGCTCCTCTGGGAGCTGATTATCTCCAGGGAGGTGCCTCAGAAAGAGGAGGGAGGGCAGGAGCAAGCAGGTCTTGGCTCAGCCAGCTGGCCTTGTTTTAAAGCCAGCTAGGGGACAGAGTGGAAGGAGGGGGCGGGGCAGGGGAACGGCACACAACCTAAGAGAAGTAGCCTAAAGGTTGCCTAGCAACAATCTGAGCTCCCTCTTCGGGCCAAGGGTCCTGCATAGGTCAGGTCTGTGTGTCCAGCCCAGGACTGGCCTCCCTGTGGAGGGAGCCCCAGATGATTCTGAAACCTCCTGCAACATTGTCTTTGAAACTCTACTCAGGCAGTGCTTCCCTGAGTTAGGACTTCATTCATGGGGCCTGGGGACCAGCAAACAGAAGCACACAGTCCTTCCTTTCTTAGAGAGAAGGGGACCACTCACCTGCTCCAGGCCTGGATCTCTTCTCTCTCATCTTCCTCCTCCTTTCGCACTGTCCCATCAGATCTACAATGAGATGATCCGGGACCTACTGAACCCGGCACTGGGGTACCTGGAGTTGAGGGAAGACTCGAAGGGGGTAATCCAGGTGGCCGGGATCACCGAAGTGTCCACCATCAACGCGAAGGAGGCAAGTCTCCAGCAACTGGTGCGGGCCTGTGGACAGGACAATCGCTCCGAGGGGAGCAGGAAAAAGGGATCAAGGCCAGGGTGACACTGGGACAGAGGTCACATCTCCCATCATGCCTTAACACACTCATCCTCATACAGAGCCAGGCCTTACAGCCTCTCCATTTACAGAGAGACCTGCTTGCAGAGAACTGCCCAGGCCTCGTAGCCCACCCTTGGAAGCTAATAGGCTGGATCTCTCCCACCACCAAACCCTGGCTCCTCTCTGCAGGGTCCTCACCACTCATTTCCCTCTCCCCTTCCCCAGATCATGCAGCTGCTGATGAAGGGGAACCGGCAGAGGACACAAGAGCCCACAGCTGCCAACCAGACATCCTCCCGCTCCCACGCCGTGCTCCAGGTGGCTGTGCGCCAGCGCAACCGGGTCAAGAACATCCTCCAGGAGGTGCGGCAGGGCCGCCTGTTCATGATCGACCTGGCTGGCTCTGAGCGTGCCTCCCAGGTAAGGCCTGCTCAGAGGGCACAGTGAAGGGATGGCTTCCCAGAGGGAAGCAATGGGGTAGGGTTGGGTGTGTGTGTGTGTGTGTGTGTGTGTGTGTGTGTGTGCAGAGGTGATGGCTCTCCGGTTAAGGCCAGCTTTCAGAGGAGGAGGGAGCTGAGGGAGAGGCTGACTAGACTGGGCAGTTGGGAAGGGAGGATGTCTGGAGGATGTATATGTGGGATGGGGGTGGGGTGGGTGATAAGTGGAGTCCCCAGAGAGAAGGGTAAGCAACAGGCCTGACATCTTGAAAGTATGCGCTGCTCAGGGAAGAGAGGTTGGGGAGAGAGCACAGCAAAGCCTCCTTCTGTACCGTGCCTCCTCCCCCTCCAGGGACCTCAGAAGAGAGGCCATTCTCTATAACCAGGATCACTGGGGTGTTGGTTGTTGGGCGGCTGAATGAAGCTTCAGTAGGTTACCCTACTGGGCTATCCTTTGCCATCTCCCCAGACACAGAACCGGGGGCAGCGCATGAAGGAAGGAGCCCACATCAACCGCTCTCTGCTGGCCCTGGGCAACTGCATCAACGCGCTGAGTGACAAGGGCAGTAATAAGTACATCAACTATCGGGACAGCAAGCTCACCCGGCTCCTGAAGGTACCAGAGCAAGCCAGGCCTGGCCACTCACTGGTGTTAAGAGCGGGCCAGACAGGCCACACCCAGACTCAGTTATCCCCACTTGGATTTCAGATGAATCACCAAGTTCGTTCTGTATCTGTATGCCTCACATAATATTTGTGACAACCTTAAGCCATACCGTTCTCTTTACCATACAACTGAAATTTTTGTTCCCTGTGTTTGTACTCTAACCAAAGCACAGGTAGAGAAAAATGAACATGGGCTGTGTCGGGACCTCCTTCCAGAGCTGTGAGCCAGTCAGAGAACCAAGAGTCACCTAGATTTGAGGCTTTGTAATGGTCAGCCTTGTGGCCTCCAGAGCTGCTCTTTGGAGCCACTTACTCATGGCGGAGTTACCTGCAGCCTTCAGTTGTAGACTTGGGATCTGTGAGCACGCAGACTTTGCTGGGTTCAAGGGATTCTCCCTAGCCCTAAAGTCTCCCAGTGTCTCTGTGAATTAGGAGGGTTACAGTTACAGATAAGAAACTGAGGCACAGAAAGGTCAAGAAACCTCCCTATAGGCTCACACTTTGTAAGCACTGAAAACAAAACCCCAGCAGAGACATGTGGGTTCTGAAAACCTGTATCAGCCTGCCATGAAGACTGTACCCACAAACCAGAGGAGTAGGCCTATATGGAAAGGACCACCATGCATGTGTTTATGTTGTATGAGTGTGGGTGTGTGTATATGTATGTATGCACATGTGTACATACGTGTACATATGTGCATGTGTATGTGCACAAGTGCATGTGTACATGTGTGTATGTGCCTGTGCATATGTGCTTGTATGCACATGTGCAGGAGCGAATGTGTGTAAACGTGTATGGGTGAGTGTGAATATGTGTGTGCACATGTGCATGAAGTGTATACATGTGTGTGTGATATACATGTGTATGCACCCAGGGTGTGGTAAACAGTCTCAGGGAACCTGGGGAGGGTGTCCTCTAGCTAGCCAACTCCCCGTCCCCCCACCAGGACTCACTAGGCGGGAATAGCCGCACTGTGATGATTGCCCACATCAGTCCAGCGAGCACTGCCTTTGAAGAGTCCCGGAACACCCTGACCTACGCCGGCCGAGCCAAGAATATTAGGACTCGGGTGAGACACCCCCTAGACACACCCTCCTGGACTGAGATTTGAGGTCCTGAGAGGAGCCTTGCCAGCCGCTCCACTCTTCCAGCAGTGACCTCGTTACCCAGGCCAACATCGCTCCAAGCCCCTTCCCTGCACTCCCAGCCACTGCCTGCCTGCCTGGAGCCCTTGGCTTCCAGAGACTCTCTTCTGCCTCTTGCTCCAGGATCACCTCCCACCCCTCCATTCCATCCCTCTCCTGTCCCTTCCTCTTAGGAGAATTACCCAGTCCTCTGTATGTCCAAAGCATCTCATCACCACAGTGACAGTCAAAGGCTGCCTTACCCAGTGCCACCCTGAACCGTAACACGCTGTCCCATCTGACCTCAGAACCAGGCAGGAGTTACAGCTCCCCTACCATACAGTTTAGGATGATGAACCTTAAGGACATAAAATAACATCACAGCTAGTGGAGGATAAGGCAGAGACTGCCTGGCTTCCAAGTTCATAATCAAACTCATGTTCTCTGGTAAGAAAGTCTTAGCCTGTGAGGTTGTGGAGGGGAGAATGGCTAACTTTGAAGTGGTGTTAGTGAGCCTGCTTTCAATATCTACAACTCCCCCAACATTGCCATGTAACCTCCAGGGACTTCATGGGGACAGTCACATGACTATGACAAGTTAGTGAGAAGCAGCTTATCCCGATATCATAGTGAATGCTGCAGCCCAACATTGGGAGGCAGAGGGAGAGGAATTAGGAGTTCAAGGTCATCCTTGGTTACACAATGAGTTCAAAGCTAACCTGGGCCACATGAGACCCTATTCACTGATTAGTTTTTTTAATGGATGCTAACAGTAGGAGCTGAGGCAAGCCAGGGAAAGATGAGCTGTCTGTTGTGGGCATGGGGAAACCAGGAGACTTGCCTAACTAAAACAAGACACTCATACAGAAACAGAGTCCAAGCAGGGGGAAAAATCATGGGGCTAGAATGATGGTTTATGATTCAGAGTACTTGCGGCTCTTCCAGAGGACCCGAGTTCAGGTCCCAGCACCCATATTAAGCACACAATTGCCTGTAACTCCAGCTCCAGGGGACCTTACATCTTCTTTTTGCACCCACAGACATAGGTACACAGTCCCACACAGACACACATGCATACACATAAACTAAAAATAAAATTAAAATCAAGCCGGGAAGTGGTGGCATATGCCTTTAATCCCAGCACTTGGGAGGCAGAGGCAGGCAGATTTCTGAGTTCAAGGCCAGCCTGGTCTACAGAGTGAGTTCCAGGACAGCCAGGGCTACACAGAGAAACCCTGTCTCAAAAACACCCCCCAAAAAAAAAATTAAAAAGAAAGAAAAGAATCTGAGTAGCAATTCCAGGTGAAGAAATGCACCCTGGGAAACAGGAGGCTGTGGGGACAGAGGCAAGGAGACCACTGCTGTCATTGAAAAAGAAAAAACTGGCGAAGGGAAAGAATGAGAGGGGCTGGAGAGATGGCTCAGCAGTTAGGAGCACTGGCTGTTCTTCCAGAGAACCCGGGATCAATTCCTAGCATCCACATGGCAGCTCACAGCTGTCTCTAATTCCAGTTCCATGGGAATCTATGGCACCAGACATGCACAGGGCATGTATATATAATGCGTGGAAGCAAAATACTCATACAAATAAGATAAATCTTTTTTTTTAAGATTTATTTTATTTATTATATGTAAGCACACTGTAGCTGTCCTCAGACACTCCAGAAGAGGGCGCCAGATCTCGTTACGGATGGTTGTGAGCCACCATGTGGATGCCGGGATTTGAACTTATCACCTTTGGAAGAGCAGTCGGGTGCTCTTACCCGCTGAGCCATCTACCAGCCCCAAATCTCTTTTTTAAAGGGGAGGTGGAAGAAAGAGAAAGGGAAGCCTGGTTCCTGGGGTGAGTGTACCCCTTCATACGTCATCCTGGGCTCCCCGTAGGTGAAGCAGAACCTGCTCAATGTCTCCTACCACATCGCTCAGTACACCAGCATCATCGCTGACCTGAGAGGCGAGATCCAGAGACTCAAGTGCAAGATCGACCAGCAGGCTGGGCGGGGTCAGGCCCGGGGCAAACTGGACAGGGGTGACATCCGTCATATCCAAGGTACGCAGACGGGCCTGTGTCTCTGGAAGCCTGAGCTGGTCTCGACAGCGCTCTCCAAGTGACCTTATGGGATTAATAGGACAAGGTAGCATTAACCCTGGCTCCTCTTGGCTAAGTGGCCTCTGCTAGTTATCTTGGAGCCTTCCCCTGTAAAATGGGACCAGACCTTTGGCTTTGCAGAGCTGAAGATGGGGTAGGGCGATGTGAGGATATTATGTGGGAGCTGCCCTGTCGGGCGGTAGAAGGCTTACCACTCACTGAGACTTGCGTGTTCACTGGGATGGTTTTCTAAAAGATGCCAGAGAAACAGACAGAGAAACAGGCATTCTAAAAGATGACAGAAAAAAAAAAAAATCCTTGACACAAGGGTTCTGTGAGGGCTAACAGAAGAGTCGGAGTCACCGCAGTCAGAAGATGTGACGTGGGAGGTGAGCGTGGGAGGAGAGGAATCTGAGAATTTGGAAGGAAAAGCACTGGTCTAGGACGAAGCTGAGGGACAGAGCCTCAGGTGGGCCTGAGCTGGTGGTCCCTCTGCTCACACCACTCTCACCCGGCAGCTGAGGTTCAGCTACACAGCGGGCAGGAAGGGCCCGTGGAGATGGGACAGCTTCGGGAGCAACTCATCAGCGCCTTCCACGAGCAGATGGATGTGCGCCGGCGCCTACTGGAGCTGGAGAATCAGGCCATGGAAGTCCAGATTGACACCTCCCGTCACCTCCTCACTATCGCCGGGTATGCTCGCCCCTATCCCGGGACCCTTTAGACCCACCCAGGTTCAGGTTTGGCATGGAGGAGCCTGGGGCATAGAAACAATAATGAGCTGAATCTTGTGTCTCTCGTGGGGAAATGCTGGCAGCTGGGAGCACGAGAAGTCACGCAGGGCTCTCAAGTGGCGGGAGGAGCGAAGGAAGGAGTCCTACACCAAAGACGACAGTGAGAAGGACTCGGACACAGGAGATGAGCCAGATAACCTGGAGCCACCGGAAGTAGCCGCAGCCCGGGAAAACATCGCCGCCCTGGTGGGCGAACAGAAGAAGTTGCGCAAGGAGAAGGTGTACGGGGCTTGCGGGCAGAGGGCTGGGGAAAGGGAGACAGAGGGCTGGGGAAGAGGGAGACCCAGAGAGCTCAGTCCACAAATCTTGGGTGTCCAAGCTCTATGTCTCTGTGTCTGTCATACTTCTCATCTCTAAAATGGTGATGATGTCCAAAAGGGGTCACTGGAGACAGTTAAACTAATACTTGGCATAAAGCAAGAACTAAGAACATGGTAATCAATATAATAATAGATTTTTACCTTCTGAGTTGGAATTAGGGATGTCTCAGGGCATGGATGAGTCAAGTGGACACAAAGGCACCAACTCCTTGCAAGATCCAGAATAAGCTTAGAAGGCTAGCCTGTGCTTGGAGTACCAGCCAGAAGGCCTGAGACCAGTGCCTGTCTGGACCGGTGGGACTGGTCTGGTGCTGACCAGTGCCGCCCTCCTGCAGCTGGCGCTGGAGCAGCGCTGCAGAGAGCTGCGCGCGCGTGGCCGGCGCCTGGAAGAGACGCTGCCGCGCCGCATCGGCTCGGAGGAGCAGCGCGAGGTGCTCAGCCTGCTGTGCCGCGTGCATGAGCTGGAGGTGGAAAACACCGAGATGCAGTCGCACGCTCTGCTCCGCGACAGCGCCCTGCGCCACCGCCGCGAGGCCGTGCGCCGCCTGGAGCAGCACCGTAGCCTCTGCGATGAGATCATCCAGGGCCAGCGGCAGATCATCGACGGTAGGGCCGGACCCCGCGGGCCAGGGACGTTGTCGTTGGGGCTGAGAGCCCACGCTGAGCCCTCATTTCCCCTTTCCCCGGACAGACTACAATCTGGAGGTTCCCGGTCACCTGGAGGAACTCTACGAAGTCTACCTTCGGGAACTGGAAGAGGGCAGCCTGGAGCGGGCCACCATCATGGACCGCGTGGCCTCCAGAGCCCTGCAGGTGGGCGTGTGGGCCCACCTAAATTCACTGACATGGGGAATCCCACCAGTTCAGCCAAGCTCCAAGAGGAGTTGGTCTTCCTACCTCCCTTCCCTCCTTCTTTCTCCCTCCCTACCCCCTCCCTGCACCTCTCCCACCTTCCCAAGCCTAGATGAGATTTCCCCCCATTTCTGGGCATTACTACCTGGCCTGGCTATTTTCCCAGCCTAGAGTCACAAGGTCAAGACCGCCATCTGAGATGTCACCAAGTGATTACTAGTCATCTAGTCTATCCCAACAGTTGGGAGGCTGAGGCAGGAGGTTTGAAAGATCAGCCACCACTGTACAACAAGATTCTATCTCAAACAATAGATGGATGGATGGATGGATGGATGGATGGATGGATGGATGAATTCATGAATTAATTTCTAAATATCAAGGAAACAGTGGATGTTCTAAAGGACCAGGCGTGTCACTGAGGCTGTCTAATGGCCCCAGCTGGGGACCTAGAGCACAGGCCCAGTGCCCTTCACACCCACCCCCTATCTTACAGCCCTTGTGGCTCTGTGTTGTTCCTGGTTTAAGGCCTTGGTCTTCTGACTTTTCACTCTTGTCATTGTCACCCTCTCCCTTCCCACCATACACACAGGACAGCTCCTTGCCCAAAATCACTCCAGCAGGGACCACACTGACCCCGGACTCTGACCTGGAGAGTGTGAAGACGCTGAGTTCTGAGGCCCAGCGCCCCCAAAACAACACCCTACCCCCACTTGGCACAGATAGGTGAGGGCTCAGAGTGGGGAAGATGGAGCTAGAAGCACTTGAAGCTGTGGCATGGGTCTGCAGCCAGGATTTGTGGGTTCGCCCTCCCTTGGCACCAGCAGGTTCTTCCCCAGGGTGTGTGTGGGCGGGGGTGGACTTTGGTGTGACTAGCCTGGTCGACAGCTGCCTCCTCCTGTTCCTCTGCCGACTGCAGTGAGTCCTACCATGTGTTCAAGGCCAGTCCCAGGGCCTGGCAGGTGAAGAGCTCCTCTGTGCCTACTCCACCCCCCATCCAGGTGGGCAGCCTGGTGACCCAGGAGGTGAGCTCTGGGTGCCCAGCAGTGGGTTGAATCCTTCCAAAAGGCCTAGCCCCTTGAGAGGCCACACAGCCTCTATAGACTGCAGTGCGGAGTCCCTGGTGTCCTTAAGGTCTTCCCCTTTCCAAACAACTCACCCCTAGGCCCCACCACAGGACAGCCTGGGCAGCCAGATCAACTCTTCCCCGGAGAGCAGCGAGAACCTGTCAGAGATCCTTCTGTCCCAAAAAGGTGAGTGTGCCTGCCCTGCCCCCCACTGCCTGACAACCTGTAAACTGCTCAGATTACAAAACTGGAAGTGCCTTCCTGTTTCCTGGCCCTGCTGAAGGTCCCCCATTCACAGGCTTTATCAGAAGGACTAGCCACCTGTTCAGGGACACACAGAAGAGGGGGTACAATTAGAAATTAAAATGGTGATGCCAGGCCCCCTCCCCTCTCCACTGGACAATTCAGTAGCAAATTCTAAAATCGAATCCATCCCTGACCCCTAGACAGATAGACTAAACCACTGTCTAAAATATGTGGGATTTTTTTGGAGTGGGTACTAGGATTGACCCTAGGACCTTGCACACAATAGGCTGGAATTAAAGGCACGTGCCGCCCCCACCTCCTGGCTCACTTTTAACCTTGTTGCTCACATTTAGATCTAAGTTGCATGGGTTGGCAGGCCTCCTCTTCCTCCTCCTCCTCCCCCTCCTCCCCTTCCTCTTCCTTGTCCTCTTTTCCCTTCTCTCCCCTCCTCCCCCTCCTCCCCCTTCCTCTTTCACCTCCTCCTTTTCCTCCTCTCCCTCCTCCTCCCCTTCCTCCTTCTCTTCCGTCTCCTCCTCTCCCTTCTCCCCTCTCCTCCCTCTCCTCTCCCTCCTCCTCCTCTCCCACCTCCTCTGTTTCCTCCTCTCCTTCCTCCCTTTCCCCCTCCTCCTCTTCCCCCTCCTCCTCTTCCCTTCCTCATCTTCCTCTTCCTTCTCCTTCATCTCTACCTTCTCTTTCTCCTCCTCTTCTTCCACCTCTTCTTTGTCCTCCTCCTCTTCTCCTGAGACAGGGTCTAACTGTGTAGCTTGGGCTATTCTGGAACTCACTATGTAAACCAGGCTAGCCTGGTCGAACTCACAGAGACCTCCTGCTTCTGCCTTCCAAGTGCTGGGATTAAAGGTTTGCACCGCCATGGCCAGCCAGCTTTAAGCTTTGGATCTTCCTGCCTCGGTCTCCGGAGGAGCTAAGATTACAGGCCTATGACACCAGTCCAGACTCCCAGTGTCTCAGTTCATCTTTGAAGGAGCCCCAGAGTATTTATTTCGCAATCCCATTTACAAATGAAATTAAGATCCCTAGGGTTTGCCCAAAGCTTCTCAGAGTCAGTGAGTTAGAGTTCTGGAGGTGAATTCTGTGAGTCCTGGCTCTTGTTCACTTTTGTCCTGTGAGGAAGAGGAGTGGGAGGTGGCCTTGACCTTGTATTCGGTATCTGCTTTAGAGAGGAAAGAGATCCTAACGCGGACCAAGTGTATCTCCGTGAAGGCCGCCCAGCGGCGCTCCCGGGCCCTGGGAACGGAAGGGCGCCATCTGCTGGCACCCGCCACAGAGCGCAGCAGCCTATCCCTGCACTCGTTGAGCGAGGCTGATGATACTCGCCCACCCGGTCCACTGGCCTGCAAGCGGCCGCCCAGCCCGACACTGCAGCATGCCATCAGCGAGGACAATCTATCTAGCAGCACAGGCGAGGGCTCCTCCCGGGCGGTAGGGCCTCGAGGTGATGGCTCGTGGGTGCGTGGCCAGAAGAAATGCCTCAGCAAAAAAAGGGAGGAGTCACTGGAGGCAAAGAGGAGGAAGAGGAGGTCTCGGTCCTTCGAGGTCACAGGACAAGGGGTGAGGCAAAGGGCAGGGGTGAAATGTTTGCACCCGTTACTGATATGTGGGCGCCTGTGGGCTAGCACCCTCCAGAAGCAATAGGACACTTCCAGCCCTTCACTACGCTTAGAGCCCTGACACAACTATCACCCCCAAATAAAGTAGCTAGGACTGGGTTCTGTAGCTGAGCTCTGGACATCTCTCCACTCCATTCCGCTGTTTTCCAACTGTACAGCTGTCCCATCCCAAGACACACCTACTGGGACCTCGTCCCAACGAGGGCCTTTCAGATCGCCGGATGCCGGCATGTGGGCGGCCATCTCCTGGTGTCAGGCATCTGGGAAAAGTCTCTCTGCCTCTGGCCAAGGTCAAATTTCCTCCAAACCAGAACACAGGTCAGTACTAACCAAAAAAGGGACTGAGGTGGAAGAGGCCTTGCCCAGCTGAGAGGGGAAACACACAGGCCTCCTGGCTGGATCTAGAAGCATGATTCAAGGAACAGTACATGGTGGGGTTGGCAAACTGGGATTGGTCCCCTTAGGAGTTCAAGACCTCTGGGAGGTAGGGGAGGAAAGAAATTCCTCAACTAGTGCTGCCTTTTCTCCTGTCATAGGCTCTGGAAACCCTTCACCCCTTCTTGTCGCCCCCAACCAAGCCGGTGTTTCCCGTAGAGCTGCACGTGGGCCCAGCCTACCCCTTGGCTCAAGCACCTTTGGCAAAGATGGACGCCTCCAGCATAACTGACGGGCCCAGGCACCTACTATTATGAACCCCAAGATTGAACGAGGTGTAGCAGGGATTGGGAGGTGGAAGCTGGGCAGATGGGGATCCCATGGCGCAAGAGCTTAGAGGACTGGGCTCCCATGACCCGGAAATCGTAGAGTTGTCTGCAGAACTCTGCTGTGTTCACCCTGCCACTAGAGAGGGAGGTAAGTCCCAGAGGCCCGGCTGCCCAGCCTGGGACAGAGCATTATTGCCAAAAACTTGTACAGACCTGGGGCCAATCTCGGCTTCGGCAATGAGGGAGAGGAGCTGTTGGTGAGAGGGACTCCTGGGCCCACCCCTGGGCCTGGCTGAAGATGGGGGATGGGGAAGGAGCCCACAGGACTTCATGTAGGGAGGGGAGGGATGGGGAGGGAATCTGGTTTTGTAACTTCTCTGTTGCTTTTTTTTTTTTTTTTCCTTTTTGCCTTTCTTTTAAATAAAGTCCTACTGGGGTTTTGCTGGCTTCGTTAGGAGCTGTGGGATGTGCAGTATTGGGACTCAGACTGCTCCAGATCCTGGCCCTTTCTCTCCCAGCCTCGTCTCCCATGGCCCAAACCTACACACAACTGGGGAATGTTTTTTCTTCCAGTTGCCAAAACTCTCCCTCTCCAGAAAAATGGGGCTAGAGCTAGGTCTGGTTTTCAGCCTTTCCACTACCCTGGACCCTTCACTAAGGCCAGGGACTTGAAGGCAATGGCAGAAAGTCCCACAAGCCACAGGGGGCACCTGCCCCCTGGAGATTGCAGCTCAAGAGTGCACCTCAGCTCAAATGTGGAAATTCCTATCCAAGAGGAAGATTGCCCAGGACCAACCCCTGGCAATCAATCTTCCCGGCCCTAATTCATGCCAGGTGGAGTGTCTGGCAGGGAGGAGCTAGTGGAGGCCATGTGAACCCCAGACATTTTGAGACCCGGGAGTAGTTTCAGTACCTGGCCTCTCTGAGCATCGTTTTATTCTGGACCAAGAATGCTGCCTTCAAATTAGCTGGGAAAGGCACTCCTGAAACCACAGCCAGTTTGTCTACCACAGTCACCTGCCTTCCACCCTAGTCCCAACCGGCTGCACCTGATCACCCAAGGCCCAGGCCAACAGTCACTTTGACACCCTGGTGCACCATCCAGGCTTGGCCTTATTTCTCAATCCAGAGGCTAACTGGGAGTCCGGATGAGGGTGTGGTACACTGGCTTGACAATAAGATGGAGATGCAGCGCATTCTCCACCAGGTATTCCGAGTTGCGCCTCTGCAGGTCTGCGTGGGCCAGGAAGTCGCCAGCCTCCTCGCTGCTTTGATGGAAACTGTAGGCGTGGCGCACCAGGAGGCGGCCCTGATGGCGCGCACCCACCAGCACTGTCTTCTGGAAGCTCACTCCCGCCGCATCGCCACCGCTGCTAGCTGGCGTGACCACCAGTCGCGGCCTCCCGTCCTCCGGGCGCGCGGCGGGCAGCGCGGTGCCCGCGGCGTCCGCGTAGACGGGCCGCAAACTGACGGGCAGCCAGCGCGGGGAGAAGAGCACGTTCCAAGTAATCCGGCGACCCGCGTCGTGACCACTTGGTCCCAACTGCGTCTGGAAGCTGGTGCTGCGATCATCGCGAGCCGGGTTGTTGATGACCCACGGGGCGCCCCAGGCTGGGGCGAGGTAGTTGCGCGGCAGGAAGGCACTGCCGTTCACGTGGAAGAACTTGGCGTAGTGCAACGGCGAGGCGGCGTGGAACTGGTAAGCCTGCAGCAAGAGATCTGCTACCGCCGGGCCGTGGCGCGCCAGCGCGGCCGAGCGCGCTTGCAGCTGGAATAGCTGTGCCGGCGGGATCATCGGGTAGCGGATGGCGCGCAGCGCTCGCTCGGCCACGGTGGGGGGCGGCCGCGCGCGGCCCAGCCACGCCTCCAGCGCGTGAAACAACTCCAGCTCATCCTGCAGCACCAGGTCCGAGCGCTGCAGGAGCTGCACCAGCAACTCGGGGCTCACGGCGCCCCACTCCGCGCTCCCCGCCACGGCAGAAAGGTTCCAAGCCAGGAACTGCAGGCAGCTCTCACGCAGAGCCTCATCCCCCGTGCTCACGGCATAGTGGTACCAGCCCACAGCGGGGCCCACACCTCCCGCCAGGTGCGCGCGCATGTAGTCGGCCACGCCTCGCTGCAAGGATGCTACTCGGTATTTGGTGGCCAGCCTGTGCAGCGGGATAGCCTGGGCCAGCAGTACAGTCAGCTCACCACAGTACAAATACCTGCAAGAGAATTGGAGAGGGACCCGTTGAGAGGGCACAGCACTTGTCCAGAGCACCGGAGTTCGGTCTTCAGCGTCCACATTGGGTGCCTCGGAAACCATCTGTTTAACTCTAGCCCTCTTCTGGCTGGAGCAGGGTACCCATTTACATGTGGCATACACTCAGACACACACGCTAATAATATTTCAAAAAATAAAAATAGAGATAGGAAGATCAGCGGGGCTGAGTATTGTCAAGGCCACCCACACTACCCAGCCAGGTTTCCCCAGAACCCAGAGGGGACACAGCCATTTTTGTAAGGAACAAACAGGATGAATGGACGTTGAGGCTTCCTATGTTTCCTTCTTAAGTTCCCTCCTGGCCTGTTCAGACATCTTTATCTTCTGGTGCTGTAGAATCACATGTATTTACTAAGCATCCACCACATATCTAACTCTAAACTCAAACGAGAAGAGGCTGCCAGTAACCTGAGTGTCCACACACTCCGGATTTAGATGCCCATTTGACTTCGTCCTTGCTGCTAGACAAGACAAGTCCTTTAACTTAGGAACCCCAAGATTCCTAAGAAAGGGTAAGAGTCCACCTCCCGAATGTTGCCCCAGTGAGAGGCTGAGAAAAATCTGGCTTCACAGCACACAGCCAACCCAGGCTACTTCCTGTTCCCTGTCGGCTTCTCTTTGCTCGGGCTTTTCAGCTCTCTGGATCCCCTCTCCCTCTCAGCTATTTTACTGTCTCTGGCTCTTTTACAGTGCTGCCCACTCCCTTGCCTCATTCTTCCTGACAGTTCTGCTGGCTCACGGCACCCTGCTTGGCTTTATGAGAAAGCCTTCTGTTTTATCCCTCTTCCTGTTGCCTGGAACTTGGGGGTGTTGTCTGGAATCCTGCAGCCACCTTGTCTGAGCCCTTAGAGCAGGGTTACCTCCTTAGAGCATTTTACAGTCTTTCCCTAAAAGGAAAAGTCTCCAGGAAGGAGAGAGGTGACTGAGCCTGTTGACATTTCCGCTCCTTAGCCCTGTGGTTTCAAAGCCCTGTGGCCATTGAAGACACTTGACACCGACCAAGAATCTGTTGGTTCTATAAGTGTTCTTGGACGGGTTTGGAAGTAGCTCAGAAGGGGCTCCCAAAGGCCAGAAAGGGACACAGGCCACAACAGAGAGGGCATCGGAAGGAGGGATAAAGGAGGCCTGTGTTGTATGTCATGTTAGGACTTTAGAAAGTCAATGTAATAACCCATAAGGCCAGGTTTCTGCGCCCCTGAAGGTAGAGAGACAGGGAGCCACGGACAGGATGTGGCACAGCGCCCTCCCGCTGCGTACCTGATGAACTTGTCAAAGACGGAGGCACAGTCCCGGGACTCCCGCAGCATCACCTCACTCTGGTTGCTCAGCAGCTCCTGGAACAGCTCGCTGTGCAGCCCCAGCAACAGGCGATGGGTGTGGAAGGCTCGGACCTCATCGGTGCCCACAGCCTGGACCCGCAGGACGACGTCACTGGCATTGCCCTGGCGCAGCAGATCCTGCAGTCGCTGGAGCAGCGTGTGGGAGTGGTTGATGACGGTGCCTGCTGCCTCCCCACCCACATCGGCTCTCTGAGCTGCAGCAGGAAGGGACATGGCAGAGCCTGAGAGGGCACCGGGCCTGGTGCTTCCAACTAAGGCTGCAGAGGGCCCGACTGGTGGGAGAAGGGTGGGGAGCCTAATGAGGGAGCTTCGTGCACACACAAAGTACATGAGTGTCCACAAGCTAGCTCATCCTGGGTAATTGGCCCCAGGCAGACTTAGAAGTACGTTCTTAGCAGATTATGTTTTGGTCAGACAGAAGTCGTGGACCAGTTGTTGTTTCCGTGAACTGATGTCTATAGTACTTGATCCCCAGGGGAGGGTGAAGAAAACCTTGGGTCCCACCTCTCAAAAATCAGTCAGAGGTGGCACAGTCTTGGGTACTGAGAAACTTACGTGGCTGCCATGTGGAGGTGAATGAACCTAACCCAGTTCTCACACTCAGGAAAGCTCAAGGGGGCAGAACAGACACGTAGTAAATACACACAGGAAAGGGTGAGGATTGCCCAAGTTCAAGGCCAGCCTGGACTGCATAGCCAGCACTAGACCAAGTGTCACTGCTTAACAAGACCCTGTCTAAAAGTGGAGAAGAGAGGTCATCGGATGGCTCAGCTGATGACATGGGTTTGATCCTGGGGACCCACATGGTATAAGGAGAAATAAATAAAATGTAATTAAAGGGGAAGGTCTCCTGGAGAAAGAGACAGAGCTTGT
Source organism: Mus minutoides (assembly GCA_902729485.2). NCBI lineage: Eukaryota > Metazoa > Chordata > Mammalia > Rodentia > Muridae > Mus > Mus minutoides. The sequence goes on along the minus strand of LR749894.1, from coordinate 835,583 downwards.
TGGTGAAATGGTTGACATATAAGCCCAAGGACCAGAATTCTGTCCCCAGAACCCAGGTAAGGAAGTTAGATGGGATGGGTCATGCTTGTAATCCCAGCACTGCAGAGGCAGAGACAGGTGGATCCCTGAGGCTCTCTGGTCAACCAGCTTAGCCTGTGCACTGAGCTCCAGGTCAGTAAGGGAAACTGTCTCAAAATACAAGGTGGATGGCACCTGAGAAACCATAGCTTGACCTCTGGCTTCAACATGCACACTCACCACACACACACAGACACACACACACATATATACACATATACACACACACACATACACATATACATACACACATATACATACATGCCTTCCACATACACATATACACACACATACAAATTCACTTATAAATACATACATACATACATACACACCACATACACATATACACATACACATGCACACATATACATACACACATACATATACACATACATACCAAAGGCACACATTCGTGCACATGCACATACACATATACATTCCCATACATACATACATACATACATACATACATACATACATATACACATTCACACATATACTCACATGCAAACACACATACACATATATACATACATACATACACACACATACAAATCAATTTTAAAAATAAATGCAGCCAGGCGTGGTGGCGCACGCCTTTAATCCCAGCACTCGGGAGGCAGAGGCAGGTGGATTTCTGAGTTTGAGGCCAGCCTGGTCTACAGAGTGAGTTCCAGGACAGCCAGGGCTACAAAGAGAAACCGTCTCGAAAAACAAACAAACAAACAAAATAATAATAATAATAATAATAAATAAATAAATAAATAAATAAATAAATAAATGCACAAGTGAGCAGCCTGGAACCAACCAGAGACAAAGGAATACAGCCAGCCCTAAAGACCTGGGTGGGGATGAGCAGGTAGAGCTCAGGGCCAGGGCCAGGGTTAGGGAGACCAAAGTGAGACCAAAGCTGGGGCAGCAGGCACAGTGTTTCTTTCTGTCTTTCTTTTTTTTGTTGTTCTTTTTAGTTTTTTGAGATGGAGTCTCTTGTAGCTCAGGGTAGCCTTGAATTCATTATTAGCTGCGGTTGGGCTTGAATTCTTGATCCTTCTCCATCCTTCATCCTATGTGCTGGGATTACAGGAATGCATCACCACTCCACAACGAGGAGCACTGCCCCAGCCCTACTTGGTAAGACAGTAAGGGACCCAAGGAAGTACCATGGGTGAACAGTGAAGGAATAGGATTCTAAGGGTAACAGTGTTGAAGCTAGCTAGCATCTCCCTTCCAGGGAGGCCTGTTTCTTGTGTTCTCAGGGCAGCTCTGGGGTCAGATGAGGACACATGCTGAGTTTTAGAAAAAGACACCCCCCACCCCCAGCCTGAGCAGTGCAGGGGGCCTTGCAAACTGGGAAAAGCAGGCAGTTAACAGTCTGACAATTGCAGAAGGGCACCAGCAGGCAGCTCTTGTGCGCGCGCGCGCACACACACACACACAGAGTGGGCACAGGACCTATGTGTGGATCATTGAAAGGAAGGCTCACAAGAGTGAGCATCTGTGTGTGGGAGAGGGAGACCCAGCAGGGGGGAAAAGAGTAGCTGCTACTGGTGAATTTCCCAGCCCCGCCTCCCTAGCCCCGCCTCCCCAGCTGTCACTCCGAAAGACCTAAATGCTGACGGCATCCTCTTGCAGCCTCTGTCTGGACCCAACTGCCGGAGACAATGAACAATAGAGGGTCTTTTTGTCATTAAGACTCCTGCCTGCTGCCCAGCCTCTCTTTCCCTGGAAGGCTGTGTGCCCCTTTCTCTTTGTCCTTGGAGATGTCCAGTCTCTCGGTGTTCTCTGGGGCTGGCTGGCTGGCTCCACCTCCTGGCCAGCCCTATGTAGCTCCGAGCAGAAGTTCTTGCCCCCAGCCCTTACCTTTTTCCTTACCAGGCACCTGATCCCCGTACTTTCCACTCACCTGCACGAGTGACCAGTCCCACCAAGGCCAGGATAGCCCAGAAGCTGCCCCAGGACCAAGGCTTGCAGGAACCTTTTCTAAGCATCTTTGTGCTCTGTCCCTAAAGCCACTGGAGGGACAGTCAAGTCCGGAGCACTCCGATCCCATCCCTCCTCCTTATATAGGATCCAGCAAGGGGACAGTACCCACTTTCCTCCTAACCTCCCTCCCTCTACCAGGCTCTGCCATGGATTGGTTGAAGCTGGCCCCTCCTGTTGCCTAGGCAACTACTTAAGCCAGAGTGTGGCAGCCCCAGGGCTATTGTGCTGGCCTGGGCCCCCAAGGGGAACAGATCCGGACACCCCTCCTCCCCCACCTCTCCAGACAACCCAGCAAAGCTGCTGTTCCTCTCCCGGGAAGTTTTAAGCTCTCTGAAGGGCAAGCAAAGGGCTTCAGGACCCCTGGCAGTCACCAACCCTAATGCCCCAGCCCCCAGGCCCAGCCTCCATCCTGGCACAGAGCATACTTGGCAGTGTCCTAGGGAGCTGGCTGCAAAGGGAGAGCCTGGAAGAGGCAGGGAAGAGCTGGCTCAGGGCTCTATCCCTCCCCCACCCCCATTTTAGGGTGGGCCAGTCATCCAGAGCGGATTTAAGGACCTTGAATAGGGGTATGGGGTAATGGGGATTATGTTTCAGAAAGTTCCCGTCATGCTCTGGAGAGGGTGACAGGCCTTTAGAAAAGCGGCAGAGGGACCGACCATCTCCCACCAGAGACATTGTACTGTGGCCCTTGCTCTAGGAACACAGCCTGTTTCTCTATCAAAACAGCCCAAGTCTTTAGTTCAAGCCTAAGCATGGCCCGTCATTTCAAGGTTCCCCTCCCTGGAAGGTGCCTTCTACCAGCTTCTACCTAAATTCCAGCCTTCCCCTTCCTAAAGTTCCAAGAAGGCATGCAACAAACCTGGCACCATAGTCCATGTGTAGGGAAACTGAGGCAGGGTGCTAGATTGCAGTCTCAGATAGTACAGAGAAATGTCCTAAAAACAAAGGCAATGGAGAAGGGGAAGGTGGGGTGTGGAGTCCTGTATATGTGTGTTCAAGTCTGTGTGGGTGATGCATATGTCTGTGTGTGCATGTGTTTATATGCACGTGTCTTTGTGTTCCTGTGTATGTGTGCATGTGTGTATACACATGCGTGGGGGGGGGCAAGTCTTATGCATGTGTGTGTGCATGTATATGTGTGTGTACACACATGTGGAGGGCATTGTGGTGCATGTGTGTGTGTATGCATGTGTGTGTTGAGACCTCACCTTTACATAGAATCAACAGGATTTGTTCCCACTTCCTTGTGAGAGGGACCCCCTTAAGACTGAAACGTGGAAGCCAGAGGATTCTGGGAAATCTGAGTTTTTCAGAGGCCACTTCCTGCTCTGGAGATGGGTTGGAACTTCTTGCCCTGGCTCTTTGGATCCCCGGAACTAGCTTCATGCGTTGAGTTCCATCTCTCTCCGGTGCAGAGACCCAATAGCTTCACCTCTTCCTGGAGCCACAGAGAAAGCAAAAACTGGGTCTGGCACCAACGTTGTCTGGGTTGGCAGAACCGGCTGTCCGGCTTAGCAGAAACGCCTCCCAGCTAACTGAACTCTCATGCCTGCTCTTCCTTGTTCAGATGCACCATGGGTCCCCCAGTGGCTGTCTGCCTACCCTTTCCTTAGACTGCTGTACAACACCTAGGCTCAATTGAGGCAGTCAGAGCCTATGTGGAACAGGGCTGTCTAGCCAAGGAGGCAGCATCACTCCCAGGCACAATGCCCATCAGCAGGAATGATTGTTGCTCAGTAAGCATGCGTCATTCCCCCTCCTTGGAGACCTCCATTAGACTCTCTTGATGCCTGGTCTACCAGCACTGGCATCTCCCATGTTCCACTAAGGATCTAGAATTCCCAAGGGCAGGACTGAACATTCTGTTTCCTAAGCAAACCAACAGATTGTTATGGATACTCGAAACTATGATCCATGATTGACATTTCAAATGTGATGGACCAGGAGGTCTCAGGCTACCAAGAAGACCTCCCACTCCCCATCTCTGGCAGACTCTTCCCATGATTCTAACTTCCCTCATCCCTGCCTCTCTCCTAATGATTTAGAAACTGACTTAATAAAGTTTCCATTGCTACAGTGTGTGCATGCATATGTGTGCATGTGTGTGATATATATTCATACATATCTGTGGTAGAGGGTGTCTTGAGACCGGATACGTACAGAAGAGTGCTCAGTCTGCACAGTCTTCAAGGTGACAGAAGGACAATACCACATCTTATTCCCTGCCATCCATCCCACCACCCCCATGGTCTGGAAGCTCTATCACTCCTTGAGCACAAGTCTAAATATCTCGCAAGCAAGAACAGTCCCCAGAGAGAAGCTAGTGGAGTGTGACTTTCTGCCCAGGGTGCATATGCACTGTCTAAGGAACTTGTTTATGCTCATCCAGAACAGGCACAGCATGGGCATAAATGTCCATATACTCAGGGTAGCTCTTCTTGGAAGCTAGGTCAAGCCCAATAAATGATCTCCATGTAGCAAGGTATCTCAAGAGGGTCTAGAAGCAACTGGAAACTTCCATAGTCATGGGTAGGAAGGGGGAGTTTCTGAATCACAGAAGTAAAGAGAAGACTCTAGACACTGGCCTTGAGGGAACATGGAGGAGAGGTAGACCTAAGACCCTCCTTACTAAACTCATAAAATCTTCTGTCCAGTCATGAAAGGCTCACTTCCCGGGGGAAGTGGTTCCAAGCTCAATACACCCAGTGGACCCTCTAAAGATAAAAGAAAGATCTGGTGAGATGGAAGCAGGAGGATCTGGAATTCAGGGGCAGCTTCTGCTACACAGAGAGCTTAGGGCCAGCGTGGGCTATAAGAGATCTGGCTCAAAATGGTAGAGGATCACCCTAAAGTCGCTCACGTGCTGTGGATGGCTCACAGTGACACTGCTTCTCTCCTGTTCACCCTGATCACGTCCTTCCCCAGCCAACACAGCCAGCCACCTGATCCACAGACCTCTCTCCCATGGAGCTGCAGCTTACAGTGGCCTTTATTCCCAAGACCATTGTGTGAAGGAGTGAAATAGAACAGCCCTGGGGGAGACAACAGGAAGAATGAACCTGAGTTCAAATCCCAACTGCTACATCTGTGACTCCTACCAACATGCTGATCTTCTATGGTCCTTGGTCTCCTTATGTGTTAACAAAAGAGAGGCAGTTAGCTAAATGGGCCTGCCATAAATTAAGGATGAGCAATGGAGGGACAAGCAGATGTTGGGCCCATGGATGCTCCCTCCAGGTAGTGCCGGATGGATGGACTGGTGATGGCTGAAGATGTTGAGGACCAGGAAAATCAAGGCATGTTGCTGTTGGATGACATCTTTCACATCCAGGTCATTAGCTGCATGCCTATGGGCATAGTCCCTTCCTTTGGGCTATCAATGGCCCATCCTGGCCACTGACATAGATACAATGTAGGAAGAAACTCCCCTCTCCAAGAATAAGAAACATTGTAGCTGAACTTGGCTACTTTGTGTGTTCTTATTTCTTCTACCCTTTCAATCCCCACCCGACACCAAGTAAGAGAGAAAAAAAGATAGAGGAAAGAGATCCATGAACAAAGTCAGAGATTGGGGAGGGGCAACATTATTGTTAGACTACTTCCTGTTGATTAGGGGCATCAAGTTCCTTGGGGTAAGTTTGATCTTTGCTGTCAAGATATCTAATTTCTTCTTGTTGTTTCTTCTTTGTACACAACTACTGAACACATCACAAACAACATCCACCAGGAACCCTCTACCTCTCAGGGACCTAGCATTTATATACCCTCCAAAAAGTCCCCAGAATTCCAAACATCGCACAACTGCAGAAACTATCTGCTGCTGGCAAATTCATGCCTCTGCTAGAGCACGAGGCAAATCATTGTCAGCTGATGTGAACACTCTGAAACAGCCTCATATCCCACACCTGGGATTAAAACAAAAACATATAATAGTTCTACACACGGTATGTACCTACTGATGACTTGGTGGCCCTAACTCTGCCACCACCTATGCCCAGTAAGGTACTGCGATTCTCTGGTGTGTCAGTGTTGACAGTGCTGTCCCCATGGTTATAGATCTTGTAGACCCCAGCTCTTGTTTTTTGTAGCTCAATGCTATAGCAAACATGACATCCCCTGTGGGCTGTGAAGAGTCCTGGAATCCACAGGTCCCTGAATTATAGCATTTTCTGTCTAGAAAGCTACATCTTCACCTTGAAGACTCCAAGGCAATTAGAATATTTTCTTATTTTTATGTATGGATCTTTGCCTACATATATGTCCATGCACTGTATTAGCGTTTCTTCTAGACTCCGCCCAACATTTCCCTAGGTATGAGCCTGGCTTGCTATAAAAGGACTGGCTTCTCTTTCTCTCTCTCTTTCTCTTTTTTCTCTCTCTCTCTGCCTCTCTCCCTCCCTCTCTGGCCCCTCCCCCAGTATGTTCCTGGCCAGCTGCTGCTTTCCTCTTCTTCTTTTTCTTCTTCTTCTTCTTCTTCTTCTTTGAGAAAGGGTTTCTTTTTTTTTTTTTTTTTTTTGGTTTTCGAGACAGTGTAGCCCTGGCTGTCCTGGAACTCACTTTGTAGACCAGGCTGGCCTCGAACTCAGAAATCTGCCTACTTCTGCCTCCCAGCCAGCTACTTCTTTTTCTCTCTTCTCTCTCTTTCTGTCCCTTTCATTCCCTCACCCCCCCTTCTCATGCCCCAAATAAACTTCATTTTATACTAGACGAGTTGTCTGGCTGGTACCTGGTTGGGGGGGGGTGCCTCAGCATGGGCCTACTAAAGCACCCCCTCCCACCATATCATACCACCTTATTACAAAACATACTACCACGTGCATATAGTACCCACAGGAGATAGGACACTGGATCCCCTGAAAGGAAGTTTACAGATGTTTGTGAGTTGCTATGTGAGTTCTGGGAATTGAACCCTTGTCTTCCAGAAGAGCCACCAATACTCTTTTTTTTTTTTTTTTTAAAGATTTATTTTATTTATTATATGTAAGTACACTGTAGCTGTCTTCAGACACTCCAGAAGAGGGAGCCAGATCTTGTTACGGATGGTTGTGAGCCACCATGTGGTTGCTGGGATTTGAACTTATCACCTTCGGAAGAGCAGTCGGGTGCTCTTACCCACTGAGCCATCTCACCAGCCCCGCCACCAATACTCTTAACTGTTGAGGCATCTCTCCAGTTCCTTCCAAGGCAACTTAAAAATTTTTTACTTTTGTGTGTGTGTGTGTCACACACACACACACACACACACACACACACACACACACACGTGTGGATCCCCTGGAGCTATAGTTACATAGAAACTGCTATCGGCCATGGGTGTTGGGAAAACAAACTCATCCCATGTCAATGCTGGGAACGGAACTTGGGTCTTCTGTAAAAGATGATTCAAGCTAACCCCCCCAGCCTCCTCCAGATACGATGGATAGATAGATAGATAGATAGATAGGCAGACAGACAGATGTAAAGATCCCTTTCATGGAGAGGAACCCAAGGGCGAAGACTGTTGAAGGCACAGATGAAAATGTGTCCTTTTTTAGCAAATGTAGCTTCCTTCCTCTACTCTGTTTTTGCCTCACCCCTGATCCAGAGCTCTGGTTATCTGTGTGGGTCACAGGAGACCAGTAGTGGAGAACGCTGGGCTCTGTCTGAAGAGTATCAAAGCGTCCGTATAACATTTACATCCTGCAAAATAAAAATAAAAATGGAGGTGTACAGGGGAATAGGTAGTCCTCCTTGCCCCTCAGCCATGACTGACCCTCCCAGCACCAGTCCCTGACTCACTCCTGCCTTGTGGTGCAGGGAGGTGGAAGTCTGCAGGGTCTGTCTGTGACACTTGCTTTTTCTGAGCTGAATTCCCAACACTATACCTGGGGACCTGTCCTGAGCAGATAGCACCTACCTCAGCCTCATTGCTGCCAAGGGGGCCTGGTGGAACCCTTTCAGGATACCTGTGTGGCCACCAGGGGCCAGGCAGCAAGTTTCTACTGTGAGAATAAAAATGAGCCTTAGGATCAGGTGGGTGGGCTCCAGCCCCAGGCATGGGATTTATCTCAGGGAACCAGGAAATGCCTGTCATTCCCACCACAGTTGCTAGCACATTTCCAGAAACTAGACCACTGTGGTGGTATGCATGAAAATGGCCCTTATAGGCTCATGTTTGCATGCCCACAGTGAGTGGAACTGTTTGGGAAGAATTAGGAGTCATGGCCTTGCAGGAGGAGGCGTGTCTCTGGGGGGTGGGGCTTTGAGGTTTCCAAAGCCCAGCCCAGGCTCAGTCTCACTCTCTGCCTGCTACCTGAGGATCAGAATATAAAGTTCTCAGCTACTCCAACATCATGCCTGTCTGCCTCCCACCATAATGATCACAGATTAACCCTCTGAAAATGTAAGCCAGCCCCACTTAAATGCTTTTTTTTTGGTTTTTCGAGACAGGGTTTCTCTGTGTAGCCCTGGCTGTCCTGGAACTCACTTTGTAGACCAGGCTGGCCTCGAACTCAGAAATCCGCCTGCCTCTGCCTCCCGAGTGCTGGGATTAAAGGCGTGCGCCACCACGCCCGGCTAAATGCTTTCTTTTATAAGAGTTACCTTGGTCCTCCTGTCTTCTCACAGCCATAGAAAAGTAACTAAGACAACCATGAAAAACGACTCCAGGGTAGACTTCAGTTGTGCACCCCAACAGTACCACTGGAGTCTGTCCTGATGCCCACGGTAGGCCGACCTGGTTACTCCTCACCCAGGTGCAGGGAGCTGCTCGCCACGGATTCCAGCTCCTTTGCAGTGGTGCTGGCACCGGCTGGTGTTTATTTACCAGAGAATGGTGTTCCTGAGCGCTGCTTGGCTGCACCACGTCCAGGGGAAAAACAGCTTTGCGGGACCACGGGGTTCTGTGCTCCTCGACCTGCAGACAGCCTGGGCAGCCTTTTCCTGGGGGCAGCAGGACACATGGCTTCTTGCTGGCCTTTGTCCTAGCACCCCCATCCTCTGGATAGCCTGGACCTCCCCCCATTCTTCCACTGTGGCGTCAACAGGTGAGAGACTCCTTTGAACCTCGCTCCTGAGACTACTCTGGAGATCTAAGCCCTGCCTGCAGCTGCCTTCCTCTAAGGCTTTGTGCTAAATCTTTCAGTTCCTGGACACAAATGTCCTCCTTTCTGGCAAGCAAGAGGCATTCATTACCTGGGAACCCATGGAATTGGCCCCTCGTATCCGTTATCCTCCCCCAAGAGCCTCAACTTCCGGGTGTGGATGCCCCCACTGAGTGAGCTAGTTTTGGGCAGCAGCTATGGAGCTAGGCCTGCCTCCCTCCCTTTCCGCCTAAGCACGGGCACCCTCAGCCTTTCTCTCCTGAAGCCCCCGGCCCAGCAAACCTTCCCTGCCGGTACTGTTTGTTCCTACTGGATCTTGTTCCTGGCTGGATGGCTGGGGCCCTCCCCCTTCTTTCCCTCTCTCCCCACCCCCACTCTCCCACTCTCTGTATCAACAGACTCAGAGCTACAGGGAGAACCGTGGGGCAAATAACACTTCCTCAGAGAGCCAGTGTGAGGGACACAGCTGGTGATGTTGCAAGGAGCTGTGAAGATCCCAAGGAAAAGCTGCTGGTGACCCGGGTGGTACACAGGACCCAGAGCTATGGGACTTGAGGGAGCAGAGACAGGTAAAGTCTTTTCAAATGGAGATCAGGTGTGGGAGGTTAGGCTGGGGGTGGAGAGGGTGATGGGGAGGACAGGTAGGTAGGAAGGAGTCCCCCCCCCCCCCCCGTGCTTGCTGCCCCCCCTCCCCGCACGGCTTATCTTCAGCAAGAAAGAAAAAGCTGTATGTTAAATTCTAAAAAGATTCAAAATGTATCTGAGGCAACTAGAGGCCAGCACAGATGTGTAGGGGTCCTGGTTTCAGACTAGCCTCTAGACAACTGCACCCCTTACTCTGGGACTCAGTTTCCACATGGGGCAATCTGGGTCGTTGGAGCCTCAGTTGTAACCTGTGAGGAAGGACACTCTTGGGCTTAGGAAGGAAGGGAACCCTATTAGTCTCTCCTGAGAGAGGCTGGCTGTGACATGGAACTGAGCAGTGCCTGGGAGCCACCGCCTGGTCAGACTTGCCCAGTTTCTTCATTAAAGGTGCAGCTACTCCTGTTCCACTCCAGCCCCTGTCTATCCACAACTACCACTGGATAGCCGGTTTCCTTGGTGGCAGGGATGATGTGGGGGAAGAGTTGTCGCCACTGCCAGTGATTCTCCCCATTGATGAGAGAGCAGACCAGGGGTGGAGGGGGTGAGATTCCATTTGTCTGGGTCTGTCCTAGGGCTCTGCTCAGAGCAGCACCAAATAGAAGTTGCCTTGGGGGGTCAGGCAGGGGCTGCTGTCAATCAAACCCCAGTGAAAAGAAAGCAATTGCCGTCCCTCTGCCTTTCCATCCTTCCTAGCTGTGCAGCCACAAGTGACCCTACTGCCTACAGTCAATGGGAGTAACCCAAGATACGACGGTGTGGATGGCCACTGGCCAGAGAGCCCAGAGAGGTCACCCTGTGTGGCTGGTATCATACCTGTCATCTATTACAGTATCCTGCTGAGCCTGGGGCTGCCTGGTGAGTGGGGTTGAGCCAGAATTGGGGCTATCCATCAGCCATTCCCAATTCTCTCAAGATAGCTAAATCACAGGGGATCCATGTGGCACCGACTGAGATACTGTGTAGCCACTGTGCAGAGTGGAACCTGAATGGGGTGAGGTGGGGGATGTGCACTGATGTAGGAAAGGCCAGGTGGATTTGTTTGGGAGGGACCCCCTAAGTCTAGTAAATACACACCTATACCTGGATCCCAGGACACCTCTGCTCTGAAGGACACAGAACACCTGAGAATGATTAGGCTGGAAAGCCAGCATAGATGCTTATCCAGATGAAGCCATCCAGTATTACAAAGTTGGTCCATATCCTCTGGTGTGTTTTATATACAAAGAAAAAGAAGCCAGGGATATGTCTGGTGGAGGAGTGGTATGGTATGGGGCAGGGGGGGGGGAGGGTGTGCCTCTGGGGCCCCGTGCTGAGGCATCCCTTCCCCCTGAAAGACCAGCCACATGATAGGTATAGCATAGAATAGAGTTTATTTGGAGCGTGGGGAGGGGAGTTGAGGAGGTAGTAGAGACAGAGAAAGGGAGGCGGGAAGAGAGAGTGTAGAAGAGAGGCCTGCCATGAACATATGAAGGGGGGGGATGGGGAGAGAAGGGGAAGAGGGGAAGAGAGCAAGAGAAGCCAGGCAGTGGTGGTGCACGCCTTTAATTCTTGGGAGGCAGAGGCAGGTGGATTTCTGAGATCGAGGCCAGCCTGGTCTACAGAGTGAGTTCCAGGACAGCCAGGGCTACACAGAGAAACCCTGTCTTGAAAACAGAGAAAGAGAGAGAGAGAGAGAGAGAGAGAGACAGAGACAGAGACAGAGACAGAGACAGAGAGAGAAGGAGGGGTCAAGCAGCCCCTTTTATAGTGAATCAGGCACCACACATGACTGTTGCCAGGCGACTGTGGGGCAGACCCTAGAAGGAATGCTAACAGCCTCCCTATGATGGGGCAAGGCTGACCAGATTATATAGCTCGGCAAAATAAGCTTCACTTTGATTTGAGTTTTGTTATGGTGTCCACTTAAATCCAAGATAACTCAAACACCACACCAAGGCAGTTGATAAAAATTTATCATAATCAAGCCACTACTACTGATCAGGGCCACAGAACAGACTCAGGAGCTGAGCTGATAAACATCTGTGCCAAGTTATTGTCACATTTTTTCCACCAATCAGAATAGGAGTTAGTTCCTAGGCCTGGGGACATGAACTTAGTTTAACCCTGCCAGCAAGATGGAGAAGTTGTCCCTGAGATGGCTGGACTCAGACAATTGTCTCCCTTACAAGTTGTCCCTGAGATATATGTTCTCAGGCAACTGTCTCTTTACAACAGAAGCTGTTCAGCTATTGGGAAGTCCCCAGCTCCCTCCAGAGGGCCTGAGATCTTGAGAGCTTAAGCTTAGTTTCCTCCTATGACTGAATGGGGTCTGAACACTTGTTCCCTGCAATAATCTGCCACTCAAACTATACTTGCAAGCAGGTGAAGGGCTTGGCTGTGGCTCATCTGTCTAGCACGCACAAAGCCCTGGGTTTCATCCCCGGCACCACATAAACTGGGCATAGCAGTGCACACTTGTAATCTTAGCACTTGGGAGATACAGGCAGGGAGATCAGAGGTTCAAGGTCATCTTCGACTCTATAGGGAGTTTGAAGCCAGCTGGATCTGGGAAGGCAGAAATAGAAAGTACAGGGTCTACCTGGCTACCATGGGAGTTCTGGGTCAGCCAGGGCAACTTACCGAGACCCTGACTCAAAATAGAAAGTGAAAAAGAAGGCTAATGCACTAGGGCATATTGGAGTAGTATAGCGCTTGCCTGGCCCTGGATTCAGTTCCCAGTACTGCAGGAAGGAGTAAGAGGGAAGTAGAAACGGAAGGTAGCACTGTCCCTTGCAGTGGCAGGTAAGAGGGACCACACAGACATCTATCTCAAGGATCCCATTACTAACACCCTTCTGATCCTTCTGACCTCTCTGTTCTGTGACATGGGTCTCCCATCAGTCAACGTCCTGACTACAGTGGCACTGACCCGCCTTGCTGCCAGGACCAGGAAACCCTCCTACCACTATCTCCTGGCACTCACGGCTTCAGATATTGTCACCCAAGTGATCATCGTCTTCGTAGGCTTCCTTCTGCAGGGAGCCGTGCTGGCCCGCCAGGTGCCCCAGGCCGTGGTGCGCACAGCTAACATCCTGGAGTTTGCTGCCAATCACGCCTCAGTCTGGATTGCAGTCTTGTTCACAGTGGATCGCTACAATGCCCTGTGTCGCCCCCTACGCCATCGGGCCACCTCGTCCCCAGGCCGGACCCACCGCGCTATTGCCGCCATCCTTGGTGTCACCCTCCTGACCGGCATCCCATTCTACTGGTGGCTGGATGTGTGGAGGGATGCAGACCCTCCTAGCACTGTGGACAAACTCCTCAAGTGGGCTCACTGCCTCATTGTTTACTTCATTCCCTGCAATGTTTTCCTGGTCACCAACTCTGCCATCATCCTTCGACTACGGAAGAGGGGCCAGAGAGGGCTGCGGCCATCGGTGAGCAAGAGCACAGCCATCCTCCTGGGTGTCACCTCCCTCTTCGCCCTCCTCTGGGCACCGCGCATTATCGTCATACTGTACCATCTGTATGTGGCCCCTGTTCACCGGGATTGGAGGGTCCACCTGGCCTTGGACATAGCCAACATGTTCGCCATGCTTAACACAGAGGTCAACTTTGGCCTCTACTGCTTCATCAGCAAGACTTTCAGAGCCACTGTCCGACAGGTCATCCGTGATGTCCACATGGCTTGCACCTTAAAGTCACAGCCAAAGGGAACGGTGGTGGAAATCGTGCTGAAGTCTGTAGGGACAGAGCTGTAGAGCTAAAGGGGCCGGGCTAGACATCCTCAGGGCTGCCTGCACAAAGACCTTTGCAATTGTTTGGTTTTGGTTTTGGTTTCCCTGTGTAGACTTGGCTGACCTCCAACTCAGAGGCCTCTCTGCCTCTGAGACGCCAACCTCTGCCTCTGGAGTGCTGGGGTTAAAGATGTGTGCCACCACTGCCTGAGGAGACCTTAGCGATTGCATTCATCAAAACATTACCAACTTTGCAATCTGGGGAAAAGGAAAAGGCTCCCTCTTTGGGCGACTCCAGGTAAAAAGAAAAAAAAAGAGTCAGCCTATTGGTTAGCTTTATCTCAATTGCTGGTTTTGGGGGGAAAGAGAGGCCTCTGCTGGCCTACAAGGCAAACACCTGTTGAGGATACCCCTTTGTAAGGGGCCTTCCACCTGGCACATATGGGGCAAATACTAATGTGAGCTGAAAGGATGAATGGAATGATGGATGGATAGACAGACAGATGGACAGACAGCTGCACATATTCATGTGAACCTGGCCTGCCTCCCACTCCCTAAACTGGTGGCCTCTTTGGCTTCCAGTGGTAAAGTTGGAGTCTGAAAAGGAAGCTATCGACCAGCATTGATGGCCTTTTCCGGGCTGGGGGTGCTGATGGCTTTGGCTGAGCAATGGGAGGTACCTAGTTAAGAAACAGAGGTCCCAGTGTCTTAATGCACATCTGGCATCCTCAGGCCTGTCCCAGACAGGGAGAAACAATCTCTTTGATTTCAGATACCCTAATTTAATTCTGCATTTCTCCTTGCACCAGCACCACAGAGGGTCTGTGAGTCTTGCTTTGCCATTTTTTAGCCCAGGGTACTAGAAACTAAAACACCACGCCACCCACACCTTCCCACTGCTGCCTTGGAGAAAGGTCTTTTGCACTGCAGAGGGTGGGGGGGGGGGCACCGCAGAGTGGCTGAGTGGATGGGGTTGAAAAGTCTGACCCCTGCTAATCCTCTCTTTTGGCGCCCTGCCTACCCCACCCCCAACCTGGGGCTCATCAGGAAAAGCTCAGCAGATGGACGGCCCACCTGCTGCAGGCCTTGGGTAAACACATTAGTTGCCAGCTTTTCTGTTTCCTATTTAGGGTGAGCTGACCTCTCTCCTCACTAGGAGCTTGGAACTGGGCCCCCACCTACCTTCGTTGCCACTGGCTGAATGACACAAGCTAAAGAGCTGATGTAAGTCAGGTACACAGTTGGTGCAGAATAAATGCTCCCCCGCCCCCAAATTTCCTCTCTTACTCGTCCAGAGAGTTAAGGCACTCAGACATGAGCCTTCAACCACACCCAGAAAGGATAACTGCTATCCTTTACCCGCAGCCACCGTTCCCAATTCCATTAAGCTCTGAAAAAGCAAAATGTTCCCAAGTGTGTCACAAACACGCAGTGGCAGAATTGCTCGAACTGAGAGTCAATTTCTAGTCTTTTTTTTTTTTTAAATTTATTTATTTTATTTATTATATGTAAGTACACTGTAGCTGTCTTCAGACAATCCAGAAGAGGACGCCAGATCTTGTTACGGATGGTTGTGAGCCACCATGTGGATGCTGGGATTTGAACTTAACACCTTCGGAAGAGCAGTCGGGTGCTCTTACCCGCTGAGCCATCTCACCAGCCCCCAATTTCTAGTCTTGATGAGGCTTTGGTGTGCTGGTGTGTGTTGGCTGCTGCTCTATGCCTTTAGGGGTGGGGCAGGATGCTTCTTACTGTACCCCGTGATGGTAGCTACAAGTGTAGCTCTAAGCCATCAGGTCTGAAATGAGGGAAAAAGCTGGGACTCTGGGACCTGACCCAACTCCTGTGCAAGGTGGCCAGGTACTGCCACCGTGGGTGCTGAGCAGAGGAGTCTCCACTGCACACACACAGATGTGTGCAGGGCAGGGTGTGTTAGGTTATTTCTCCACTGGTGAAGGGAGCCAATTCTAGCCAAATAACATTAAAGGCAGGTTTATTGGGAAGCTGATCTAGGGTGGGCGAATTCACTGGTCCCAAGGACAGAGGCCAGGGAAGTCACCACGGGGTGGGGGTGGGGGGAGAGAGAAAAGGTACATTTCAAGGAGAAGAGAAGGAGGAAGAGGAGGAAGAGGAGGAGAGACCAAAATGTCTGGATTATATAGGGAGGAGCCTCTGGGAGAAAGGCAGCCCAGCTCTAGGGCTGGAAATTTTCAGGGTTGGGGCAGGGTATGCCAGGTAGAGAGTAAGGGATGCTGGGAGAACCTGGAAGCCAGGACTGCTTTGATATGTAAAGTATAGTCTTAACTAGGGTTTCTATTCCTGCACAAACATCATGACCAAGAAGCAAGTTGGGGAGGAAAGGGTTTATTCAGCTTACACTTCCCACATTGCTGTTCATCACCAAAGGAAGTCAGGACTGAAACTCAAGCAGGTCAGGAAGCAGGAGCCGATGCAGAGGCCATGGAGGGACGTTACTTACTGGCTTGCTTCCCCTGGCTTGCTCAGCCTGCTCTCTTCTGGAACCCAGGACTGCCAGCCCAGGGATGGCACCACCCACAATGGGCCCTCCTACCTTTGAACACTAATTGAAAAAATGCCTTATAGCTGGATCTCATGGAGGCATTTCCTCAAGGGAGGCTCCTTTCTCTGTGATAACTCCAGCTTGTGTCAAGTTGACACACAAAACCAGCTAGTACAAGTTTCTAGTCCCAAGTATGAAAGCAAACAGGGTGGATACTTGGGCCTCTTTTTTTACTTAGGGTAGAGGGAGTGCAAGGCAGGCAATCAGGGAAGAGGGAACCCCAAGAGGGATGGATGGTGTCTGTCTCAGCTCAGACCAGTCCATCCGTACCCCACATGGAGTCTCTGGGAGGAAAGCAAAAATTATCCTTGACTTTGAGCCAAATGAAATACTGAGTTTTTTGGGTGTTTGTTTGTTTAAAAGATTTATTTTATGTATATGAGAATTGCATGCATACCAGTGTGCCAGAAGAGGGCGCCAGATCCCATTACAGATGGTTGAGAGCCACCACGTGGTTGCTGGGATTTGAACTCAGGACTTATGGAAAAGTAGTCAGTGCTCTTAACCACTGAGCCATCTCTCCAGCCCAATACTGAGTTTCTTACTTTCTGGTGGGAAAACCTTGAAACACTACAAGAGAGTGCCTGGGATCAGGGGCAAGCAGCTGTCAATGAGAACCACACCAGGGGGCTGGGCTTAGCTACAAGCCATTACTTCCAAATGTCAGGTGCTCCTATCCCCAGAGAAACCAGAGAAGGCAATGTACTCACCTAATCCCCACCCCCACCCCATTCCTCTCCCACCCCCACCCCATTCCTCTCCCACCCCCATGCCCAACACTGGCAAAACCAGAAACTTCCCCTAGATGGTTGGAGAGGTGCTGTTGAGGCTGGTAGAGATCGGCACAGACACTAGAAATCGGTGTCTCAAAGATGACCCCATTTGTCCTCACAGGCTGGGTAACATCTGTGTTTTCAAACAGCCTGTACATTGAAGTACGGTGACCACTTAATATATTTGTAGAATAGGTAGCATAGGACTGTTAACTGCCATGTCCATAGGTAAAAGCTGACCCTTAGCAATGCTAAGACTCAAGCCAGCAAACTCTTGCAAGCTTCGGGTCCACCCAGAGAGAGCCAGGTATTCCGACCTGCAGAGTCCTGGGCTTAACACACTTGGGACCTAGTATCACGTTTCCCTACTAAAAGACACTAGGCACTGTGGGGCACACGGGTGGTCTCGGCTTCTTAGGAGGCCAAAGCAGAAGGATTCCTTGAATCCAGGAAATGAAGACAGACTGAGTAACCTATCCAGACCCTGTCTAAAAATAAGTTAAAAAAAAAAAAAAAAATCTGAGGCTGAGGAGATGGCTCAGTGGGGAAAGTGCTCAGCACACAAGTGTAAGGAATGGAGTTTGGATGGCCTGAAGGGAGAGTAATCAGAACACACCGGAAATGGGAACAGGAAATCCTCAGGGCAAGCTGGCTAGCTAGACTAGCCAAACTGCTGAGCTCTAAATTCCAGAGACCCTGCCTCTCCGGGGATGGAGGTGGAACATGCCTTTAATCCCAGCACTCTGGAGGGAGCAGGAAGTGGCAGGTGAGTCTCTGTGAGTTCCAGGATGGCCAGGGATACACAAAGAAGCTCTGTCTCACAAAAACAGAGGAAGAGAAAGGGAGAGACAGAGAGAGAGAGAGAGAGACTCTCTATATAAAGTAGAGGGTGGCTATGAGAAAACACACAGTGCACATACACAACACACACATGGATACACACATGTATTCAGGACTGCACACACATGACTGTACAACACACACAAATACTAAACAAATTTTTAAAAAGATTTTTCAAAATCAGGAGAAAGCTGGGCGGTAGTGGCACATGCCTTTAATCCCAGCACTTGGGAGGCAGAGGCAGGTGGATTTCTGAGTTTGAAGCCAGCCTGGTCTACAGAGTGAGTTCCAGGACAGCCAAGGTTACACAGAGAAACCCTGTCTCGAAAAACCAAAAATTATAATAATAATAAAATAAAAAATAAATAAAATAAAATAAATAAAAATAAAAGTAAATCTAAAAATTAGATAATTTTGTTAGGCGCATCATTGAAATGTAAATGATAAGGGCTGTCATGTATCTGCTCTTAGCTGGGCCTGTTGACACACACTTGTAATTAATCCTAGTTCGTGAGAGGCTGAGGCAGGAGGATCGTGAGTTTGAGACCATCCTGAGTTATGTAGAAAAAAAAAAAAAAAGCAATCCCACCCCACCAAAAGATCTGTTCTTGCTTCTTTGTGTGTTTTTGACTAAGGATTGAGGGGAGGGGTGTAGAACCCAGAACTCACCACGTAGCTCAGGATGACCTAGACCTGGCAGGGGAATAGAGAGATTTTTTTTCTGCGGAGGGTGTGCTTTGAGACAGAGTTTCTCTGTATAGCTCTGGCAGTCCTGTAATTCACTTTGTAGACCAGGCTGGCCTGAGACTCAGGGATCCACCTATCTCTGCTTCCCCAGCGCTGGGACTAAAGGTGTGCAACACTGCTGGCTGGCTCTTCTCAAGTCTTTATACAGTTTTTACCAGTTTGATTGGAAGCTGGCAGAAGAATGGTTTTCTGGACCTGTCTCATTCATTTTCTAAGACACACATCACAATATTGGACAGGCTGCGGCTCAAACAACAGAAGTGAATTGTCCCTCAGTTCTGAAGTGCAAGGTCAGAGTGCTGACTGACAGACTCACTGTTTGTTTTGTTCTTGAGAAAGGGTCTCATATAGCCCAGGCTGGCCCCAAACTCACTGTATAGTTGAATGATCTTTTTAAACCACCCAGCATACCCTAAATTAGTATTGGTGAGCTTGTTCACCTGTGAGTGCGAGTGAGCACACATACACACACACACACACACACACACACACACACACACACACACCTCCCACTGAAGCTGAGATTTGGAGCCTTGTGCATTCTACGCAAGCACTCCACTGCTGAATTACATTCCCAGTTCTAACTTCTGAACTGAGACCCTTAGCTGTCCCAGCTGCTGTGTTGAACCGACCATAGGATAGTCTTTAGTATGGGAGTATCTCCCGATTCTAATCACCTATTAGGCCAAAGCATGTACTCTTTACAGTCTCGATACCTGACACCCCTGTTGGATTATCCAGCAGGGGGCGCTGCAGGACTGTTTGGCTGACCCAGCAGGCACAAGAGTCAGAGGCTCTGTCAACTGGCTTTTATAAGGAAATCCAAGTGACTGGTTCAGGGCCCACAACCAGAAGGGAGTTAGTGGATGGGAAGGGTCAGCTGTCCCCCTGTCTTTGCATCCATCCTGAAGTCACATCCCTCCACCACTCTTTCCACACGCATGCACACACACACACACACAGTGGTTTCCTGAGCACAGCTGTTTGGAGAAGGTCCCTTTCATCCCCAGCAGCAGGGTCCAGGTCCTCTTGCTGACCTTAGCAATGGTACTTTCCCTTTCCACCATGAGGAGTTTAGTCCATCTGGGCTCATTTGGTCCGGTCTGGGTCTCTGGGGTGTCACTTGCTCTACCCTAACCCATCTCCATGAGCACACTTATTCCCACCCCATGAGAATGGTTTCTGTCCTGGACAGCACTTGGGCATCCTGTGCACTTGCATTCTCCAAGGGAGTTTGAAGGTGACAAGAAGGTGAGTCACGCGGGATGTGTCGGAAGCAAAGGTAGAAAAGAACAGGCTCTCTGCATCCCAACCCCACCACTGTTATCCCTGGAGAGGCCCCAGAGTCTCTGCTGGGGCTCTTCTTGACCCAAAGCAGGAAGGAATCTTCTACCCCTTCTGATGATAGGCTGCCAAATTTATGTCATTCCTTGTGTGGCCAAGCTTGTAGGCAGACTGAAGCAGAAGAAAAGGTAGTCCATTGGAGACCTGGTGGTGGCATATCCATCCCCACTCTGGCTGAGACCTCTTCCCAGAGTCCCCAGATTCTATTCAAAGAGCCTAGAAGGCTGGAGATGGTGCGTGCCTATACGCTTAGGACCAGGGAGGCTGAGACAGAAGAATCACGAGTTTGAGAACTGCAAGGGCTATAAAATGAAGCCAGCTTGAGCTATACACAAAGGCCCTGGCTCAGACAATAGGTAGATAGATAAGACAGACAGATGGACAGACAGACCAAGCTCGAGATTTAGCCTAGTCGGTAAAGTGGCTGCCCAGCACTGAATTAACAATGACAACAAGACAGGTGTGGTGGCACACGAGCCTGTGCCTATAATCCCAGCATTTGGGAGGTACAGGAAAAAGAGGAGTCCAGGCTAGCCACAGCTATATAGCAAGTTCAAAGTTAGCTTGAAATACAAGATGCACTGTCTTGGAATAACAATAAATATATAAATAAATACATAGGAGCCAGAAAAATGAACTTTTTTTTTTTTTTTTTTTTTTTTTTTTGGTCAGGTTGACATAAGCTAAGTGTCATCTGGGAGGAGGAAACCTCGACTGAGAGGCTGCCTCTATCTGACTGGCCTGTAGGCAAGTCTGTGGGGTCGTTTTCTTGATGAACGACTGGTGTGGGAGAGCTTAGTCACTCTGGACCGTCCATTCCTAGGCAGATGGTCCTGGGCTGTTTAAGAAAGCAGGCTGAACAAGCCATGGAGAAAAAGTCAGTAAGCAGGGCCCTAGGTGATCTAGCAGGCTGAACAAGCCATGGAGAAAAAGTCAGTAAGCAGGGCCCTAGGTGATCTCTGCTTTAGTTTCTGCCTCAGCTTCCCTCAGTGATAGACTATGATGTAGAACTATTAGCCAAATAAACCCAAAGGGGGCCATCCCGCTCTTTCTAGAGTAACTAGTTTAGGATATTTGATCAGTAGAGCCCCCACCTGTTTTTGTTTTTTTGTTGTTTTTGTTTTTTGTTTTTTGACTCAGTTTCCTTCATTGGGTGCAGGAGAGGCAATGAGGTGCAGCTTGTCTCCTTCCTACAGGCCTGGCCTACTCTGCAACCGCCAAGGTCCCATTTCCCTTCCCTGGTGGGAGGAGCCTGGACCCCTCCTCTCCCTAGCTGCTTTTGAGACCTCTCTGAGAATAACCTTGGGATCCTTCCAGCCGCCCAGCTGCCCCCATGGCTGTTGGCCAGTAGAAGATTTAATCCTGTCTGTGGTAGCTCCTTCCCAGATTCCTCCTTGATGTATATTTAGCAGGCCAGGGAGGGTGAGCATCACAGGAATGCCAGCCAGGATGTCCTGGCTTGTCAGGCCTCCTAGAGGGTAGAAGCAGGCCAAATGCTGTTGAAGCTAGCCCGATGCTGCAGGGTAGGCTAGCACTACCAGGTACTGAGCTGGCTTCCAGCATAGGCTGTGCTCTCAGACCCTCAGGGTCTCACAGGGGAAGCAATTGCTCCTTACCCAGTTCCTCAGGGTCATGGAAGGACTGTGGGAAAGAAGACTGGCATCAAAGCATGCTGCAGTGCACGTGACTGGCCTGGGCTGGTTGTGGGTGCTCCTGCTGCTGGGATAGGGAGCTGGGACCGCAGGCTGGGGACTGGAGCCCACACTCTCAGACCTACACTTTCACTTTGGGAAGTAACCAGGTCATGGTGGCCAACGGGGACAGAGAAGGAAGTTCTATGGCTTTCACTGAGAGTACCCCGGGGGGTCCTGCCGTACGTGACCTAACTACCAGGTGGACTTGTAGGTAGACAGTGTGGACACTGATGGTCCACCTAAATTCACCCAGGGGCTCCGGGTACAGAGGCAGCTGGCTATTCGCCTCACAAGGAGGATCCCTCCCCAGAGCCCATATACAAGATATATCTTAGCCTCAGAGACTAGGACAAAGGACTTGGTCCAGGTAGCTGATCACCATCCCCATGGCTCCCTTCTTCCTCTTTCCGAGTGAAAGGAACACAGCAGGTAGATCCAGACAACGCCCCACTGCTCTGGGGTGCTTTCCCCTGACCTGTGGCCCTGGCCCTAGGGTACCTGAACCGTTAGGAGGCAGAGATTTTATTTGCCAGGGTGAGCAATGGGCCCATCCAGAAATGATCCAGGAATCAATCATCAGCCATGAATCCAGGCCTGGCCCACCCTGGATTGAGTCTCTATTGGCTTCCTGATGAGGGAGCATTGCTTCTCCAGTTTTAATAGTGTGGTAGCACAAGTGTGTGGTCCCAGTCCCCCTGAGACTGAGGTAGAGGCAGCAGGGTCACCTGAAGTTTGAGGTCAGCCTGGTCTGTATAGAAACTTCCAGTCACCTATTAAGACCATTTGTGAAACAAATACAAGGGAGATAGCCTGGGAGAGAGCTCAGCTGATAAGGAGCTCAACTGGCAAGAGCAAGGGCCACAGTTTGGTCCCCAGAACCCAGGTTAGAAAAATCTGGGTGTGGTGACTTATTCCTGCAATCTCTGTGCTAGGGAAGCAGAAACAGGCAGGTCCCTGGGCCTCTGGGGCCAGTCAGACAGTCAGACTGCCCTGCTTGGTGGAGCCCAGGCCTTATTAAAAAGGAAGAAAGGAAAGAAGGAAGGAAGGAAGGAAGGAAGGAAGGAAGGAAGGAAGGAAGGAAGGAAGGAAGGAAGAGAAGGATGGATGGATAGAAAGACAGACAGACAGATAGACAGAGGGATGAGTGGAACCAGGGATGGCTCAGTAGGTAAAGGTACAATACTGACATCATTAGTTTGATTCCTGAAACCCACATAAGGTGAAAGGCGAGAACCAACCCGGGTTCCACAAGCTGGGGCATGCATACTTGCTCCCACATCCTTCAAATTCGTGCTAACAATAAACAAAAAGTTTACATCTGTTCAGGGAGTGTGTGAATGTCACAGCTTGCTCGTGGGCTCAGAGGACAACTCTGTGAAGTCAGCTCTCTCCTGTCCTCACCAAAAGGGTTCAAGGCACTGAATTCACATTGTCAGTTTGTGGGATAAGCACCTTCACCCACTGAGCCACCTCACCGCAAACATGGCTGATGCCCGAGGAACAAATGAGATCCACCGCCGTCCTCTGGCTTCTGCACTGACCATCACATGTGTGCATGTTCATGTGATCACCCATGCACATACACACACAGAGGCACACACATGCATACACGCACATGCATGCACACACACACACACACACACACACACGTTGTGGGGGTAGAACCCCACCCCCCCACCCCCGTTCTGAGTTTGCCAGGCCTTTTAAACCAATCTCCAGGCTTTGGAAAGTGAGTCCTTTTGTGCCTTGCCCTCAGTTTCTGCTTTAGGGCTTGGCCGGAGTGTCGCCAGCTGACTGTCATGATCCCTAGGAGAGACCCTCATAGAGATGCAAACAGAGCGAGGGCCCTGGGATTAAAATGGCTATGCTTTCCACTCACTCACCTGTGGCCTCCTGGACCAATCACAGTGAGACTGAAGAGTATAAATCCCTTCTGTGGCAGGGGCCTGGCCTCCAGGAGAGGGAGAGCAAGTATCTGCTATAGGCCTGTCCACTCGCCTGACTCAAGCAGTGCCTGACTCAAGCAGTACAGGAGGACACATCCTGCTAGACACTGACCCGAGTTCTGGCAGAAGACACCCTAGAGCAGTAGAGCTCAACCTTCCTTTTTATTTTATTTTATTTTTAAAGATTTATGTATTTATTATATGTAAGTACATTGTAGCTGTCTTCAGACACTCCAGAAGAGGGCATCAGATTTCGTTACGGATGGTTGTGAGCCACCATGTGGTTGCTGGGATTTGAACTCGGGACCTTTGGAAGAGCAGTCGGTGCTCTTAACCACTGAGCCATCTCACCAGCCCCCAGCTCAACCTTCCTAATGCGACCCCTTAGTACAGCTCTTCATGCTGTGGTGACCCCTAATTGTAAAATTATTTTTGTTACTACCTCATAACTGTAAATATCTGTGTTTCCCAATGGACTTAGGAGACTCCCGTGAAAGGGTTGTTTAGCACCCCTCTCTGCAACTACCGAAGCTATGGTTTCCCCAGAACTTGGAATTTCCCTGAGAATGCAGTGCCAGGCAGAGGAGAAACATGTCTCCCAGGAAGTGATTTCACACAGCTCTGATAACTTGTAGAAGAGACTGGGGACCAGGCAATGATGCTATATAAGGCACCTTACCCCAGGATTGCTAGACATACATACCTCTTGCCCTCATTAAACCTTAACCTGAGAGAAGAAAGGGAAGGGGAGATGGTCTGTTGATGTGCCTATAGAATGATCTCAAATGAGCCAGACGGTGGTGGTGCACGCCTTTAATCCCAGCACTCAGGAAGCAGAGGCAGACAGATCTCTGAGTTTGAGGCCAGCCTGGTCTACAGAATGACTTCCGGGGACAGCCAGGACTACACAGAGAAACCCTGGAGGAGGGTTGGGGGAGAGAGCACAATCCCTCTTGTTCATCTCCCTGCTGTAGCCACATTGAAAAAATCAACTTTCTCTGCTATGGCTTTCTTACTGTCCTAGTGAAGATGTCAGATGGAGACTAGCCTATGAGAACTGACAGGGACCAGGCTCCAATATTAATAACTCCACTAATGAGGAACTCAGCCTCATATATGGGTTGATGACAGAACTCCATGACGCCCCCACAGTCTATATCCCTTGGCACATATGACTCCTGGGACCTCCTTTCATCTGTGGTTACAAGGGTAAAGGAGACTTACCCAGTAGGCACCAGCCATGGGAAACTGGTGGTGCCTGGCCATTAGGTGACCTCGGGGCTAGGTGACCTGGCTTGTCCTAGGCCACCACCCCTCCTCAAGGCCCAGTTTTTGCATCTGGGAAGCAGAAGCAGGCACTGACCCAAGAAATCTAACCCAACCTTTTGTCATCTGGATTCTTTAGAGGCCAAGAAAAGCCAGGATTAAGGCCGGCTCCCCTGGGCTCCCCTGGTCAGGTGCATACAGGCGGCGCCTTGGTTCTGTGAACAAACCAGAAACCTGTGTGGCTGCAGTGTGAGTGGCCTGTAGGATTCCCACCTCTTCAGCCTCCCTTGCCCCCAATTCCCCTAAGTATGACCTCAAGGGGATAGGCAACTCCTACGAAGGGAAAAGGTAACAAGTTCATGCTCTTGTGTTCCAAAGTTTGGTTCTGCTTGTCCTGGGTTGTGTACTCCCCCAAGCTATGCATAGCCTTGCTGACTATCACACAGGGGTGGATGGAGGCAGGGATTGGGGTGAGCAGGGAGTTTGTATACAGCCTTAGGAATCCAAGGTTCCCTGTAAGGCTATTGTAGGTAGTCTCTGTCTCAGCTATTCTCAGCCTGTGAGTGTGTGTGTGTGTGTTGGTTAATGCCAACTTAATAGAATTCTAGACTCACCTGGGAAGGGAGTCTCACTGAGGGATTATCTATATTAGGTTGGCCTGTGGGTGAATCTGAGGGATTGTCTCCGTTAGGTTAAAGGAAGTGGGAAGAGCTGCCCTGAACTTGGGTCACATGGTTTCATAGGCTGGATCCTGGATGCAATGAAAAGGGAAACCAGGCGTAGTGGCTCACGCCTTTAATCCAGCACTCGAGAGGCAGAGGCAGGTGGACCTCTGAGTTTTATCCTGAGAATGAGTTCCAGGAAGGCCAGAGCTACACCGAGAAGCCCCTGTCTTGAAAAACTAAACAGGAAAAAGGACAGGGGGACAGGGAGCTGAACTCCAGCAGGCCTTGCATCCTGCTGCTTGCCTCTGGAAACAATGTGACTGATGGATACAATGTGACTAATTGTCTCCAGCCATTGTGACTTCCCTTCAGGCTGTAACCTGGAAGTGTGAGCCTGGAGTGGAGTGGGGGTTGCAGGGGTCAGGACCTCTTTTCTCTAAGTTGCTTTGTTCAGGGTCTTTTATCACAGCAACAGAAATGAAACAGCATCCTGGTTGGTTACTAAGTGCTTAGTCGGGAAAAGGACCTGCCTGGAGCTCTAGGCAGGGAGGTGAAAGCTCCCTCTCTCTACTGGCTCACCTTACAGACATCACCATCGGCCTCCCTCTCTCCTTTTCTGCAGATAGCCCAGTAGGGGCTAAGGTGTGGGTGGGGTGGGAGTGGGGGGTGGGAAATGCCATATTGCTAGGCAGGCAGAGGCAGGAGAGACAATGCAGAGATTTAAGGGTACCCAGAGGGT
>LR749894.1:286284-454869 GCA_902729485.2 Mus minutoides | reverse complement strand
AGCCACTGGGGAAAATCCCAAGTATCAACTTCTCTGCCTCCACAAACTCTACCAACATCCTGAAACAGATCCACAGTGCCGCCTAAGCATGGTTTAAATTTTACTCTGTGTGTCTGTGTGTCTGTGTGTAGGTTGCAGGGTGCCATGGTCAGAGGACAGCCTGTAGCAGTCACTTCTCTCCTGCCACATGGGCTCTGGAGATGAAACTTAATTGGTCTTGGCAGCAGCAAACACCTTAACTGGATGAGCAGTCTCTGGCCTTCTCTCCCACCCTCCCTTGCCTTTTGTACCCTCCACCTAAGGATTTGGGTTTCCGAGCAACCTGGTACACTACCCTCCCCCACCCAGCATCTCAGAGTTACCTGACTGTTCCTCAGGATCAGGAACAATGGCAAAGTGTCCTCAGTATGCAGAGGGACTTAGTAAGAACAATGGCTGCCAGGAGGGGCTGGGAGCTCCCAAGTGTTGGGGTTTTTTGTTTTGTTTTGTTTTGTTTTTGGGTTTTGTTTTGTTTTGTTTTTGTTGGTTTTTTGTTTTTGTTTTTGTTTTTGTTTTTGTTTTTGGTTTTTCGAGACAGGGTTTCTCTGTGTAGCCCTGGCTGTCCTGGAACTCACTCTGTAGACCAGGCTGGCCTCGAACTCAGAAATCGCCTGCCTCTGCCTCCCAAGTGTTGGGATTAAAGGCATGCGCCACCACCGCCCTGCCCAAGTGTTGTTTTATACTGTGTCATCATTATGTCATTGTGCCTCAAAGGCAGCCAACTACCAGGGTAGGCAGATAGCAATAAGCACCTTCTAAAGAGGAAGACCCGGAGGCTCAGAAACTAAATGATGAGCCCCAAGCCACAGGCTAGATAGGGAGCCCCATGGGGTAAGTGGCAACCTAGGGTTAGCCAGCCAGTGTCCACCAGGCTGTCAGGGCTTGGAGTTAGGGTTGGATAGTGCTTTGACTCCAGCCTCTGCAGGCTCGCACCCAGAGTCTGTCCAACCAGCGTGAGCATCGAGAGTCCACCTGTCAGTCAGCGTGAGTATCGAGAGTCCACCTGTCAGTGTGAGCATCGAGAGTCCATCTGTCAGTCAGTGTGAGCATCGAGAGTCCATCTGTCAGTCAGTGTGAGCATCGAGAGTCCACCTGTCAGTCAGCGTGAGCATCGAGAGTCCATCTGTCAGTCAGTGTGAGCATCGAGAGTCCACCTGTCAGTCAGCCTGAGCATCGAGAGTCCACCTGTCAGTCAGCGTGAGCATCGAGAGTCCATCTGTCAGTCAGTGTGAGCATCGAGAGTCCACCTGTCAGTCAGCCTGAGCATCGAGAGTCCACCTGTCAGTCAGCGTGAGCATCGAGAGTCCATCTGTCAGTCAGTGTGAGCATCGAGAGTCCACCTGTCAGTCAGCGTGAGCATCGAGAGTCCACCTGTCAGTCAGCGTGAGCATCGAGAGTCCACCTGTCAGTCAGTGTGAGCATCGAGAGTCCACCTGTCAGTGTGAGCATCGAGAGTCCACCTGTCAGTGTACCTGTGAGCATCATCAAAGTCATGGCTCTGAGCTGAGCCGCTGAAGAGAATGAAAAATGTTAAAAGTTGTTCCTAGGGGCTGGTGAGATGGCTCAGCGGGTAAGAGCACCCAACTGCTCTTCCGAAGGTGATAAGTTCAAATCCCAGCAACCACATGGTGGCTCACAACCATCCGTAACAAGATCTGGCTCCCTCTTCTGGAGTGTCTGAGGACAGCTACAGTGTACTTACATATAATAAAATAAAATAAATCTTTAAAAAAAAAAAAAAAGTTGTTCCTAGCTTGAGTGTACAAAAGACAGTTGTTTGTGTCCTTTTGGAGTCTGGTGAGATGGCTCTGTGGGTCAAGGCACACACTACCGAGTCTCACAACCTGACCCGGACCTCCAAATGTTGTGGACTGTGGTATATGCATGCCCTCTTTCCCACACTAAATACTTTTAAAAGTGACAGACTCTGCTTTCCAGGCCACAGTTTTTTATGACATCGGCCCTGCCCCCGCTTTTCATGACCTCTTCCCCATATGAGTTCTTGGGGATTAGTGAGTGGCGCCCCACCTGTCCCACCTCACCCTACCCCTGTTCTGTTGCTCCCTATGTCCTGGGCTGGATACAGAGCTCCTGAGGATGGACCCCTTCACCTATAGGGTTTCAGGTTATCAGTCTCACATTTGGCTGGGCTGTCTGTTTCACTGGGGTCAGGATGTGGGCCCACAAGAGAAGAAAGGCTTTACTGTAAACAAGCTGTCCGGCTTTCAGTAAACAGCTATCCTTGCCTTCACAGCAGAGACCAGATAAATGGGCCAGGTGCCCACTCTCGAGCCTCAAGTATCCAGCCATGCCTAGGAGGGCCAGATGAGCCTTGGGTGGGGCAGGATTCTGCCCAAGTAAGACCAAAACATGTAATAGAACGACAGAGAGGGAAACTAGCCTCAGCAGGGACAGCCACTCGTCCAGAGCCACTCAGTCTGCTTTGGTGCCAAGTGTCCGTTCACATCTTCTGAACCCTGGGCCAGATTCTCTTGTGTTGCTCTAGAGTCTCCAGTTACCATTAGATCATTCCAAATCCTTCTAGGTGGGGAGGTAGAGTTGGGCGGGGCATGGGGGGGCTGGCAGAGAAGACCGGGTTGGAACAATATGGAATGACATGGGTGCTTCCTACATCCCCACAGCGCGAGCTCCGGCCCCGGCTCTGCACCATGAAGAAAGGCCCCAATGGCTATGGCTTCAACCTGCACAGCGACAAGTCTAAGCCAGGCCAGTTCATCCGAGCAGTGGACCCAGACTCACCAGCGGAGGCGTCTGGACTCCGGGCCCAGGACCGCATTGTGGAGGTGATGTCCTGTGCAGTGTTCGCTAGGCTCTACCTTCCTGATCTTTGGTGTTTGGGGGCAGCCTTACACCATATATGGCTTGGTTAGCCTATGGGAAATGGCCAGCACAGAGATGCTAAGAGGAGAGGGAGGGGAAGCTGGAGTAGCTAGTACTTGGTGGGCGCACCGGCGGGCTGGCTGGCTGGCTGGCTTGCTGCTTTTCCCATCTTGGGTTCTAGTGTGCCAAGTATACATTCGACGCACATGATTTACCTGCCAAAATCCAGACAAATGCCATGGGCCTCCCTAGCAGCCTTCCTGATACCTGGTGTGAGGCGAAGTTAAAACCCCTCTCCTGAGCTCAGCTTCGAGACACCCGGTTGTTCGGCTGTGCTCACAAGAGGAAATGTGAACTAAAGGCTTGGGCTGCTCCCAGAATCACAGTCTGAGAACCTTAGAGCCACAGATCAGCCTTCCAAGACTTCTCACTTTACACGTGAGAAAACCAAGGCCCAGAGCGGGAGGTCGGAGGCAAGCCCAGCCCGGCTCCCAGGCCTCTCCTTGCTCACAGCTGTGTTTGTGTAGTCTCCTCTGGGTATTTTCTTTGGCTTTTCCCATTTGTCCTGCTTCCCAGCTGACTGTCCGAGAACCGCTGGAGGCACGTGAGGGAAGGCAGTGTTCTCAGGTGGGGTTCCTTCAGCCTGCCCACCCCAGCAATCCCGACTCTGCCCTGCCTCCAGGTCAACGGTGTCTGCATGGAGGGCAAGCAGCACGGGGACGTGGTGTCCGCCATCAAGGCTGGAGGTGATGAGGCCAAGCTGCTGGTGGTAGACAAGGAAACAGATGAGTTCTTCAAGAAGTGCAAAGTGACCCCGTCCCAGGAGCACCTGGATGGTGAGTTCACAGTCGGGTGCCCCAAGCCAGGGGTGTGGCCAGCGCCTATGGCCTGGCCGAGTTTGTGGATAGTTTCTCCATTGTTCTTTCTCCCTCTCAGCAGCCATGGGTAGGTAGGCAGGGGTAGCAGCGGTGGCCCAGGAGTGTCTGGAGGTGGCAGGTGACAGCAGTTAAATGGCATGAAGGAGAGGGTGGCATTTCTATCAGTACCAAGGCATAGCTCAAGTCCCTCCCTAGTCCATTGAGTTCCGAAGCTATTCCTCCGAGAAGAAAGAGTTAACTCCTGGGCAGCCTCCAGCTTCTGCTGGGAAGATCAGAGTCCAATGACAGGGGCCCAGTGCTCCCCTCCCCCCTTTCTGTCAAGTTACCTTGGAAACTCAGGCTTGCTGGCTCTAGAGAGCAGTGGATCCCCTTCAGTCCCTGGGCCCCTGCCCTCCCCCACCCTCATCTTGCCAAGCCTGGCACCTCCTCCTGTCTAAGCCAAGCCAAAATGAGAAGGCAGGAGAGGCCGAGCACCCCTGACTCCTTAGTCCAGACCTTTTCCCTTTGGAGGGAGATCTGTGCTACCCTGAAAGTGAAACCTTTCTGGACTTAGCAGTGGGTGGGGCCTTCCTGAGGATCAGAGCTGAAGCAGGTCAGGGTCCACATAACTCAGTTCCCCACGAGGAGAGGTAGTGTGACCTGTCCTGTCAAGGGGAAAGATTCACATGCCATATAACCAAAGTATACAGAAGCACCCTGCCCATCCTTCCTTGTCTCTGAACATGGAACTCTGCGTGCCTTCACAGGCCGAATGGGAGGTGACTCCGGGCCTGGCTTTCTCTACCACTGGCCTCTCCTGACTCCAGCCAGGACACTGTCCTTGAACCTTCTTGTCCTCTCACTTCCAGGTGGCACATAGTTGGCATTCTTCTCTCTCCAGGGGCACCAAGTGCCAACTATATAATCTGAGGTGTGGCCCCAGATCCACTGTCAAAGCAGCAACCCTTGGGATATGTGAATACCTAGGCCCAGCTCTGCCCTAGGGTATGCGTGGGAGGTGAGAGGACAGCTGTACAGGACTCAGTTCTTCCCATCTGCCATCTGAGCCTTGGGGATCCAACTCGGGTCACCGGGCTTGGTGGCAAGTATCTACACAGTGACCCATCTCTCTGGCCATAGGGGAACCTGGTTTTGACTGGCTACCCTAGAACCTCATCCCATCTTAACTCTCTAGCAAGCTTGGTAACTTGACATTCTGGGTCAGATGTTAAGCTAGGACAAGAAAGGTAGCTCAGTGGTCGGTCACTTGATTAGTGTATAGGGGTGTGGGGTTGTGTATTTGGTCCCCAGCACTGCGCAACGACTTACTCTGTTATGGAATCCATCTTGTCCATCACAGATTGCCAATCTGCATCAAGTATGATCCTTCCCGATCCTCCCTAGAAAAGTTCCCCATTTGCCAACTGAGATATATTAAAAATAAGTTTTAGTTGCAAGTAAGGTATTGCATGATAGTGAGTGTTACGGGAGCGGGGGTGTCTTGTTTTCTGAAATTATCAAACAAGTCTTTCTGTGTACTGGGTCATCAAAATGTCAAATGTACACGCACTGGGTTGCAGCCAAAAAAAGTTGTAGCCACTGGCCTCCGGTATGAAGTCTGGAGTCCAGCCTCCTCTGTTTTCCTCCTGCAGAGTTTCTGAGCTGACCTTTGCTCTCTCTCTCATCTAGGCCCCTTGCCTGAGCCCTTCAGCAATGGAGAGATACAGAAGGTAAGGGGTCCCCTACCCACTACCCACGTCTCTTTGGAGGGACAGGGCAAGTGGTGGCACGGATGAGAGACTGGCTTAAGCTCACACATCGGGGACCAGTTCCAAATTCTTCCTGAGTTTCGAGCCTTAGGACTGCCAGAGTACCCCAGCCCCTGTCAGGGGGCAAAGTTGTCACTTGGGAAAGGCTAGCCTAGGGCCCCTCTGCAGCCCCCGCCTCCAACTCCCACCATACAGAAGAGGCCATTCTTCCCCCTAAGAACAGAACCTCAGTGTCTGGCTGCTGGTCCTACCGCTTTCAACCCCTCCTCCTCGGGCAGAGGGGAAGGGGGTGAGGCTGGGAGCCAGCTGAGGCTGTGGAAGGACCCAGGAAGGGGCTGAGTGCCAGGCTCATACCCCAGCCAAGACCTCTACTCAGGCATGGGCTGTCTCAGAATCATACCATGGAGCTGGGAGTGGGCAGGATCTGCCTGAAGGCTCCTGTCAGGGACTTGGTGGAGGCAAGACTCCAGCCATGATCCCAGCCTGCTGCCACCCCATCCGTGGTTCCAGAACACCCGATCCATCTTATCCCTCAAAGACCCCGGTTGGCTACTTTGGAGTTAAGGGAGCATAAGTGTTCTTAATGCCAAATAGAGAGGAAGGGCCCAGGTAGCCCTGTGCTCCAGGAAGCCCCTCCTGGGTCACTGGTCCAAGTGAGTCAGTGCTCAGGAGTGTTGGGGAGGGTGAGCGGTCAGCAGTTCTCCGCCCCTGCCTAGGTGATGGATGGAACCAGGCTGCCCCAATCCTTTTAGGAATGCAGTAATGTCAATCTGGAATCTGGATGGATGGCCAAGGCCTGAGCGAGGACCCTTCTCTCCTCGGGAGTTTCCTTTCCCATTCCCTGCCAACACGTAGTTTCTCCTCTCTGTGCCAGGAGAGCAGCCGTGAAGCCCTGGTGGAGCCAGCTTCAGAGAGCCCCAGGCCAGCCCTGGCAAGATCTGCCTCCAGCGATACCAGTGAGGAGGTAGGCTGGCCCCATGGGGGTTAGTTACGGGAAGCCATTTCCAGGCTGCTCTGGTTCCCGGCACACGAGCCTGCCCTTGAGGTCATGTGCTGAGATGCAGCTTGTTCTTGTGACCTGACTACCTTGGCCCTTGCTCCACGGGATCTAACCCACTTCTCTGACGCCAAGTACCGGGGATCCCTCGGTTAGACATTTGACTCCTTCCTCTTCTTTACAGCTGAATTCCCAAGACAGCCCAAAGAGACAAGTTTCCACAGAGCCCTCATCTACCTCCTCCTCCTCCTCTGACCCCATCTTGGACCTCAACATCTCCCTGGCTGTGGCTAAAGAGAGGGCTCACCAGAAGCGCAGTAGCAAGAGGGCCCCGCAGATGGACTGGAGCAAGAAAAATGAACTCTTCAGCAACCTCTGAGCATCCCACCGCCGCGGGCTTGTGCTGGAGGGTGGGGCTGCCCACCCTACCTAGCTCCCCTTCTCTTCTCCCCAGGTGCCCACCAATCAACATTCAGATCAGCATCAGCACCCACCCCACTTCCTGACAGATCTGATCTTTCTAGAATCCTGCTCTTCCCTCACCTTATTAGGGAAGGGGAATGTTTGTCCTGTCTCCCTACCAAAGTGTCCCCTCACCAGTCTGCCTAGAGCATCACTGGGACCCGCACTAAGCAAGGACCTTTGGACCAGACAAGAAGTCTTCCCTCAACTACGTGTGATGACCAAGTTCAAGGTTGACCAGGGACTATCTGCAGCAGCCACAGCCACTGTGCACAATGGACAGGGTGTCCAGGTCCTCGGAGCTTTGGCTTGGCATCTTCGGTTCATTTGATTTTTTTTTTTTTTTTTAAGAGTGTAATATTGAGATTTTAGAGTTCTTGTTTTCATGATTCTTGTGATTTTCCTGGTTGTTGTACCCAGGGCATGGCAATGGCCTGAGAGACCCAGGCAGCCAGGTTTCCCCAAGCTGCCCGTCCTGACAGGTGCCACCACTGTAAGGAAATGCCTTCAGAAATTCACTGGTTCCTCCAAAGTGCTCAAGCCTTTGCGTCTTCCTTTGTATCTTTGCCCTCCAGCCTCGTGCACACGGCAGGTAGTGTGGGTAATGAGTTCCCAGGCAGAGAGGCAGGATGCACTCCCAGAGCACCCATCTAGGGATCCGGCCACCACAGGCTGGAGTGACTCTGCAGCTCCTCTGGGGTCAGTGCGCCCTGGGGTGTGGGATGGTAGGGATGCTTATAGGGACTCTGGGAAGAGGAGAGTGACAGGAGAGTTCTGGGGCCTCTAAGCACCACAAGTGGAATCTTAGTGCAGAGCTGGGTCGGGATATGAGGACTTGACTCTCCCCACCCCCACCCTGTGTGTTCCTCCTCCTGTTCTCCCTCTCATCCCCCAAGGGTGTAGATTTTCAGTGATCTGAGCCTGCCCCAGACACCCGTGTCTCCCAATGGCCTGACTGATCCAGCACAGAAGAGTAGACCACTTAGCCACTCAACACATTGTATGGCAAGGTGGGGTGGAAGGGACTTTGCAAAGGGAAATATACTGCCTTTCTGTCAGGAGGCTCTTGAGGGCCCAGGCTGCAGGGCCAGGGGGTCCTAGGACTGGTGTTCAAGAAAAAGGGAGTGTGGCCCAGGCCACTTCCCATTCACCTTTTCTACAGGAAGACCACCCAAAACCAGGTCGCTGGTCTGAATGGACAAGTAAAGACATCTGGGTGAGAAGCCCTGGAGCCCTCTGGGTTGGGAGAAGGGCCAGTCACTCACTATCTGGCCATCTTAGCATTAAGGTCTGGATTCCTTACAAGAGCCCATCCGGAGCCTTTATCACAGTACCTGTCATCCTGTGCCTGCCTGCTTGGCCAGCTCTGGCCTCCCTCATCCACCCACACTTAGAAGAACCTTTTGACCCCAGGTGGAGGTCCCCAGGCTGGTGTAACAGGCCTAAGGATTGCCCTTCAGGGCTTGGAGGAACCCCTCCCTACCTCACCTGCTGGGTGGAGAAACCTTGGGGGACCTTTGACTCTTAAGCTAGACCAGAACTCCTGGCTAAGGTCTGGAGTAGAGTCCAAAGGGAGCCAGTAACTTCAAATTCAGGAGATATGGATAGCAGTTTTTTCCCCTGCAGTCTCGGGTAAGATGCCAGGACTGGGTGGGTATGGGAGGTCTCAGCAGTAACCTTATCCGGAGCCATCTCTCTCACAAATGCACTTCTAACTTTCTGTCAGCTGTTTTGAAATCATGCCTGGCCTTTCTTCATGACTTCTTCAGATAACAAAGGGGGATTGGGCGGGATGATACCCTTCTCCAGAGCCTAAAGAACTTTGCCAACAGTCTGGCCATCCGAAACCGTGCCTCTGCTGCCCCCTAGTGACCAAGTTTGGTGCAGCTGCCCAGAGGCGAGGGTGATAGCTGACCGGAAGAGCCTGAAGTGCACGTACTTGAGGGAGGGGCTGAGAGTGGCCTTCAGTTTCTCTCACCTGCTGCAGGCTCCAGGCTTTTCTGACAGGGATGCTCCCCAGATACAGAAGTCACTCTTCCCTCAGACCTGTCTGGTCCCAAGGATGCTGGGCAGAGGGGCCAGCCTTCACCATGTCACCTGTCTGGCCTGCTGACGACAGGACCGACTGCCCCTGCCCTCCCCTTCCCCAGGGGGAGGGTGGGTGGACAAACAAGGGAAGCTGCCCAAACAAGTGCTTTACTCAGTCAGGGCCGCAGGGAAAGGCTGACTCTCCACATCCATCCGCTTCCAGTCCCCACCTCCACCCTGACTTTGATGGGCTCCAGCCACCCCTTCCAGTGCAGTCAGTGTCAGTGTGTGGCTCGGAGCTGGCGAGTGTTCTTGACCACTGCTAGCCAGGGGAGGCCATGGCTGGCTCAGGAGAGCCTGGCGCAGACTGAAGAGACTGCACTTGTGTCTCCCATGCAGCTGTCAGGCCTTGGGAGTGGGCAGTTCCAACTCCTCTGCTCGCTTGGGGTGGCTGTCACAAGCTCGGCCTTCCTGGCCCTGTAGGGTCTCTCTTCCATGTGGCTCGTCTGCTCCAGAATCCACTTCCGCTCTGGCTCGCTCACTGCCAGCCTGAGTGTCACCTCCTGGAAGACGTTGCTCATAGCCACCTGTAGAAGCCAGAGAGCAGACCTACTGAGTATCACCCCAACGCCCAACAGCCCTGCTTCCCTAGGCCTCCCCACCAATGATGCCTTTACCTCCTGAAAGTGAAGCTTCTGGAACATCCGGATGCTAGGTTCATTTTCTTGCCCAATTTTGGCCTCAAACTTGGTCAGACCTAGCTTCGTCACTCCTCCAGTTATGGGGGGGTGGGGTGGGGGGGCAAACAGTAAAAGCTCCGCTCTTCTAGCCTCTGGTCCCAGTCTGCAGTTGGGGGCCTGTCATCTGCTGCCTCTCCCCCTGAAGAAGGCTCAGCTGAGGCCTGCCCACCTCTACCCTTGCGGTCAGTTCTGTTTGTCTTACCATAGGACATGATCAGGAGCGAAGCCTCGGTACCAAGTCCCTGCCGTCTGTAGCTGGGCTCTAGGAGAAAGAGCACACTGTGCCTGGTACCGGACACCAGGCTCCGGTGCTGGCTCACTGATTTACCAAAACTCCACTGTTAGCATTCTGCCCGGGAAAGGCAGGCACACAGAAGTGGCAGGACACGGGAGGCTCCCAGCAGTCTGAACCCTGCTCCCTTCCCCAGGGAGCTCCTGGCAGAAGCTAAGAACCAAGATGCACAAGCTGACAGGGCTCCTGCACAGCACGGCAGGACACCTCCTGACATCGTTGCTCTTTGGAGGACAGGTGGAGCTGTGAAGACAACAAACTCGAGGGCTACAGGTGGGGAAGATGGCTTTGATGCCCAGAATCCATGTGAAAAAGCTAGGTGTGGTGGCATAGACTGGGAGCCCTGGACTGGGAAAGCACTGCCAGCTAGCCTGGCCACTTCCAAGCTGGTCAGAAACTCTGTCTCAACAAGAAAACCAAAGACTTAAAAAGGTTGATGGCATGTGAGGAACAAAAGCCAAAATTGTCCTCCGGTGCACTCGAGAGCCCATGCACACACACACACACACACACACACACACACACACACACACACACACGCAGGCTAAAGGTTAGGGTCATACCAAGGCATATGGAAGAAAGTGATGAACCCAAGGGTTAGTCACTGTGCTAAATGTGGGACAGGGGAACAACTGGCCACCGTCCAGAGCTAGCTGACAGCAGCTGACTGAACCAGTCCGGGGCACCCAGTAAGCTCTCTGAGGTTCTGTGTGGGCCAGGTGAGACAAACCTGCAATCATGACCTCGATCTCCCCCAAGGTGGGGTCTTCGAGGTCTGTGAGGAAGAGGTTCACATCTCCCACCATGCAGCTCTCTTCAGGGGGGCGAGGCTGGGCCTGCCACTTCTCTGCATCCAGCACTATGAAGGTGCACTCTGAGGGCAGAGGAAACAGGGTTAGCACCTGCAGACTTCAAAGAAAAGAAGTGAGGCCAGTGTTCCCACCCGAGCCAGACAACTGCACAATGGGGCTGTCTCTGAGCCAGGCAGGGGAAAGGGACCCAGAGCCTGGTAAGGAGTTCAAGTTCACCCTTGATCTGAAGTGGAAACAGCCTTCACCAAGGTATCTGTACCCAAAGGAACAAGGGACCCAAAGGGTAGGAGGACCTCTACCAGGCCACACACAGCAACAAAGGGGACAGCAGGGCCTAAACAAACAGCTAGAAATCAAATTGCTTTATTTTCTCTAAATCCCTCCAAGCCCAGGGAAAAGGAGTCAGCCTCGGGAACCACTTTAAGCGGTTCAAGTATGAGCAATCTCCACACTTGTTACCATTACAGCTTAGTGACGCCCCCGGAGGGGCAGCAGCTGAGGAGTGGGAGAAAGGGAGGGTGGAGGCTGCCTGGGGTGGGGGTG
Organism: Mus minutoides; assembly: GCA_902729485.2. Taxonomy (NCBI): domain Eukaryota; kingdom Metazoa; phylum Chordata; class Mammalia; order Rodentia; family Muridae; genus Mus; species Mus minutoides. The sequence continues at coordinate 443,489 of LR749894.1, read as the reverse complement.
GGGCCTCCTCACTGTCTTCGTCTTCACGCCAGCTACACTGCATCTCATACTCCTGCTGTAGGGTCAGCTGCTCTGAGGCTGTCAGATGCCGCAGTTCCTCTGATTTCATCCACTCGTGGTACCTGCAGGGGTGGGGAGGGGCAAAGGCCTGCCTTAGATGAGAGATACTGACTCAACAGCATTGGGCTTCCTGGGTGTGGAGGGACAGGCCTGGAGGCTCAGCACCCGGGAGGTGAAGCTAGGAGCAGCAGGCATTCATGGCCACCCTGAGTTCTAGGAGACCCTTTCTTCAAAGAAATGAACAGGAAGAGGAGGGAGTGATTGAGCTCTGTCTGGGGAAAATTCTATGCCAGGCTCTCAACACTACAATATCCAAGCAGCTATGAAGTATGAGGTACAAACAAACAAGAATCTGACGCTAGGTGTGGTGGCCACGCCTTTAGTCCCAGCACTGGGGAGGCAAAGGCAGGTAGGTGTCTTTCTATAGCGTACATAGTTCTAGGCCAGCCAGGACTACCCTGTGAGATCCTGTCTCTAAATAAATATACATAAATTTACACTTGATCTTAGCCAAAAGGCCGAGAAGTGATATACATAAATTTAAAAAATAAAATAAAATACAGATGTGACATCTGCTCTTTTCTGGTTTTGCCCACACAGGATAAGTACTGTGGAGGTAAGGACTTTAGTCATTTTCACTCTATGTCTAAACACATTGTAGCTGGGCAGTGGTGGCGCACGCCTTTAATCCCAGCACTTGGGAGGCAGAGGCAGGTGGATTTCTGAGTTCAAGGCTAGCCTGGTCTACAGAGTGAGTTCCAGGACAGCCAGGGCTACACAGAGAAACCCTGTCTCGAAAAAACAAAAACAAAAACAAAAAAAATAAAAACAAAAAACATTGTAGGTATTCATTTAATATATAATCGATTAAAAAATACCCCACTCAAAAAAAGAAAAACCACCACAAAAAGTATGACTTTGTGCTTTCTGAGATGAAGTGGGTATGGGTAGCCAGAAAAGGTAGGTTCTTCCCTCAAGCAGCACAGAGGGTAGCTCTAGGGGCCCAGTTTCCCACCCAGGCAATGTAAAACCAAACACTCCTCCAGTTCCTGAGGGTAGGGGTATGCCGGTCTAGCCTCAGCAAAGAGGGCTGAGGAGACAGCTACAAGACAAGGTGACAGATCTCCCCAACGTAAAACTATTGTCCCCTACACAGCCAGTTTCTCAATCTGCCAGATGTTTGCCAATTAACCCCACAAAGAGTCCCTGTATCTCACTTCTGGCCTTTAAACAGTAGGCATCAAAATAATGAATTCAACATCTGAGACAAGCACACGTTAAGTCTCTAGACAACAGGCAATGCCATCAGTAATTTAGAAGGAGGAAGAAGACATGGCTTTGGTGTGGTGTGGTGCTTTGTTTGCTACACACATCTAGATGACGTAATCCCTGATTGAAAAGCCAAAAAGAAAGCAGAGAGATGGATGAAAAGGACAAAAATAAAAAGTGAGCCCTCCACTTCAGCTTTATTCCTCCTGCATGTAATCCCCATGCCCGCCCCTCATCCCCCTAATCTCATTAAGTACCCCCAGCTGGCCTGGAACTTATTATATAGACCAGGCTGGCCTCAATCTCATGGAAGAGATGGACTTGCCTCTGTTTCCCAAGTGTTGTGCCAAAATCAAAGGTGCATAGCACCACACAAGTAACGTTAAACAAAACAGGCTCCTAGATTAAGGCACTCTGTTTCCAATTGCCCTCCACGCTACAACCAGTCGGGTGAAGAGTTAGTTACCTGGGCACGTGCTCGGAGGTGTAAGGTACCAGGACCACCTTCTTGCCCACTAGCATGGTGTTCTGATTCAGCTTCATTGTAGCTGCCTACTAGTGGAAAGAGTTAAAGACTTCAGAGCCCCCACTGTGTCTTCCCACGCAGGGTGGGGACTGGAACTTTTCCTGTAGCGGTGGAGCTATGCTGACAGAAGAGCGTCCTGCCTTCCCCTCACAACTACGTGAAAGAACAGGGATTCTAAAACTCTTGTAAGAGAAAGAACCGAAGCGGTCAATACATCTCGGCTCTCACCCAGGGGCCAAGTTCTGGCTCGGTTTCCAGCCCATTCCTACACAACGTGCCCCAGTCCACCCCCAAATGACCTGTTAACCCTCTTTTTAACCTGTTTCCAACCCTAGCCTCTAGCCTCCAGCATCCACGTCACTCGGCTCTGGCCCTTCCGCTTTCCTGTCCCCAAGCCCAACTCAAAGTTCTCAGGCCTCAGCCCTTTGCGTGGCACGACAGTGGTTCCTCGCCCGTCTAAGCGCCGTAGTTTGCAAACTGCAAAGCTCACAACCACCCCCTGCCGAGGAAGGCGTCCCCAACGACAGGCATCAGCGTCTGTCCCGGACAACCAGGCTTTCCGCATGCGCGTGGAGGGGCTTGCTGTCCACTTCCGCCCCGCAGACGGCAGCCCGCAGAGCCCAATCCCGGCCCCGCCCCCGCAAGGCGCCCAATCAGCGCACTGCGCCCCTCCCCACGAGCTCGCTTGGAAGCGGGGGGGGGGGGGGGGACTGGGAAGCGTGCGCGTGCGCGTAGCGGGCGCTGGTGCGGGGCCGCTGGTGCCGGGTGGCAGCTGCGGAGCTGGAGGCGGTGGCCACAGTGCCCGAGAGCTAGCTGTGCTGCAGGTCTGGGACGGGCAGGAGGGTAGGACAGGGTGAAGATGGATGTGAATTTGGGAGTCTCACCAGGAAGGGAGGGGAAGGGAAGGAGAGGCTCAGGGACGGGCTCTGGAGAAGAGAGGGAGGCTTAAGGGTGGGAAACCCTAAGGCAGAGCAAAAGGCAGGTGTCGGTGTGCGAGGCCCCTTTTAAAAGAAGAGGCTTTGGGACAAGGAGTTAGGATGGAGGGGCGACCTTGTAAAAGCTGGCTCCCGCTATGGGCGGAGAAGCAGACAGCTGTGTGGGCTGTCCTGTGTAGTAGTGAGCTCATAGATAATGAACCGGACGTAAGCACTTTAGGGTAAAGGGGGCTGTGATGGTTAGTGAGGCTTAAAGGCCCAGAAAGCCCCCTCAGTCACTTGCAGTGTGAGCAGCATCCAGGCCCAGAAAAGTGCCTTGCATAGCAAGAGCCAAGTTAGAAGACATGGTCCAGGGAGTCGCGTCCCACCAAGGCAGTCTCATGTCACATAGGGAGACCAAAGTGTCTGAGTTAAAAGGGCTACAGGTGAAAGCAGCAGGCTGCAAACACCGCCCACCCCCACCGCCCCCCAGTCCCATCTCTGCCATTAGAGAACTAAAGTCTACTCTTTTGTCTTAGGAGCTGCAGCAGCTGCCGCCACTGCACAGAAGTAACCTCTTGGGCCAGCCCTTCCTCACTCTCTGGAGATGGCAGGCGAAATCACAGAGACCGGGGAACTCTATTCTCCTTATGTGAGTTCTTCTCCATATATGTGTTCTGCTCACCACGATGCTCCTGGTTTCTAGAGAAGCCCACTGCTGTCTGTGGACTGTACTAATTATGGCCGTGGTTTAAATACACCCTGGTGAAAACACAACAGAAACTTCATATAGCTCCAGTCAGGTTCAGCTGTCTTGGCTCAGACTCTATATATCAGGCTCATTCCTCATTTGTTTATTTATAATTTTTAAAGTTTTTATTTTAAATGATGTGTCTGCGTATGGACATGTGCATGCCTATCAAATCCAAAAGAGGGCACCAGATGCCCTGGTGTTAGTTGTCGATGGTTGGATGCTGCTCATTGTAGATGCTGGGAGTGAACTCGGGGTCTCTGCAGGAGCGGCAGGTGCTCTTAACTGCTGAGCTGTTTCTCCAGGCCAGTTCTCCTTTTAGACACCTATCAGAGAGCGTCAAGCCAAACGTAACTGACTTGCTAGTCTCCCATAATATTTATCTCAGGGCTCCCACAGATGACCCGAAATTCTGCCAGTCAGATGGGTGGTCACCAACAACTGTCGCCGTGGAGTTGTGTTCCTCTCAGTAGTCAGCAGCCTCGTTCGTCCTTTGCTGAATTCTAAATTGCACAACTCTTGTGGTCTTGGATGTTGAAAGAGGCGGTGAACTGCAGAGTCTCCCAATTGCAGTTTGGTAGAGCATGCAATTATGACAATTAGAGCGATTGATTCCCCTCTGTCTCGGCTCTGGTGCCCCCGAACTCCCCACACACACACTCAGTTTATCTTCTCTCGGTGCTGTATCCAGCTGGTTGTGGTTATTGCATCACGGGGCCCGTCACTGGGTAAGTCGCAGGAGGTAATCAATCGTGAGTTACCTGGCTTGACTCACATTGGTACTGGCCGTCACCAGGAAAAGCGGCTCTTCTTCCAGAGATGCCTTTTTAGGATTTTTCTAGTCTCAACAGCTGCCCTGTTGCTCACAGGCAGCCACAGAGCGCACACACACACACACACACACACACACACTCACTCACGCACACTTCACCCCTGCAGCTCACCAGGGAAAGTGCTGGAGTGGATGGTGACCCCGTCCGTGCAATCGTGTGATGGTTCCTAGTCATTCCTGTCAGCAAGAAGATGTCTGCACTGTCCCTACACGTTGCCACAGTTCCTGCTTTTTCTGACACTCACTACAGACTTGGAGACAAGGAAGTGAGTTATTGCTGTGACCGCATTTTAGAAGGAAAGCACCTTATGTCCCCATTCCTTGTGCCTCTACCATGTAGTCATCTACACGGGCCACCTTGTGACGCCACAGCCGCCTGGACAGTTAGGCCTGCGTGCCTCAGGAGCTCCGCTCCGCACACCTCCCCTTTTTCTCCTTCCCATCTTGTGTGTGCTTTATTTCATCTGGGTCTTTGTGGTTTTCCATAACAAATGCTGTGGTTTTGTTTTTACCTTAATTGTGAAGAAAGAGGGATGAGAAAGATGGGTGCTGGTGGCGACAGGGTAGTGTTAATCAGGTGGTGGTCAGGGTTCTGAGGAAAGAGACCATCTTCTTATGGGTCTTTGTTTGCTTTTAAATATTTAATTTTTATGTGTAGGAGTGTTTGGAATTCATATATATGTGTGTATGTACATATAAACATGTATATGTGTGTATATACATTTATACTCAAATGCATAGGTGTGTCTATATGTACATATGTACACACACACACACACACACACACACGTATACATGTATATATCATATGCATGCAGTGCCCTATATCATATGCATGCAGTGCCCTCAGAGGCCAGAAGAGGGCATCATATTCCCTAGAACTGGAGCTATATCTGGTTTTAAGCCACCATGTGGGTGCTGTAAACTGAACCAGGGTCCTCTGCAAGAGCAACAAGTGGTGTTAATCCCTGAGCCACCTCTCCAGGTCCTAAGGTTCTGTTTAATTAGTTTCTTGGGAATTTTGTACAGTGTGCTTTGACCTCTTCTCCCAGTACCTCCCAGATCCACCCTACCTCCCTACCCATTCAGCTTTGTGTCCTTTTAGAACAAAAGCAAAACCAAAGGCCAGCAAGTTCAGTTGTACTGGGGACAGGTGGCCTCCTACTGGAGCTTGGGTCACTTACCAGCGGCTCGTGTGTTTGTCTGTCTCTGTCTCTGTCTCTGTCTCTGTCTCTCTCTCTCTCTCTCTGGTCTGGCTTGGGCTTGTGTGTGCCCTTTGTCACGGCCACTGTGAGTTTATTGGCAGTTACCTCACTGTGTCTGGATGTCACTGTTTCCTTGTCGCCATCCACACCCTCAGGTCTCATGCTCCTTCCCACTACCACTGACTCTTCTGAATTACCTTAGGGTTTCTTTTTCTTTCTTTCTTTCTTTTTTTCCAAGACAGGGTTTCTCTGTGTAGCCCTGACTGTCCTGGATGGAACTCACTCTGTAGACTAGGCTGGCCTCAAACTCAGAAATCCACCTGCCTCTACCTCCCAAGGGCTGGGATTAAAGGCGAGTGCCACCACTGCCCAGCTACCTTAGGGTTTCTTTTTTTTCTTTTTTCTTTTTTTTTTTTTTTTAAGATTTATTTTATTTATTATATGTAAGTACACTGTAGCTGTCTTCAGACACTCCAGAAGAGGGCGCCAGATCTCGTTACGGATGGTTGTAAGCCACCATGTGGATGCTGGGATTTGAACTTATCACCTTCGGAAGAGCAATCGGGTGCTCTTACCCACTGAGCCATCTCACCAGCCCCTACCTTAGGGTTTCTTAATCTACCATCCTAGAAGAATAAGTCTGGGATGCAGTTGTGTGTGTGTGTGTCTGTGTCTGTGTCTGTGTCTGTGTCTGTCTGTCTGTCTGTCTGTCTGTCTCTCTCTCTCTCTCTCTCTCTGTGTGAGTGTGAGTACCAACATGTGTGAATTGGTTATTGTTTTTAGATTTTATGTGTATGGGTATTTTGCTTGCACGTATATCTGTATACCATGTGCCTGGTGCCCACAGAGACCAGAAGAGGACATCAGATCCCGTAGAACTAGAGTTACAGATGATTGTGAGTTGTCATGTGGGTACTGGGAACTGAACCCAGGTCCTCTGCAAGAGCAGCAAGTGCTCTAACCACTGGTCCATCTCTCCAGTGGCACACTGACCCCACTGACCCCTCCTCTGTCTCTGTCTCTGTCACTCTCCCTCTTCCCCTCCTCTCCTTCTTCTCTCCCTTCTTCCCTGTCTCTTTAGATTTATTCTTTTCTTTTTTTTTAACTGTGTTATCCATTTCTGTGTGTAGGCAAGAAGAGGGTGTTCGATCTCCTGCAGATTCCCTGAAGTGAATTATAGGTGCTTGTGAGCTGCCTGACATGGATGCTGGGGACCAGACTTAGTCCTCTGTAAGGGTAGTAAGTGCCCTGAACCTGTGCTTTGCCAGATCAGCTAGGCCAGCTGGCCAGCAAGTTCCAAGGGCCCCCTGCACCCAACTCCCTAGTATTGGGGTAACACTTGCGTGCTCCCATCCCCAGGCTTGGTTGTTTGTTATTTTGAGACAGTGGCTAGCCTGGAACTACTTAGACCAGGCTGATATCAAATTCATAGAGATCCACTTGCCTTCTCCTCCTGAGTACTGGGATTAAAGTAATGTACCACCACGCCCCAGGTTTTTATGTGGTGCTCAAGAGTAAACTCCAAACCTCGGGCTTGCATGGCAACCTCCGGCTTGCACAGCAACCTGGCAACCTCGGGCTTGCATGGCCAAGCACTTTATTGAATGAGTTATCTCCGCAGCCTGACAGTCTTAAATCCATTGCTGCCTTCTGACTCCTTTGACTGCCATCAGAGGGGACACTTCTGAGAGATGGTGCATGGGTGTCCTGGGTATCTTCTGGTGGAGGGGATACAGGCAGATAGAACGCTGTACTGAGCTCTCTAGGGCACAGAGCTGCGGGGCTCTTCAGCACACAGAGGAGCCGGTGAGCCTGCATGTGTAGGTTGATCTTCAGAGAACACAACAGGGCCTCATTCCTCCACTTTCTGCCACCCTTCCAAGGAGGCTGCCCCCTCCCCCACTGTCATGTGACCTCCTTTTCCCTTTCCACAGCTCCTCTTGAACTGGCCTGTGGCTGACTTGAGAGTGGCTTCCTTTTGTCTGCTCCTCACAACCCATGCTCACTGAGTACCTTTCCCAAAAGTGAAAGGATATAGGATGCACCCAGACAGCCGAGGCCCACAGATGGCAAAGGATCCCTGCCTTCCACTGCTGAGCTCCCAGTGGACACACAATGTTTACTCTGGACCTAAAAATAGCAGCAAAGCAGGACAAACAACTTCTAGAAGCCTGTTTCCTAGTTTCCTTTTTTTAAATCAAAAATTGTTAGGTGTTTTCCCTGAATGTGTGTGTGTGTGTGTGTGTGTGTGTGTGTGTGTGTGTGTGTGTGTAATATGATTGCAGTTCCTACAGAAGCCAGAAAAGGTTGTCAGATGAACTGAATCTGTAGATGGTTGTGAGGCATCACATGGTGTTGGGAGTGGGACCCAGGTCCTATGGACAAACAGCCAGCGCTCTTAACCACAGAGCCATCTCCCCAACCCAACAAATGTTTGTTTTCAAGACAGGGTTTCTCTGTGTAGCCCTGGCTGTCCTGGGACTCACTCTGTAGACCAGGCTGGCCTCGAACTCAGATCTCCTGAGTCCTGTGCCTTGTTTCTGCAAATGCTTTTACACTTCTTAATTCTCCCATAAAGTTTTTGCCTAGTCTTACTTTTTTTTAAGTAATTTTATTTTTATTTTATATGTGTTAAGAGTTTTACCTGCGTGTATGTCTGTGAGAAGGGTGTCAGATCCCCTAGAACTGGGGGTTACAGACAGTTGTGAGCCACCATGTGGGTGCTGGGAATTGAACCTGGGACCTCTGAAAGATCAGCTTGTGCTCTTAACCACTGAGCCATCTCTCCAGCCTATGTCACGTTCTTAAAGCCCTTTGCCTTGCTTCCACCATGAGAAGCCTCTCAGAAGGTCCTCCCCCTGCTTAGTGTCTCTCTTAAAAGTGTTAGGCAGAGAGTAAAGCTGTTCAGAATCTAGAAGAGGTCAGGGGGGTCTGCTGGGGTCTGTTCTCAGTGCCTATGGGGAGCCCACCAGAGATGGCCCCTCAGACACAGTGTATAGCCAATTGAAAGTCTTTATGCCAGCTGACTGGGACCACACCCCAGTGTTGAGGGGAGGTGACAACATGACACAAGCCAAGGGACCTAGGTGTAGCCCCAAGTGTCCAGATAATAGGATTTTAAAGGACAGAGACCTTGTCCGGAAGGACAGAGACCTTGTCCGGAAGGACAGAGACCTTGTCCGGACATCTTGCTCATCAGCTGGGGCCGAGCGGGGGGGGGGGGGGTTGCGGGGGGGGGGGGGTGTTCACAGGGTAAGCAGTTTGAAGCAGGCAGTTTTAACAGACACTAAGACACTAAGATAAGCGGTTATCTGGAGGAGGTTCTTTCCGCACAAACAGGCTAAGATAACTTAGGCCATCCTGACCTTTGGTTCCTAGAATAGAATTACATGATTTTCCCTGGAATTCTCTATCAAGGAGATCAGATTCTTGTTAAACCTGAGGCTAGCTCAGCAAGAATGCAAGATGGAGGAACCTCTGCACTGTCTTGGCCTGTCACCCCTGCTTCCAACCCTCAAACTATGGCACCCCCATCACTTCAAGAGCCTGCGTCCTCTGTGGCTTGGCTGACCAACAGCAGCCGCTAGAATGTGATGTCAGAGTCCAGCTGTTGCTCAGACCACAGCTCCTACAGGGGTCCTCTCCTCACATAGATCCGGACATCGTGAACCCCTAGCTAATAGACTTTGAGGTGCCAGGGTCTCTCACCCGAGGAAAAGAGGGTAGCCACACATGTCCCTTTCCTTGCAGCATGGCAGGCAGAGAGCCTGGCTGTAGACCACCCTGTGGAACCATCCCCCCTAAAAGCTGTAAGACACCCCCTCTCATGCCATGGGGGACCGGTCTCTTCTTTAGGGCCCTCACCATGCGGTCGTTTATCGGTTTGTCTGTCCATGGCATTAGTAACTAACTCTTCATAAAGTCCTTACCCCAACCATCTGCCCCAGTGTCTCCTTGCACCTCATGTTCAAGGCCCTGTGTCCCCCCACTTCTCCCACTATAAGCTTGGTAGCTGGAAGTCCCTCCCCTCGGCCTTATTCCCTTGTGAAGGGGGAGGCACATACAGCAGATGGGCAGTACAGCCCACGTGTGGCGGTCAGAAAACAACTTTGGGGAGTTGGTTCTCTCCTCCGTTACACAGGCTCAAGAGGATCCTCCTCCTCCTCCTCCTCTTCCTCCTCCTCCTCCTCCTCCTCCTCCTCCTCCTCTTCCTCCTCCTCCTCCTCCTTTTTTCCAACAGTATCTCATTGTGAATCCTAGGTTGGCCAGATCCATGTTCCTTTCTCCTTAGACTCCCAAATGCTGGCATTGCAAGAGTGGGCCATCTGAGCCAGCTGAGCGCCATTTACCTAAAGCTCTTTACCTTAAATCTTGCAACAAAGCCACAGTTCTTGTCTTCCTCCTCCTGCTCTCTCAGTGTAATCTGTGTCTCTATTCTCATTGTCTCTCCCCTCTGTAGTCCAGGGCTTTATCCAGTGAATGGGTGTGTCTGTCTGTCTAGTCCCTTTGAATCCACATCTCCAAGCACTGGGCAGGCCAGAGGCTCAGGAATGGCTGAATGAGGGGTGAGCTGAGCTAGCTAACTTAACTTACTCTAGCCAGGTACACACTGACTTCAAAGTGCTAGTGAAGAAAGTGACCCCAGCCAATGTAAGAATGTGTCTGCTGTCCACGGTCACTTGTAAAAAGCCTGACTTACAATTCAGAAGGCCAGAGGTGTAGTGTCAAGCCCAAGATAACCTGAGCAGGGTCCAGTGAGGTCCTCTGACTTCAATTTTGTAGCATGTGAACTATGTGTCAGGGTTTATATTTTTATTTATTTATATAGTATGTGCACATGCATGTACTCATGGGTGGCGGTTAGAAGACTACTTGCAGGAGTCAGTGGGTCTATGGACTTGAATTTGGGTTCTCAGGTTTGGCAGCAAGCACCTTTACCCACTGAGCCAGCTCTCTGGCTGATCGGTTTTGCTATTTTAAATCCTGAACTTGCTAGTCAACTGTGGTAATACACGACTGTAATCCTAAGACTTGGAAGGCCGAGGCAGAAAGATTGCTATGATTTGAAGGCCAGCCTGTGCTACTTAATGCTAGGCTAGACAGGAGACATAATAAGGCTTTGTCACAAACAAAACAAAACAAACACAATTGGTATGGAGAGAAGGACATAGGTATGTGGATGTCACCACTCAGTGGACAGTGGCAAAAGCTGGCACAGAAGATGGTCCACTTCAGACATTCTCTGAGGTCAGTAGGCCTGCTCGGCCTTGTGCCAATCGGTGTCCTGCCCGTGGTACTCTGTCTTCAGGGAGCCCCAGCCAGGCTGAACAGACTGAAATTGATAAGAATAGAGACTGAGGGGCTGTTGTCCTCCAGGTATGCAGGCAAATGCGTGGCTTCCCAACACCTGGCTACAGATTGTGGTTCCTTAGGACTCTGGTGCCATCCCTCCTCTGTCTCCCTGAAGAAGACCCAGGAAGGCTTTCAAAGTTGTGATGTCATCCAGAGCCATCCTTAGGCCATTTGATCCCCTGGCTGAACGTTGCTCCTGTTGGTTCTAGGTCGGGCTGGTGTACATGTTTAACCTCATCGTGGGCACAGGCGCGCTCACCATGCCCAAAGCCTTTGCCACCGCCGGGTGGCTCGTCAGCCTCGTCCTGCTGGTATTCGTAGGCTTTATGAGGTAAGAGCTTCGGGGTTTGGGGGGTGGGGGCTGCCACTTGGGAGCTGGGGACAGAACTGTAAGAAGTCCACCCAGGAAGCCCAGATGTCTCTTAATTAACAGAAAAGATCTCTCGAGGGGTAGGAAGGTTGCTGTTTCCATACACGTAGGTAAGTGTGTCTTAAGCTAGGTGGCCCAGAGCAAGGACGGTGGATCCAAAGGTCACCAGGGCCTTTGCTAACAGCACAGAGCAGCAGCCCTAAGCACTTTAGCTACAACGAAGACAATCAATGACAATGACGACAGACAAGGCAGACAAGCCCCCGGGGTGTCTCACGAGGCAGTGGCCAGCTAATCCTGACAGACTCTCAGACTCCTTCCTCTGAGTTTTATCTCTTTAACTATCAGTCCTTGCACTCTGGGAAGACAGCACCTAACCACTGAAAAGACCGGCTAGGGAATCAGTTTGCAGTTTAGATTTGCTTAAAATAACTTACTACAGGCACACACATATGCAGATGTTCCCCATACTTACATATGTATACACACATACATACACATATATGGGGCAGTCAGTTTTTTAAGGACCTGCCTTGTGTCCACCCCACCCGCCCAGGCCTTCACAAATGCTGGCGTTGTTGACCAGATAGTTGCGGGAGGGGTTGGCAGCTGGTGCTTCAGAGCAGACAGAGCCTCCTCCTGGGGATTCCCCTGTCAGTCTGAAGTCCCATCACGGTGGCCCAAGCTGTAATTAGAACAAGGCAAGTCCTCCCCCTCCACCAGGTGGGAGCCCATGTTGAAGCGCTGGGATGTCGGGGCTGCAGAGGCGGCTGGCTCAGCAGTGTAGAGCTCAGGCTGCTCTTGCTGAGGACCTGAGTTCAGTTCCCATGGCGGCTCACGACCGTCTGTAACTCCGGTTCAGGGGATCAGGTGCCCTCACCTCCATGGGCAGTGGACAGTTTTTATGGTGCACATACATACATGTAGGCAAGTGTGTGTGTGTGTGTGTGTGTGTGTGTGTGTGTGTGTGTGTGTGTGTGTAGAGCTATATACATATACATGTATATATAATAAATAAAACTTCAAAACACATGGGGCAATGCACACCTGTAATCCCACCCAGTGCTGGGGCAGAGGAAGGACAAACAGGACTGGAGGTCAGGCTCAGCCACATAATAGATGCCACCCTGTCCCCATGCATGCATGTGCACAAAACAAAAAAGAAAAGTGGTAGGGAAACTTGGAGACTCGGCCAAGGAGTACCTCCCCGGGAGGCAGGGCTTCTCCTGCACCATCCTCCATGTTAGGGACTTTCCACAGAATAAAGCAAAGAGCAAGTTAACGAGGTGATAAGAGAAAAAGAGGGGCTGAGGAGGTGGAGAGACTGCAGGTTTAAGTAGGGCCCTGGGCATGGGGGCGTGGGGACCTGGAGTGTGAGAGCCTGTGAGTGTGGGGGTGTGGGGACCTGGGGACCTGGGGTGTAGGGGCTGAAGCATGGGGTTTGGGGGTATGAGACAGAGCTGTACCACATCAGAGGCGTGAGGAGAAGAGCACCCTGGAGAGAACGAAGCAGAGATAAAAGCTGAAGGGAACAGATCCAGAAGAGGCTCATGGGAGGGGATCACACCCAAAGTTTGCGGTTTCTTTGTCACTTATTTTGGGGAACCTTGGGGGTGAACCTCTGAGTACAGTTGGCTCATTATATACTTCATGCTCTGGCAACTCAAGAATTCTTGTCCAAGTCACTGTGTCCCCTTTAAAGGCTCAGTACAGGCAGCCATCTGATTGGAGAATGGTTATTGGAGGCCCCCAGATAGGGGCTGCTGCGACCCACTCTGCTAAGCCCTTTTATGTTTGAATATGATCAATGAGTTGGCTCTGCACAACTGTAAGAAGCCTTCATATGCCTTAATTAAGATTGATTTCACTTTCTCTTCCAGTAAGGCGTGGAAATGCAGAGCCCTTTGAAGGACCAGTTAGGAGAGATAATGAGAAACCCTCCCGGGCTTCCCCAGGCTTCATGCCCCGCCTCCGGTCCTTGACCCTCTGGTGGAGGGCTGTGGGTTTACCTGAGAGCAGCCCAGCAGGTCCCTTCTCACCTGATTGTAGGGCTTAGCATTTACTGCTGGCTGCTGTCAGTACTGGAGGGTATGGGGACAGAGCTGTGTAGTCCTCAGAAAGTCTGGAGAAAAATGTCAGCCCGAGCAGATTCATGCCCAGGGTTGCAGCAGCGGAAGGCAGCACCCTGTGTCTACTGTGAATGGAAGCATAGGGTGTTCCAGCTGCCCTGGGACTGTGGGGAAGCATCTAGTACCTTTTCCCAGTCTCCCTTTGGAGAAACAGTACACACTTATTTTATTTTATTTTGGTTTTTAGAGACAGGGTTTCTCTGTCCTGGAACTAACTCTGTAGTCCAGACTGGCCTCAAACTCAGAAATCCGCCTGCCTCTGCCTCCCAAGTGCTGGGATTAAAAGCATGCACCACCACTGCCCGGCTCACTTATTTTAAAATTGAGCCAAATTATTTAGGAAGTGAAGGTACTGCCAAAGGAACAGGAATTGGGTCCCAGAGCCGAGGTGCGCTTTCAGCCTCCGTCCCCGAGGTCCTCATGTTAGTGTGAAATTGAAAGTTGGCCACTGGCCGGGCGTGGTGGCGCACACCTTTAATCCCAGCACTTGGGAGGCAGAGGCAGGCGAATTTCTGAGTTCGAGGCCAGCCTGGTCTACAAAGCGAGTTCCAGGACAGCCAGGGCTTTACAGAGAAACCCTGTCTCGAAAAACAAAAACCAAAAAAAAAAAAAAAAAAAAAGAAAGAAAGAGAGAGAGAGAGAGAGAGAGAGAGAGAGAAAGAAAGAAAGAAAGAAAGAAAGAAAGAAAGAAAGAAAGAAAGAAAGAAAGAAAGTAAGTTGGCCACTGTTCTGTGTTCTGGCAGCAAGGGAAAGTTGCCTGCTGTCCTTCCAGAAGCTGTAAGAGGCCCCTTTGTGAATCAGCCCACCACCTCAGAGGACCATTTTGTGTCTGCCCCAGCAGGCCCTTTCTGGGTAACAGGACTGCCTCACCTAACTGAGTGCCACCTACCTCTACCCTAGCCTGGGCAGTCATGCTCTGTCCTAGTCGGGGTTACCACTGCTGTGATAAAGAGCTTATTCAGCTTACACCTCCACATTGCTGTTCACCTCTGAAGGAAGTTAGGACAGGAACTCACACAGGGCAGGAACCTGGAGCAATGACACTTTAATTTCTCCTTTGTGTGTGTGTCTGTGTGTGTGTGTGTGTGTGTGTGTGTGTGTGTGTGGTGGGTTCTCTCTGTCCTTCATGTGGGTCTCAATGATCAGCTCAGGTCATCAGGCAGCAAACACCTTGACCCACTGAGCCACCTCGCTGGCCCCAAATCGTGGATTTTAGCCAGGGAGGACCATCTCAGAATTTCTGTGGAGAACACCTCTCAGAGGAGAGAGTGCGGTGGTTGAGGATTTGTGGGTCAGATTGTACTTCCTGTTGCCTCTCATGGTATTAACATGTGGCTTCCCCCTCAGCTTTGTGACAACCACCTTTGCAATGGAGGCCATGGCTGCAGCTAATGCCCAGCTCCGCTGGAAGAGGATGGAGACCCACAAGGTGTGTGCGGTCCCCCCCCCCAGCCCCGCACTCCCTCAATTCCCTCAACCCTACCCCCAACCCCCAACCCCGTCCTCAAGGCAGTGCCTCTGTTCAGTTATACACTCCATCAGTCTCTGCAGGCCTCTCTGGCAGCCCTGGCCCAAGTTTTAGCTGCAGCAAAGTAGTCACATACAGCTCAAGGGACACACATGGTGGCTACTGTCCCTGACAACCACCTGGAGCCCACTTGTTCATTCTGAACCTTTGTCCCAGGGACGCTCCTGTCTTCATCTTCTGATGTGACAGGACACCCAGAGCAGGCCAGGGCCGGGGCCAGCTGGGGTTTCTCATGCCCGATGTGTGCTCAGCTCTCTCCTCCTTTTCCCTCCTCGTCCATCCTACTGTCTCCCAGGAAGAGGATGACGAAGACTCGTCCACAGCCTCAGACAGTGACCTCCTCAGCCAAGACAACAATGAGAGAGCAGAGAAACGCCCCATCCTGTCTGTGCGTAAGTCTTGGGCTGCTGGTCGGCAGGGCTCCCTGTCTTTGTAGAGCGGTTCCTGGGGAGTTTCCCTGCAGACAGCCTCTGAAGTGTCAGTTTAGAAGGCCTGTGGAATAGGGATCCTGAGCAGAGCATCTGCTGGCTTCACCTCTGTCCCCTGTGTAAAGATTGGCACATTACCTAAGCTCTGGGCCTTAGTTCCCGCCCTCTACAGTTACTGAAATAATCAAGGTTTGCCTAAGTCCGTCTGCCAGAGTCTCTGGCTTCATCTCTCACACCCCCACCCCCACCCGAAAAACAAACACCCTTACCTCACTGTCTTGTCCTGTGCTGGTCATAGTTAGGGGCACCGTCTGTCCCCATAAGAAGCGTGCCAAGATTCTCTTTAGACTTGGGGCTTGCTGATGATACACTTCCCCAGTGTGCCCAGAGCTCAGACTTCATCCCCAGTACCATCCACCCAAAATAACTAAAGAAATCAAAAAGACTTCAAATGCTTGAAGCAAGACACACTAGTAGGAAGATTAACCCTGCTGGGAAGTCTATCTCAGTAAAGACAGCCTAGCTGGCTGGCAAGCTCGAGGACCTGGGCTTGAGGGGAGAAGCAGCAGCTTGCTGATACAGTTGTTCCAGAGAATCCCTAGAGTTCAAGCAGCCCCCCTCGGGGCTCTTCTGGTGAACAACCACCACCCTGTCTGTTCCGGCCCCACAGAGAGACGCTCATCTGCCAGCCTTTTTGAAATCACAGACCGGGTGGAAATGGGACAGATGGCTTCCATGTTCTTCAATAAAGGTAACAGTCACTCTGGGATGGTGTGTGGAACGGGCACATGCGACCCTTGCTGAAACTCCTGGCCTTCATACTGGGGGCTCCGTGTTAAAGGGCAGGGCAGGTGGGTGGAAGCAGAGCAGCCATCTTGCCGGGAGGCCTGGCCAGCTTTCTGTTATCTTCCTGGTGTTCCTCGATGCGCACTAGCCTGAAGAACAAGGCTTATCCATCTGACTAGTACAGACAGGTCAGGAGTCCTAGTTCGCCTTCCAACTAAAGGAACCAGTGGCCCACAGCTATAGACTCTACCTCAAGCACCTGCCCCCTGTCGCCAGCAGAGGGAGCTAGAAGCCCACATTGATATCACCCAGCGGTAATGGAGCACTGGAGAGCTGAGGCAACTGTGCCTTCCGGGCTCTGCTTGCTCCTGGCTGGCATTTGCTACAACCTGCAGGTGTCCACCTGACGCCAGTATCTGCCAGAGATAGCCATTTCTGTCTCTGTGGCAAATCTTATTTTTTGGAAACCGAACTGTTTAAAGAGCTCAATATTTAGTAGTGCACAGACCTTTGCTGTCCCTACCTCCGCAGGCGTGGGGCACAGCCTCCGTGAGCCCTTCTTTCTAAGCTGACTTAGAAGGCCTTATGCCCCTCTGCCAAAGTCTTCCCATTTGCCAAGTGGGGCATCTCAGTCAGTTCTGGTCTTGAGTGTGGCTGTGGAGTGCGGGGGTGGGGGTGGGGTGGGGGGAGGATTGCAGAAATGGGAACTTGCTTGACTTGGAACTAAACACCAAGCACCAAGCGCTCGCTCAGTGTGCCATCCAAGGTGCTGATCGGTGATTGGTCCAGGAAGGGTGACTGTGGGCACAGACTGGCTGCAGCAGGCTCCATTCTCCTCTCTGGGCCTGCCTAGTAGAGGTTTTATGATCATCAAAGCCAGCGTGGCTGTGTTGAGGCCACATTTGTACCTTTCCTTTGTCCCCTTCTGTCACTGGCCCCCACCAAGGGAGAGCACATAAGCGTCCTCTTCTGGGAGCCACTCAGCTTTATCCAAATTCAACGCTGGAAAAACTGACTGCGCTTCAGTGGGAGAACACACACACACATTCTAAAACATCTTGCTTGATGATATGTTCTGTAGCCTGTCCTAATTTCCCTTCTTATTTGTTTACATGTCTGTGTATGTGCCTGACACACATACATGTATGTAGAAGCCAGAGGCTGACATCAGGCATCTTCCTCCTCTTTCCTCCGTATATTTTGAGAGAAGGTCCTGCACTGAACCTGGGGCTCACAGATACAGCGAGGCTGACCGCCGGTCTCGCCCTCAGTGCTAGGATTGCAGGAGCCCGTCTGGCTTTGTTACCGGGTGCTGGAGATCCAAGCTCAGGGCCCCATGCCCCTGCCCTGATTTCTTAAGATTTCTATGCAAGCCGGGCATGGTGGCGCACGCCTTTAATCCCAGCACTCGGGAGGCAGAGGCAGGTGGATTTCTGAGTTTGAAGCCAGCCTGGTCTACAGAGTGAGTTCCAGGACAGCCAGGGCTATACAGAGAAACCCTGTCTCGAAAAATCAAAAAAGAAAAAAAAAAAATTCCTGTGCACTAGCAGTTTATATTGTCTTGTCTGCCTACATCCCATAAAAATTAGCACAGTTGTGTGGGAGCTGCCTCAGCCATTGAAGAGGCCCCCTGGTATCTCCTGCAGGGCTTCTCAGGCTTGTCATTGGGGACATTGAACTGGTGACCCTTTGTCAGGGCATCCTGTCCTGAGCATATAGGACGGTGAGACAGCGTTTCTGGCCTCTAGTTCCAGAGCCCGCCCCTGCTCTGCACTGTTCAATAACTTAGACCACCAGGTTGTTCCATCACCTGTGGCGGAGCTGCACCCTCCACAAAAGGCTCTGGGCCAGGGCTCCACACTCATTCCTTGTCATTAGAAATGCCAGGCTCAGACATTAATGTCCTCTCTGGAAGTTCATTGATCCTCCTACTTTGTGTCTAGTAATGAAATTTTATTGATCAAGGAGGGTTGACAGTTCATAAACAGCCAACGCTGTAGCCGTTGGAGGGTAGGGGGAAGCGGCTGGAGGCAGTAATGCCTTCCCACTGAGGCCATTGGCCATCTCAGAGGAAAGGTGGGCTGGAGTGGGCTGTACCTAGAGCCTGGGGTCATGAGTGACAGGCAGCCCCAGGAGCTTCAGGCCACATCAAGGTCAATTCTGATGTGTCATGGAAGGATATGACACCTGTCATGTTTTAAAAGCTCATGCCGTGCCTTCTTGGGTTCATTTTTTAAATTCTGTTTTCCTGGCCATTTTTCTCAGGATTCCGAGGAACATAGCTGACCTCATATAGCCCAGGACTGACATGTCCCAAGCTTTCCCCTGGGGACCTGTGGGCTGTTCTGAGCCACCAGGATTCACAGGGAGCTGTCACTTCCTTTATCTGCCTGTTCTCAGAGAAACCAGCAGTATGGCACACAGAGCTTGAGCACTTGGTCTGAATGCAAGTTTGGAGCTCATTGTCTGGGACCCTGAGTTAGCCTTAGGTATTAGCCCCAGCTTCCCATGTCTAAGCCTCTCCAGGGCTCGCGCCTGGATCTTTGTACCCAAATTCATTTATGTATTTATTTATGACACTATTTATTTCTTGTGTTTGGGGTTGGGGGGGAAGTGTGTTGAGGCCAGGGGTGAGGCACGTGACAACCTGCCGAGATTGCTTCTCTCCTTCTATCACATAGACTGTAGGGACTGAACTCAGACCATCAGACATGGCAACAAATGCCTTCACCCACTGAGCCATCTCTCGGGCCTGCCAGTGTAGATTTGATTCCTCTCTCTGATCTTCAGGTTTGACGAATCTCTCAGGCACCAGTCCCACACTGATGCATCTCCTGCCAGCCTCACAGTTTAGCCAGCCAGAATAAGAAACAGGAATTTGGGGTCATTTTTTTTCCCCACTTTTTGTAGAAGGCAAATGGCCTGAAGAACTGAGAACAGCGGAAGCAGTAAAGAAAGACTCAGGCGTCAAAAAAAGGATGCAAACGTGTCTGCCTCTGGCTCCCTGACCTGTGACTTTGTTGCTTTCAGTGGGAGTCAACTTGTTCTATTTCTGCATCATTACTTACCTGTATGGTGACCTCGCCATCTATGCGGCCGCGGTGCCCGTGTCCCTCATGCAGGTGACCTGGTGAGTACCCCCTCATCTTCCGTCCTCAGGTTGACTGCAGACCCACAGGCCTGCCCCACTAGTGGGGCAGAGGGTCTTCCATAGAAGCACAGCCCTAAACAAACCCACAGCCTAAGGAATGTCACACTCAGGGCCCTTCTTCACCACAGGGCAAGCTGTACCCTCTGTCCTCCAAAGGCACGGTCTGTATTCCCAGACCTGTGAGCCATTGTGCTGCGTGACCAAGTGGGGCTTGTCCTAAGCAGTGGCTTGTGGGAAGTGCGAGCTGCAGCCCCACTTTGCCATTGCTCTCTTCAGCAGCGTCTCTGGAAATGACTCTTGCGGCGTGGATACAGACGCCAGATACAACGACACTGATCTGTGCTGGGGGCCCCTGCGCCGAGTGGATGTCTACCGGATCTATCTGGTGAGTGTCCTCTCCCCAGCTGGGGCACACAAGGCCGGCGTGAATGGCGGAAAGCGTTCAGACACCTTTCTTTCCAGGCTCAGCCCTTTGTCCAGAGAAGAGTCCTGCACTCTGCCACACTCTGGCTCAGGAGTGAGGTCTTAGCCGCAGAGTCACATGCGGCATGGAGTGGGCCTCCAGGTTCAGGCTAGCAGTCTGTTGTGTGCTTATGCAGTTTGAGGGGTACTCTGCAAAGGTCTTGTTTTCCGGAAACTTCCCGTGTCTTGGCCTCACTCCACGCCAGTGAGGTACATACAAGCAAACGTTAGGTTTTGCGACAGGATAGACATGTTGTTAACAGGTGACCCTTCCCACAGACAGCCTCCTCAGGCAGGTTGGGCTCAGCCCAGCTTTCTCCCTGTCTTCTCGTGGATGAGGGAAGAAGATGAATGGCCTGCCTTCCTCTTGATTGCTTCGTGCCGTGGTATGGTGGGGGTGGAGCTGACTAACACACTAGACAGGACTCAGATAATAGGCCGACACAGCACCAGAGGCCATTTGTCTCTGCCTGCTTCGGAGGCGGGCTCAGAAACGCCTCCCTCCAGCTTTTTCATCCTCTCGTCTTTGTGCTTTCTGCCCCCCACCCCCCTCAGCTTGGTTCTTCTCAACCCTGGCACATGGTCAGGTGCACTGGGATCTGCTCAATCCTGGCTGTGGCTGCTGGACTGATGTGAAGGGGCGAGAAGAGAGTAGGATCTTTCTGTTGGAGGCCTCTTGACTTGGGTCAGCCCCATCCTGGCTCAGGGTTCCACGGACTCCATCAGCTGTGTTGCTGTGGTCTGGATTTGTTAATCCCAAGGACTGCTGAATGGGTTTTATCTCTCTGGGCCAAGCAGGCTCCTGAAGGAACCTTGAGGCTGTCTTGCCTGTTTCTGGAGCTACCACTCCATGATCTGTTTCCCCTCTGGGCATGAAGCCCTGGCCAGGACTTTGTGTGCTCGTAGAATTTAATCCCTGACCCTGCCATTGAAAGTCGGACAGGTATCAACAGCAGAATCAATTAATCTGGTGGCCAGGTCCACCTCTCCAGCCTTGGGAATAGGCACATGAACCCACCAGGCAGCCAGGGGCCAAGCAGAGGTTCAGCCAAGGCTTTGGTAGCCTCTTAGCATTTCAGTGTCCCACGATGAAGACAAAAGCACTCACTAAGTCCTCTGAATCCGTTCCTCCCCGGCTGTGAGCGGGAGACTGAGGTGTCTGGGTGATACAGGGAGGAATGACAGGAACAGGGCTCTGGCGGGTCCTCACAATGGGAGGCTACACCGTCCTCACACTCCGCCTGGTCTACACCCCGCCCCAACTGTGGTATACGCACAGTCCACACTGAGCACACGGGGGATTGGTTGCTGCCATTTGCTTGGTGAATTATTCAGAAGCATTGTTATTGCTGTGGTAAATTGTCCCTTCAGTCTTTTCTCTAAACCTTCCACACGATGGACACCTCCCTCCCCGAATCTCAATAACTCTGACGGAACAGAGGGAACCCTTCGGGAAAGCAGACAGGCATTAATTACTGCCTTCATCTTCCAGATACTGTGCCTATAACTCAGGGAGCTAATTGTCCTGGTGCCTGCAAGCCTTCCAGGCCTGAGAGGCCAAGCCTTCAGAGTAGGAAGGGGAAGATTAGCGGCTCCCCAGGAACATGCTTTCTGGGTAGTAGGCACAATCAGAACGGAGCCCCAGCCTGCCCAGAACCTTCACGTTACCGCACACTGCTCCCAACTCAGAGGGCCGCCGTTCAGGAGTCATCCTGGAAGTTGCTTTGCGGCTTTGCAGGCGGCTCCCGGGGTCTGTGGTCCAGTAGAGCTCGCAGCCTCCTGACACCAAGTGCCAGGGATTGTGTCTGTCTGTATGCCCCCACCCCACCAGTGACACACCCAACTCTACCGAGGAGCAAGAGAAAAGATAGGAAAGATGCTGGTGTCTTTCCCCAGGCTGGAGTCTCCTGGCAGATGATCAGGACATCTAGTTCCCTTGCTAGGAGAACTAGACCTAGCAAGTAGCCTTTTTGGATCTCAGAAGTAGGTCCAACATCCTGTATCCTGGCCTCTTCATCATTCAAGTTCAAGTGGTCTGTCCCTTCCCGAGGCTTTAGCCTGCCTCTCACCACTAGCCGGTCTGATTTTGCTGTTCATCGAGGTCCACCCAAAATGCTAGCAGGGCAGCGAGCGGGTTGGAGGAGGCTGAAAGCGCCCTCCCGCCCCACACGTAAATCACCTCAGGTAAACGATGCTGTCCCAGGCCTGCATCTTTAAAGGGACTTAGGGATAACTGTCTTCATTGCTATTCTGGAACACTCTGTTCTGTTGGGTAAAGAAACAGGCTTTTATATTGTGGCTTAATCTGCAGAATTCTCTGGAAACCAGCTCTTTAAGCCCCTGAGAAGCTCACAAAGAATGAGGATAGACGGGCTAGGATCTACCTCTGAGGCCAGACTGTGAGCGGCATCATGGGTACACCAGGAAGGGAGCTTTTCCACCACAGCTCCCAGTTTCCTTCCAAAGCCCCTTCCCTTAACCGATGGGAAATTCCTCCCCCGCCCCTTCCCAGTGTCAATGGCTCTGTGAGTCCCAGTGCGGCTGGTGAGTCAGTTTCTCCTTCTTCATCCCTGTGTTAACCTTAGAACAGGGTGCTGGCGACGCTGAGAGTCCCCTGCATTACCTGCTGCTTCGAGCGCACTCTCAGGTGTCATAACATGCTGCCACAGGTGTGGCCTGTAAATTCTCGTTAGTGCCCACGAGCGTGTACGGGGTCTGCTTTGGCGTCTTTGTGTCCTCGGCCCCCTTCCCTGATCCTTTGAAAGATGAAATGGAAGAGTGTCGGGTGGCCTGCGGCTGCACTGGTGGAAGCATTCGTTTCCAACCCCAGTGCAGGGCCAGGACCAGATGGAAGGGAAGAGCTGAAGGATCTCAGTGGATCCATGTCAGTGGTCTAGCCAAAGCGGAGAACTCCAAATTCATCAAGAGACCCAGCCTCAAAAACTAAGGTGGAGGGTGATACAGGAGACAGGGGACTGACCAGGAACACGTCACTGGCTCTCAGATGCTCACATACAGGTGGGTGTACCCTCACACGCATACACCATACATGGCATTTTAGTTCTATGCCACAGTGCCAAGGAGCCAGGGTCCCAGTGGGTTGGATGTGACTGGTCTATCCGGGCTACTCTACCCTGTGGGATCACATTGACATTCTGTCCCGGGCACTCTACCCCGTGCCTGCGGTGGTTGTGGCAACACTTTCAGCCTTCTTCTGTTTGTCCTGGATCTCCATCCAGCTCCATCCTTCCTCCCAGAGATCATCACGGGTCAGCGGAGACTCCCTGAGAACAGAAGGCTGGCAGCATCCGCCTCTTACAGGTGGGCAGATGCTGCCGGGTCACGAGCAGACCAACAGGCACTAGCCCAACAGAGCCAGAGCGCAGATGGCAGAGCGGAGCTTAGCCTGCTGGAGACCCAGCCACAAACTGGCCGTGTTGAACAGGGGGCCTTTATTGGCTGCCTTGGGACAGGGCAAGGTGACCCCAGTTTGTTCTCCACAGGAGTTGTGAGATCCTCCTTTGGGGCACAGGTAACTGGGAGGAGATGCAGCCTATTCACAACCCGCAGATACCCCGTCCCCTCTGTGGGTGAAAGGCATCTTCCCCAGACCCTCTCCAGATACCTCCTCGGAGAAGAGGTTGGAGCTCAGAATAGCACTGCTTGCCAGTCACCCTGCTAGACACCTTAGGGGGTTCATCCTGAGCCTTCTCAATAGCCCTGCCCAGTCCTCTGTCCTTCTGTCCTGCCCACTGTCTTCTGATTGCCGGTGCTGTAACACTGCCCGCTTCTCGACATTGAAAACAGCAGTTCCCCTTTTCAACCCAAATGTTCCTTCCTAGAATGTTGAAGGCACAGACAGACAAGGACAGAGTGTCCTCTAAATGAGAGTGTGGAAACCCCACAGCCCAAGCCTTGAAAGCTCTTGTGTACCCTAGCGCGGCTCAGGCTCGGCTCTGCTCGCTTGCCTTGGCTTGCTGAGGCTTGTTCGGTGTTGATTTTCAGAGACTGTTTTGTTTTATAGCTAGGGGCTCTTGTAGTGTAAGCTGTCCTTGAGCTCACCAAATCTGATCTCAAACTCCTCATCCTCCTGCCTCCACCTCCCAAATGCTGGGATTACAGGAAAGCTCTACCACACCCCTGGCAGTGTGCTTTCGAGTCTCACCAGCAAGGGCACGCTGTCATCCCAGAGAATGGCTTCCGCAGGGTCCCCCGACTGAGGCAGACAGCCGGCTCGGTAGGGCTGTCCTCAGGTACTCTTTTTTTTTTTTTTTTAAGATATCTTTTCAAATGCAGAACATCTTTTTTTTTTTTAAAGATTTATTTTATTTATTATATGTAAGTACACTGTAGCTGTCTTCAGACACTCCAGAAGAGGGCGCCAGATCTCGTTACGGATGGTTGTGAGCCACCATGTGGATGCTGGGATTTGAACTTATCACCTTCGGAAGAGCAGTCGGGTGCTCTTACCCGCTGAGCCATCTCACCAGCCCCTCCTCAGGTACTCTTAAAGGCTCAGGACAAGTGCTCTGTTTTCAGGGCAGCCCTGGCTGTACTGCACAGCTTGGGAAATACCAGCTTGCCATCCCCAGAGCAGGCCCAGTACCAGGGCCCAGGCTGCAGTGGCCTGACCCTCCTGTGGATTCGAGGCCTTCTTTCTCTCTAGTTGCTGCTTGGGGAGGGGGGTGGGCAAAGTGGGCTTTCCTAGTACCTCAAGTAGGGCTGGAAGTGAGAGCCTCTTCCCAAAGACATCCCCTTCCCCTGCCAGAACTGCTTTGTACTTTGTACAGCGGCCATGGTGCCCTGGGGCTGTCTAGCATCTGCCAATAAGTGGGTCACCGCCAGGATCACTTGAATATTTATCCTCACCCATTCTGGGGCAGGAGGTGGCCTAGAGGCCTTCAGGACCAGTGAGAAAGGGACATTACCCAGGAACAAGTAAGGCCTGGGAGCAGGAGCAATGTCACAGGACCCAGCCACTTCCCCTGTCACAGCACTGCACCTCCAGGCCGTTCTATGTGGTAGAGGTGGTGGCTCCAGAGCAAAACTCCAGGAGAAAACAGGTGGACTTTGCTCCCAATTGTGTGCCGTGCAGACCCTGGGTGGAAAGGGGACCTGGCGATTCCCAGTGCCTGAGGTGGAAGTGCAGTGCTTGCAGATTTAGGGTATCCCAGTGACTTCTTAAAAAGACAGAGACCTTATGGGCATAGTGAGGGATGCCCACCCCCCATCCCCCCTCGTGCCCTCCCTCCCAGCATGCCTCATTCAGCCCTGCAAACCTGGATTTGTTTTGTTGATCACCCACCACACTCTCCCTCCTGAGAGGATGCTGCTCCCACCCCAGGCTGCCCCACAGGTATGGTGCGTAGAGTATGACCGGGACCCAGTTCTGTAACTCTGTGGCTCTACTCCCCCAGACCCAGTGTAGCCCCACCAGTGCTGAACCCCCTGCTTTCATCCCAGGAGTTTAGGGGCTCAGGGAAGGAAGGGTGACCGTCTTCCCTGCACCCTGGAGGTTCAGATGCCTGCTCCTGGGCCTAATGTGAACCGAATCCTATCATCTGGCAGAGGCCAAGCTCAGGTTGGAATGATGGATGTGGAAGGATTAACCTGTCTCTTTCCTTCACAAGGAAATCAATAACACAGAAACAGGCCTGTGGTTTTCTTCCCAGAGAGTTAGCTTTGCATCTCATACAGTGTGTGTGTGTGTGTGTGTGTGTGTGTGTGTGTGTGTGTGTATGTGTGCGCGTGTGCGTGTGCACGTGCGCGAGTTCATTTGCTCCAGCACTGGCTTCTTTAGTCATCCCCCTCTCAAGGGACATCATGGACCCAACTGGGCCACCGTCACTCCGCTTGTGCTCTCTCAGACCTCCAGACTTCTCTGTTCCTGCTTGTCCACTGTCCACTGTTGCCCCGGGCCCACCCTCTCCTTCCTGAGGACACCTCGATGTCACTCCCTGAGCCACACTATAACAACTTCCCTCTCCCCCTTCCCCACTGAGCTCTTTGGTTCTTGGGCCTGAGCACCTTCCCCTGCTCAATGGGAAGGCTGCTGTTTTATTTTTTAATGGCACTCTCAGGGACACGGGTTCTTTCAGGTGCCATTAAGCCCACCATCCGTCATGCCCTGTGTCTCTCTGCTGCCACAGCCAGTACCTGATGCACCAGCTTGTAGGACAGACATTGCATGATCCTGGTGCCCCCAGTGGTGGGGCACAGGATCCTGAGGCATCAAGCAAGTCTTCTGCCTCAGCTGCTTCCTCACCCAGCCACTCATGAGTTCTGAGTCAGGGTCCCTCGGGGGTAAAAGGGGACACTCAGACCCTCCCCACCCCAGCACTCATACTGGTCCTGTTAGGGTGTCTCATGTGTCCCAAATCTGGCTCCTTTGTTTAGAAACTAGTACAGCTTTGCAGACAGCATGTCCCCAAAGTGAACCAGTTCATTCTGGGGCACCAGGGAGATGGCGGCTTGCCTTACCTAGCTGCCAGGCCCTTTCTTCTCCCTAGTCCCCAGTTCCGGGATGCATAGGAGTGTGGAGACAGGCATTCTAATGTCTTGTACCCAACTCCCGGTACATGTAACATGTAAAACAGACGGGAGTAATTGTTCGTTGTTCCTTACCTCACAAGAGGATATGCTGCAGTCTCCGGTGGATTTAAAATGTCCTATGAAGACTGAGCTTTGGGAAGTGGAACTTTTAGGAACCACCTATCGTGTGAAGAGAGACACTGGACGTTCTGGTACTCAGGTACNTCTTGTACCCAACTCCCGGTACATGTAACATGTAAAACAGACGGGAGTAATTGTTCGTTGTTCCTTACCTCACAAGAGGATATGCTGCAGTCTCCGGTGGATTTAAAATGTCCTATGAAGACTGAGCTTTGGGAAGTGGAACTTTTAGGAACCACCTATCGTGTGAAGAGAGACACTGGACGTTCTGGTACTCAGGTACAGAAGTTCAAAGCCCAGCTCGGATATCCGGAGATGCCAGGTCTGGGTGGTCACCATTAGGAGCCCACCGAAGGGCAGTCTCAGGGACATCCCCATCCAAGCCTACACATGGAGCCCTGAGCTGGGAAAGCATCCGGAGCCATGGCATATCCCCACACCCACGCCCATGCTCACACTCCATTTTGGTTGGGGAGCTTCCAAGTAGGTCGCCATGGGGCGGGCGTGCTTATTCAGGACTGTTTCTGTGCTCACTGCTCACGGACCCCAAGCTCACACTTGAGCCCTCTTTGTTTGTGAGCAGCAAAGTCAGGGAGTAAAGCCTTTCACAGTGTACTGAATTCCCCCAGCCACCAGGCTGACCTTTGACCTTGCCTCTGTGTACATGTGCCCGAGCGCACATGTGATGTTTCCAGCCTTTCCGGTAGCAGAGCAGAACCCCAGGAAGCCTTCCAGTCAGCCCAGGCCACTTCCTGCTCTGTGTACCCTCTGTTCCCAGAACTCCCACAGCTGGGCACGGTACTAAAGACGACTCCTTACTCTGGTTGTTTGGTTGGCTGGTTGGTTGGCTGGCTGGTTGGTTGGTTTAGGTTTTTGGTGGGGTTTTTTGTTTATTTTAGTTTTAATTATGTGTATATGTGGGGGCAGGGAGTACATGTACATGTGAGTGCACATGGTGGTAGATTCCAGAAGACGACACTGGACACCCTGGAGCTGAAGTCACGGGGTTGTAAGCCACCCAGTGTGGGTGTTGGGAACCTAACTCTGATTCTCTGCAGAAGCAAACACATTCTTAACCATTGAGCCATCTCTCCAGCCTGGTTTAATTGTTTGAGAGTATATTTCTATTTAGTCCAGACTGGCTTTCAATTTACCACATAGTCCAGGTTAGCTTTGAACTCATGATCTTCTTGCCTCCACTTCCCAAGTGCTGGTATTAAAAGCATGTGCTATGACACTTGCCTTATATATTTAAGGAAATGCCATAATTGGTGACTTCTGGTGGGTCCCTAACCGTTACACACACACCATCTTTATTNCCCCTGGCTTGCTCAGCCTGCTCTCTTATAGAACCCAAGACTGCCAGCCCAGAGATGGTCCCACCCACAAGGGGCCCTTGATCACTAATTGAGAAAATGCCTCACAGCTAGATCTCATGGAGGCATTTCCCCAACTGAAGCTCCTTTCTCTGTGATAACCTCAGCTGTGTCAAGTTGACACAAACCTAGCCAGTACAGGTACAGAAGTTCAAAGCCCAGCTCGGATATCCGGAGATGCCAGGTCTGGGTGGTCACCATTAGGAGCCCACCGAAGGGCAGTTTCAGGGACATCCCCATCCAAGCCTACACATGGAGCCCTGAGCTGGGAAAGCATCCGGAGCCATGGCATATCCCCACACCCACGCCCATGCTCACACTCCATTTTGGTTGGGGAGCTTCCAAGTAGGTCGCCATGGGGCGGGCGTGCTTATTCAGGACTGTTTCTGTGCTCACTGCTCACGGACCCAAGCTCACACTTGAGCCCTCTTTGTTTGTGAGCAGCAAAGTCAGGGAGTAAAGCCTTTCACAGTGTACTGAATTCCCCCAGCCACCAGGCTGACCTTTGACCTTGCCTCTGTGTACATGTGCCCGAGCGCACATGTGATGTTTCCAGCCTTTCCGGTAGCAGAGCAGAACCCCAGGAAGCCTTCCAGTCAGCCCAGGCCACTTCCTGCTCTGTGTACCCTCTGTTCCCAGAACTCCCACAGCTGGGCACGGTACTAAAGACGACTCCTTACTCTGGTTGTTTGGTTGGCTGGTTGGTTGGCTGGCTGGTTGGTTGGTTTAGGTTTTTGGTGGGGTTTTTTGTTTGTTTATTTTAGTTTTAATTATGTGTATATGTGGGGGCAGGGAGTACATGTACATGTGAGTGCACATGGTGGTAGATTCCAGAAGACGACACTGGACACCCTGGAGCTGAAGTCACGGGGTTGTAAGCCACCCAGTGTGGGTGTTGGGAACCTAACTCTGATTCTCTGCAGAAGCAAACACATTCTTAACCACTGAGCCATCTCTCCAGCCTGGTTTAATTGTTTGAGAGTGTATTTCTATTTAGTCCAGACTGGCTTTCAATTTACCACATAGTCCAGGTTAGCTTTGAACTCATGATCTTCTTGCCTCCACTTCCCAAGTGCTGGTATTAAAAGCATGTGCTATGACACTTGCCTTATATATTTAAGGAAATGCCATAATTGGTGACTTCTGGTGGGTCCCTAACCGTTACACACACACCATCTTTATTTTGTAGGGAGAAAAAGACTGCGGTCTTTTAGACCAGCTTACCAAACCCTGCTGACTAGGATTATAACCTACACCAAATTCCTCTTCTCCAGGTGTGCTCCTTCTGCCCTAGACAGACATGCCCTGCTGTGACACCTGCTGACCCTGCTTCTGCCCTAGACAGACATGCCCTGCCATGACACCCACTGACCCTGCTTCTGCCCTAGACAGACATGCCCTGCCATGACACCCGCTGACCCTGCTTCTGCCCTAGACAGACATGCCCTGCCATGACACCTGCTGACCCTGCCAGCTTTGGACTGTTTCTCTCAGCAGTGCTCACTCTGTTACACAATGCATGTTATAAGCAGAACCCTTCTAAATCATGGCTGTCAGCCGGCCGTGGTGGCCCACGCCTTTAATCCCAGCACTCGGGAGGCAGAGGCAGAGAGGCAGAGGGGCAGAGGGGCAGGTGGATTTCTGAGTTCAAGGCCAGCCTGGTCTACAGAGTGAGTTCCAGGACAGCCAGAGCTACACAGAGAAACCCTGTCTCAAAAAACAAAAACAAACAAACAAAACAAAACAAAAAAATCATGGTTGTCCTAGTCAGGGTTACTATCATTGCAATACAACACTGTAGTCAAGAGCAGCTTGGAGAGAAAAGGGTTTATCCTGAATCACAGTCCATCCAGGGAAGCCAAGGCAGGATCTCAAGCAAGGCAGGAACCAGGAACCAGGAGCTGATGCAGAGGTCATGGGGGGGGGGGGGTGCTGCTTACTGGCTTGCTCCCATGGCTTGCTTTCTTATAGAACCCAGGACCAGCAGCCTGGGAATGACACCAGTCACAATGGGCTGGGCCCTCCCCCATCAGTAACTAATTAAGAAAATGCCTACAGGCTTGCCCACAGCCAGATCTTTGGGAAGCAGTTTGTCATTTGAGGCTCCCTCCTCTCAGATGACTCCAACTTGTGTCCAGTTGGCATAAAACTGTCCAGCACAGTGGCCCTGGAAGCAACAGTAATTGCTTAATGAGACGATGCCCTTACTCTAAAGCAATAAGCATGTTCCTCCATGTAGCTGTGTCCCAACACTGGCCCTGCACACTGTCCCCAAAGCAATCCAGGTGTGCACACAAGAGCTGGCCCTGCAGAGGCAGAAGGAGCCTTAGAAGCCCAGGGGGTTACAGGCAGCAGAAAGCTGTTCGGTGCATGAGTGTGAAGGCCAAGATGCAGAGCTGAACAATTAGGTGCATATTAATGATGCCGTGTGACTACTGAGCAGGAGCCAAGAAGATGGAGGGACATCTTAACAAGCCTTCAGGCACAGAGGGAAGTGCCGCCTAGGGTGTTGTTAAGCAGGTGCTATGGGAGTGTGAATCCTGAAGGCAGGGTCACAAGCCACCAGGGTCTTCCACTCAGCCCATAGCAGTAGCTTACTTGGGCATGGATCCAGAAATTTTCCCAAGAAGTCTTGATGGCACCAGGGCCCAGGGCTCGGAGGTCCTGACACCTTTCGACAGCCACATAGCACCACACCACTGATGTAGAGCCTATGATTCCCCCAACCCCAGCAGCAGCTAAACCCTCTAAGACTTCTTCTAGCTGCCCCTTCAGGGATGAGGGCCCTAATGGTGCTTCTCAATACCTGGTTCCTAGCCTGATGACCAAAATGCTCAAAAGTATGGGCTGGTTGGGGAGGCGGTAGAAGGCAGGATGGCTTGGTAGATAAAGATGTTTGCCATGAAAGTCTGGTGACCTGAGTATAATTCCCAAGACTTCACATAAAGGTGAAAGGAGAGAAATGACTCCAGAGTACTCCTCTGATCACGCACATACTAGGGCGTGCACACTAGTAATACGCTAATAACTTTTTGTAACTAGTAGGGGCTTGGGACTCCGGGCTAGAAACAGAACAGTTGCCTAGCTTGCAGAAGCCCTGAGCCTCAACAGACTAACCTAGCAGATGCCTAGGCCTCCTCAAGAAAGCCCAGGGATCTGCATTGATAACCTTGTCGGCACACAGGCCACCCTGGTCTTCACAGACCTGCTTGCCAAGGACTGTCGTGGAAGGGGTAGTCAGTGGCTTCCAGCAAAAGGAGGATAGTCACCGGGCATGGTGACGCACACCTTTAATCCCAGCACTTGGGAGGCAGAGGCAGGGGGATTTCTGAGTTCGAGGCCAGACTGGTCTACAGAGTGAGTTCCAGGACAGCCAGGGCTACACAGAGAAACCCTGTATCGAAAAAAACCAAAACAAAAAAACAACAACAAAAAAAGGAAAATAGTCAGACCATCCACACATCCTCAGCCTGGAGTCACTAGTGACACCCTAAAATGTCACTAATGTTGCTTCTGTGCCCACAAGGAACAGTATCTGGCCACACAGGATGTGTTGGGCTCTGCCCACCTTCATGGGCATAAGTCTGCAGAAGGCAGCTGTGTTAGGTACCTTCTATGTTCCTACCAGACAGATGCCCTGAGCTTCCTCCAGACTTGCTGTTCGGAGGCTGAAGCTCCCATAATTGGCCAAACCGCCCCCCCAGGAGGACGCCTTCCATTGACAGGCGGGGGTGGGGGTGGGGGGAAGTAGGGTTGCTAGTGTGATAGATACCTCATCCCCTGTTCAGCAGAGCTCATTCAGCAGACACCTTAATGTGCTGCCTCCCTGCTTCCAAGGTTACTCAGTTCCTGGTCTATTTCGAGATCGGACATCAGTAGGGAAAAAGAGGTGAAACCAGCTTGGCCTATGTGTTCCTCTCTGCAGGGCTCCTGTACCCTGGGCACCTGACTCTCCCTCTCTCCCTCCCTCCCTCCTAGCCTCTCAAGTGGTCACCTGACACCTCTCCTGTCACTCTGCACCAGACTGTGAGACAGCTGCAGGAGATCAAGGGCCAGACCCCAGGCCCAAGAGCTCTGGGATTGCAACTGACCAGGGAGATTCCAGCAGCCACATACCTGTATTGCCCACCACCAATTATACCTGAGCAGGTTCGTCCTGACAGAATCAGGTAGCTGAGGTGTGTGGGCTTTTTCCCACAGGAGCTGGGGGCCGGATTGATGGCCCAGGGAGTTCCCCCATGCCCTCATCACTCATGACATAGCCTGCCTTTCCTTAGGAGTCCCTGGTTCTTCGAAGCTGTCAGAACCAAGGTGATCTTCCGCACAGCTCCTGCTGGTTCCTTAGCCCACAGTGGTTGGGGCCAGCTTTCTCGTGCGGTTGCAATATGGCAATCCTATTTGCCTTTCCCTGACATTCTAAGTTAACATGTCTGAGCTGGGGATTTAGTAGTTACAACGAGGAACCCAAGTCTATAGAGTGCTCAACAAGTTTTTGGGTTTTGTACCTGTGAACTTGGTCCCGAAGAGCCAGAACATAAGCACACTGCTCCCCATCAGAGCTTCCAAATCCCCCACCCTGCACCGAACCGTCACCCAGCCTCCTTAGCTTTAGTTCTGTTCCTGTGATAAAAACACCTAGTCTAAAAGCAATTTAGAGAGCTGGGCACAGTGGCACACACCTTTAATCCCAGCATCCAGGAGGCAGAGGCAGGAGGATCTCTGTAAAGCCAGCCTGGTCTACAGAGAGAGTTCTGGGACAGCTAAGGCTATGTAGAGAGACCTTGTCTCAGAAAACAAAAACAACAAACAAACAAACTTTAAAAAGTGGCTTGGGGAAGAAAGGGTTTATTCAGCTTACAATTCCAGGTCAGCCCATCGCTGCAGAGAAGTCAAAGCAGGAACCTGAAGTAGCCAGTCACATCCATAGTCAAGAGCAGAGAAAGGATGAATGCATGCATGTCTGTTCGTGTTTGGCTCACTTCCTTCATTTTCCCAGTCCAGGACCCTTGCCTAGGGAATGGTGCTGCCCACAGGGGGGCAGGTCTTTCCATATTAACATAATTAAGACAGCAATTCTCAGACATGCCCACAGACCAAACTGATGTAGGCAATCCCTCACTGAGACTTTCTTTTCAGGTAATTCTAGACTGTGTGGAGTTAACAGTTAAACTAACCGTTGCATCCCCTATCCTGTCCTCTCACTGTGGGGGTTTCTACAGAGCCTATGCTAGGCAAGTATATGTTATGTTTCTGTCCTGCATTCTAATAGGCTCTCAGGAAGACCTGGGACGATATTCATTCCTCTGTCCCTGTGCAACAAGTGAATAGCCTTGTTCTTCCTGCATCCTTCATAGCACACCTGAACTTTAAACTCATTAGAGCCAGGAATGGTGGCACATGCTTTCCCTTCTAGCACTCAGGGAAGCAGAGGCTGGGGGATCTCTGTGAGTTCCAAGACAGCCTGGTCAGCATAGCAAATTCCAGGAGAGCCCACGCGAAGGGAACCTGTCTCAAAAAAGGAGGGAGGGATTAAATTAGAATGGGGGGGGGGACTTCATTAAAATGAGAGGAGCCCACCCAAGGTCCTGAGTACAAACTAGGAGGGTGCATTTGGTTGCTGTTCCCTTGCTTGAACCCCCTTGGAATCCACGTGGGATAGTCTTTCTGGCCCCTTGGAGTCCCTCCATCACTGCCCCCCCCATTAGCATCCTCCAAGGATTCTGGAAGCCTTAGTGTTCTGAGCCCTTGCCATGCCTTGGCTTCGCTCCCCAGGCTTCTGAACCCCTTATCCTGCATGGACTCGGATCCTTAGCTGCTACCTTTGAGTAGCCAATGAACCCAACTCTGTATCTACTGCTGGCTCCTCTTTTCCCCAAGGGACGGCATCCTCTGGTCCTCACTGCCAGGACAGAGACTTCCTCAGCTGGGCCCAGAGTATCTTTGGGGGAACAATTAAAAGCCATCCACATGTTTGGAAGTTGCTCCCCTGCCAGCCCCACTTTGCCCCTGACCTGGTGACAGGGAGCTAAGAGCACAGCTGCCTCCAGAGTCAGCTGTGTTCCTCCAGGCAGAGCCCTCCGCTGCCCCCAGCTGACTGTGTGAATGTATGCATGCCCGTTTGTGTACGCCCGCCCGTTCGTGCATGCCATAACTGCTCATGTAACCTCGCAGAGCCTTCCTAGTTCCATCTGTTTACCTGGGTCTGATGTTGCTGGATCCCACCTCACTCTGTCTCGCTTGTGAGGAGACAGCCATCCATTAAAAACCCCCGATGACTTATAGTCATTAAGTGAATGACTGTGTGGGTTTTCCACAATATTTATCTCTTCCCCCAAACCACAAAGGTTGTAGCTCTGGCATCCGATTCTTGGAACTCCGCCCACCACTGGGCGCCATCTGGACTGTCAGCTGAGAAAGACCACACAGGCGTGCAGGCATGTCCCCAAATGCCAGGGCCAGAGAAAAAATGGCTGTGCCAGGCTAAGAGTATCCCACCTGCCCAGTCCTCCCCAAAGGGAGCCAGGTCTGAGGAGAGGACAGAGGGGCAGTTGAAGAAGTGGCCCTTGTGCGAGGTACTTGAGTGCTCTAAGCAGGAAATAGGCTTTGGATACAGGTGACCTGGGCTCTAATCCCAGCTACAGCTTAAGTAATTGAGATTTTGGACAAAGCCTTTAATCCCTCTCAACACCTGTTTTCTGAAGTGGAAACAGTAGCCAGGATTAGAAAGAGGTCCCACCTGGGTGGCCTCCAAAGCTCTGCTTCACCTGCCAGCTCTCAGAGCCCTTCCTCCCCTCCCGCAAGCCCAGGCTTCTCCAGAGTAATAGGCTGCGGCCTTACGGGAGTCTCAGCCCTGGGAGCTTATCAGGAGGCTCTGGACAGAGAGTGACAGCACCCCTCAGAATGCAGCCCCAGAAGCACCTCCCTTCTGCACGCTTCCTAGCCACCAGGGACATTTCCTGTACCAAGTGTTGTACCTTGTCCTGGTTTCAATGGCAAGGCCAGGAGGGCAGGTGACGTAGCATTGAGTCAGCTGCCAGGGGCTGTGGACTGTGTTCTGGGCAGACTCGGGGGGTGGGGTGGGGGGTGGCATGTGGAATTTCCAGACCATCAGCTTGGTGTTGCAGGCGCCCCTCACAGTGCCCTCCCAGATTGTTTGGGGTGACTTTCTTCCTCTTTCCCACTTTCTCCCTCATACAGAGGCCAGGGAGAGTTAGACCTGTCCATAGGGAAACTTCCAGAAGCAACTGGGAAGCAGTTCTTAGGGCCACTTTGGAATGTTTGTCTCGCCCAGGTCCCTTATCAGTTTTTCTGCCCCCATTCCTTGCAGTTTATTCTTATTATTTTAGTTGTGTATCTGTGTATGTGCACACATGCCCAAGTGCCCATGGAGGCCGGAGGTATCAGATACCCGGAGCTGGGGTTAACGGTGGTTTCCTGTCTGATTTGCATCCGAGGGCATCAGTAAAGGCCCACCCCAAGTCTAAAGTCAGGGAGGTCAGTACCTCACCTAAGTAGGAACTGGAAGGTGGTCAGGAAGATGACTCGGAAAGTGAACTGTGGGTTCCTCCTCCTGTTTATTTATCAGAAGGGAAACTGTCCAGGGTCGGGTGGCTCAACAGGCCCAAGCACTTGCTACAGAAGGCTGCAACCTGAGCTTGCTCCCCAGAACCCAGGTAAAGGAAGAAGGAAAGAACTAATTCCACAGTTTTACCCTCTGACCTCCACACCTGTGCCATGCCACCAAAGCAAATAAAGAACTAAGTAAATCGTTTCCGTGGTGAGCATCAGGCTCGGGAAATCAGTCAGCAGCGTGGTGAGCATCAGGCTCGGGAAATCAGGCAGCAGTTAAGAGCCTACTGTTCTTGCAGAGATCTGAGTTTGACTTCCAGCACTCATGTCAGGTGACTCAACCACTCTCCAAGCCAGAGAGGGCTGAATATTGCAATGGCAGGGGAGGTTTTCTGCCAAAGGGTGTGGCAACATGAAAGCAAGGTTGGACTCCTGGTGCACGGGATGCCCACAATGCCCGTTTCCTGTTTGGAATGGCCTGGGCGTCGGCTGCTCCTTGGTATCAGGCCATTCTGCACGCTTCCTTCTTGACACTGGCTAGGCTAGGGCAGGGTAGAAGCAGACACTGAGCCATAACCTCTGTCAAGTAGTGTGTTCTGCCGAGTTAGATAAGTGCTGGTCACTGCTAGGGTGGAGTCAGTGTACTGAAAGAGGTGCTCCAGCCTCCCCCGCCTGCCTCCTTTCCCCTGTACCATGGACACTGGAGAGCTTACCGCATCTCCACGGTCAAACGTTTGGTCGGGTTAGTGCTGAGCCCTGCCCTGGCAGGGGTGGCTCCTTCTTCCTGTCCTCTAGCTCCGCCCGCGCACCACTGGGCTGATCCATATCAAGGTCACAGTTTATCCTCTGTCCCAGGGCCGGTCACTTCTGGTTTGGTATGAAAAAGCCCTTCTCTCCACAACGTAATAACTCTTGTCCTAGAATTTTGGCAAATGCATCCTGACAGCAATTGACCGGGCTTGGCGCACATGCGTTGTTGACACAGTTTCCAGTATAGCATCTATTCCTTCGCTGACGGTCATCTTCTGCATGGTGGTTGGTCTTCTCCTGTGTGGTCAGAAGCACTTGAACTCTCATGAGTATTTGGGCCATTGTTAGACTCACATGGGCAATAAGAAATAAAATATCATATGGCAAGGGGTGGTGTGTGTAGCTATAGTCCCAGCTACTCAAGAGGCCAAAGCAGGAAGATCGTTTACATGAAGGAGGGACATAGCAAGACTCCATCTCAGAGAAACAAACTGAGGTGTTGACGGAGCCTTCTTTGCATGCAGTAGGTCTTGGTAGTGCCATGGTTCCGTACCTGGATGTTGGGAGAGTAAATGTGTCCCAGGTAGGGTTACTCTTGCTATAATGCAACACCATGACCAAGGTAGCTTTGTTATAGAGCTCGGGACCACCAGTCCAGGGGTGGCACCACACATAATGGGCTGGGCCCTCCCTAACAACCACTAGGGAGGCATCTTCTCATTTGAGGTTCCCTCCTCTCAGATAACTCGAGCGTGTGTCAAGTTGACAGCCAACTGCCCAGCACAGTTGCCCTTTGTCAAACACATCACTGATTGGCTTTAACCCTTCCTTTCTTATTCTTCCCCAAGATTAATATCACATTATAAACATTCCAAATTCTAAAAGTCTCACAGTCTTTAAATGTTTAAATACTTAATTCAGCTTCTTTAAAATCCAATGTCTCTCAATGGTGAGCTCCTGTCAAATCCTTTCTTACTGAAGAGGGAAGAACCGGGCACAGTCACAGTCTGAACACAGCAAACCCAAGCTCCAACAGGTAAACAGTGTAATGTCCAGGGTCTGGGATCCCTCAGGTCTTCTGGGCTCCTCCAGTGGCTTGGCTCACCTCAGCTCTCCCCCTGAAGCACACACAGCCGCTCCTCTAACCTCAGGCTGGCTCCACTCTACCACTGCTGCTGCTGCTGCTGCTATTCATGGTGGTCGTCCCATGGCACTGGCATCTCCACAGTGCTGGAGTCTCTGCTGCCACTGGGCTGCACCTTCAACATTGGCTTCTCCTGGGCACTATTCAGAGACTCCAACCCTGTCACACAGTGCCAAGCCTCAGCTGCTCTCCATGACCCCTTCCTGCCTTCAAAACCAGCACCACCTGGGTGACTCTTAAACTACCCAGTTAAGTTGCCAGCACAAAGAACAGACAGCCTTGGCTGCCTCTGGACCACAGCTTCTGTGTGGTGACCCCAAGGAAACACTTCCCAGAAGGCTTCACCTCAGTGATGCTGGGCTCTTCTTAACCACAGCTAACTCTTCAGCCCCAGCTGACCAGATACCCACAGACTCGTTACACAAATGACTCAGTAGAGTCTTTGCTTCTCTCTGAAACTTTACAAGCCAAGTCTCCTTCATCTGCATCTTTCTCAACATTATTGTCTCCAAAGCTCCTACAGAACAGCTTACTAAGCTTTGAACAACTCAATGGCTTTTTTTGCCTAAAGTTTCAAAGTCTTTCCACAGTCCTCCCAAAACAACCTGGTCAGTCAGGTCTGTTGTCCCAGCATTACCGCACTATCCTGGGGCCACCTTCTGCTCTAGTCAGGGTTACTCCTGCCCTAGTCAGGGTTACTCCTGCTCTGATGAAGCACCATGACCAGGGCAATTTGGGGGAGGGAAGGATTTATTTCAGTTTACACATCCAGTTAAAAGTCCATCGCTGGGGCTGGTGAGATGGCTCAGCGGGTAAGAGCACCCAACTGCTCTTCCAAAGGTGATACGTTCAAATCCCAGCATCCACATGGTGGCTCACAACCATCCGTAACGAGATCTGGCGCCCTCTTCTGGAGTGTCTGAAGACAGCTACAGTGTACTTACATATAATAAATAAAATAAATCTTAAAAAAAAAAAAAAAAAAGTCCATCGCTTAGAGGAGACAGGGCAGGAACCTGGAGGCAGGAGCTGATGCAGAGGCCATGGAGGGGTGCTCCCCCATGGCTTGCGGAGGCTGCTTATAGGACCACCAGCCTAGGATGGCCCTACCTACAGTGGGTTGGGCTCTTCCCCATCAATCAGTCATTGAGAAAATGCTCTGTATATGATATACTTTAAGAAGCTGAGTGGCCCCACAAAGCTGGCTCAACGAGGACACTCCGGATCCCTACCCCACTCCAGCAATGTGAACTCATTTGTGCCCACCTGCCTGTTGTAGATGAAGCCCCAGAAGCTGCGATTCCGTTAGGCAAATAAATGTTCACAACCACTTGAGAAATAAAAATAGAACCCTTGAGCATTTCTTCCCTACGTGTCAAGGACGTGTTGCGAGTTCAGTTAGGGGTGGGCTCCTGCCAAGATGCTATTAACCCCAATTAGCTTTTAACCCCCAGCACTCAACAGGAGCAGCCCTGTGAAAGCTTGGCGTCCCTCCCTTTCTCATCTGAAACACCCTCCAGGATCAGTCCAGACAGCTCAGCTGTGCATTTGGCATGTGGCCATCGCCACTTGAACCCACTCCTCCCGGCCTCAGATGCTCTTTACGCCTGTGGCATCTGCCCTCTGCCCTCGCGGAGTCTGTGTGTTTAGGAAAGCCCTCACACTCAGTGTTGCCACCCTGCGGTTTCTAAGAAGTTCCGTTATCACCCACGCCCGAATTAACAGGGAAAGCGAAGATACCTACCAGCCCTGGAGCAAGAAGGCTGGGAGTGGAGCCTGTGGGTCTTCTGCGTTAAGACCCCAGGAACGAACAAGCAGAACGTGGAAAGTGCTGGAACCTTGAAAGCTTCATCCCCCCTCTTCTGCGGGTACCTAAATAAGCAGGCACTTGAGGAACTGTCCACTTGGTGAGGAGGTCGGTTGCTCAGTGCCCCATGTAAGGGCACACGGTGGCCAGCAGGGTCAGCACACCCTGTCAGTTCCGAGCCTTCTGTGGGAATGCAGGATACTGTGTGAGCATGCCATCCTGGGATTTCCTGCCCCATCTGTCATGTGCACCCACAGGGATTGTGGGGATGGGAAGGACCCTCCCCTGGCTGGCTGGCTGGCTGGCTGGCTGGACAATGGTGGACCCCTGCCTCTGTGAGCGTTTCCCATTGCCTTCTTGCCAGAAGTGAAGTTCTAACCAGAAGCTGCAGGCTGCCCCTCCTCCTCTCGGCGAGGGAAAGATGACAAGCAGGCTTTAGGAGTTGCTTTTTGTTCAGGAAGAGCTCATGGCTGGGCTTGTGGCTCGGAATCCTAGCAAGGGGTAGGTGCTTCAGAAAGACCAGAACCCCTTTGAAGGCTTTAGCTCTTTAGGGTTTCAGAGATGTCACCTCTTCTTGGGCCCACTGTAGAGTACCATTTGATGACTGCTGTTTAGGGACCTTTGACTGGCGGGAGCGGGGAGAGAGCTCTGCTGATGGCAAGAGCCGAATGCTAGGCTCGTCTCCTTCAAACCCTCATCCTTCCCTCAGTTCTGAGATGGAACTGAGGGCCCTTCAAACACTCCCATTGAGCCACACCTCCCAGTGCTCCAACACACACATACACACACACACACACACACACACACACACACACCCCAGCATGGTGATTGTTCAGTTTTTTTCAACAGAGCAGGAGTACTGCATAGCTGCCTGGCAGGAAGGCTGTAGGGTAGGGATGAGATGGGGTTACAAAGCAAATCAGCAAAGCCAGGGCTGCCTCTTTCCCAGCACAGTGGTGATACCTTCCTCCCAGGCACTTCACCGAGCACAGCATAGTCGGCAAACACTCCATGCCTAACCGTGTCAAGTGTCGGTCTAATCTAGTTGTTAGATGAGCAAGGCCCTGGCCCTGGCCCTCAGCACACTGACTCCCACTGGGGATGCAGGAGCCCTGTTCCCCACAGGACGGAAGTCATGTGGTGCCAGCCAAGCACCGTGGATGTAGTCACGAGCCCTAGAGAAGCCTGGAGGAACTGCAGAGGAGGCTGGCATTTGAATGAGCTTTGAAGGTGGAGCCAGCAAAGGGAGGTTCTCTGTCACCAGGAGGGTCCAGAGGGCACAGGCATGAAGGTAGACGTAAGCTTGGTGGGGCACAGGGGAGGGCAGAGGAAAACAGCCCCCTGCGAGATGGACACGGAGAGCTGGGTTTGCAGAGAAAGCTGGGCTGTGTCAAGAGACGCCTGCAGCTTTCTTCCTCTGTCCTTGAGCCTCTCCAGGCCCTCTGTCTCCCTGGTCAGATTGGGGGTCCCCACCTGCTCTGATGACCTTGCAGATGAGTGAGGAAAGCCACACATATAGGCGCTCTGCAGATGTGAAGGCGCCTGTGGCCTTGAGCAGTGATGTCATCACAGGGTGACTTTGTTAAAGGTGGAGTGATGAGAACGGGGACTGGAAGGCTGAGGCTGTGACAGATTCCTGTCTGGCTGTGGGACCCGAGAGATTCTGCAAGTCTTATGGGAGAGCCAATTCGTGATTGACACCGAATGTATGTTTTGTTTCGTTTCTCTGGCCAGGAAGATTTGGGGACAGGGAAAGTAGGTATCACACAGTGTAGCTGGTGCTACAGTGTAGACCGCCACTCATGTACTCCCTTCTAAGCAGCAGACAGCGCGCCCCATGTTGTTCAAGACAAGATTGAGCGGAGCCAGAGCCTTTCTCCAGTGCATGCAAAGTGTGGTGAGATCAGGCCAGAGGTGAACATGGCTCAGCCACAGTAGCGTTCTTGATTTAAAGATCCACGTGTTGACAGCACAGGATTTAACCCCCACATACACGTACACACACACCTCCCACTTGAGCTGGCACCCGAGGCAGGACCACTGCAAGAGGGAGGGAAGGTGCTAGGCACACTCAGACCACCACAGGAGGCTCCAGGGAGAACCACCGTTCTCAACCCATGGGTCTCGACCCCCTCCAGGGGTCAAATGACGCTGTCACAGGAGTTGCCTAGACCTTGGGAAAACACAGATGTTTGCGTTAGGAGTCATAACAGTAGCAAAATTATAGTTATGAAGTAACAGTGAAAATAGTGTTATGTTTGGGGCTCACCACAACACGAGGAACTGTATTAAAGGGTAGAGGTGTTAGAAGGGTGAGAACCAGTGTTCAAAGCTGAAGCCTCCACGCTTCCAGATTCAACATAACTCCATGTTATATGGGGGCTGGGGGACTCACCCAGTCCGGCCCAACCTGTGTAAGGCTGTCAGCACCTGCCCTGGGTATTCCAGTCCCTGCAGGGCCTGTGTCCAGGGGATAGAGGCCGGGGTGCAGGCCTGGAGATCTCTGTCAGTGAGGCTTATTTCTAACACAGGGTGGAGAAATTCAGCTTCTGGCAGCCTTATGTTTGGTCCATGCACTGGGTGTGGCTTTGTCCTGCAGGGGGCGCTCTGTGGCACCATTGGGAGCCTTGCTGAGCTCTCTGTCTGGGACCCCTGGCTTTGGGAAGACTCTGTGGCTTGGAGCTTTCTAACTAGGGGACTTGTTATGTCAGCCTTGCACGAGGCAGGGAAGAGGTTGAAGGTGGCTGGACGCTTGGCACCTGAGCAGCTCCAGTGAGTGTCACCTGCTTGGGGACACGGGGAGACAGACAGCCCTGATAAACAGTAGACTCCAGAACATTCTGAAAAAGCAGCTGCTGAGTGCTGCCTGCAGTGCCTTGGGAACAGGAGCTGCCTCATGTCCATCAAGGCTCCAGCAAGGCTGCTGCTCGGCCTTTGGTACGCAGCAAAACTCACTGACCCAGAAAGAGAGATTCGAGTGGCCCCGTTTGCCCCCTCCCAGTCTGTCTCGGACTTTATTCCCAGAAACCAGCTTGAAGATTTCATTAGAAATCAAAGCATTGCTGGTCCTTTTTCTTCCTTTTTTTTTTTTTAAAGAAACACACTTGGCCGCCGTGATCAGTGTCCCGGCTTTCTGTAATGAGGGGGTGACAAGAGTCCTTGAACAGAGACTGAGTTGGAACTGATCAATGGCATTTGGGGGTTGGAAAATTTGCTCAGGAGCCAGCTAATTTATAATGTCATATGGGCTAGACTGGAAGACCCAAGAGGATAGGCTGTCTCTTGGCTTTCTCTCTCGTCTCTCTGTAAAAGGAAAAGAGAACGCGCGTCATTGGGCTGATGATCACTCAGTGGTAGACTCTGCTCTGCTAGACCCCAACAAACCTCCCTTCCCACTTCCACTTCTGTCCTCTGTCCTGTCACTAGGATGGCCCACTCCTGCTGCTGCTTGCTTCTGGCTTGGGCTAATTTGCAAAGGACACCTGTTCCTTAATTAGCCCAGCCCCAGGTCTCCTGTTTCATCTGGGCTCCCTCTGTAGAGTGAGCTCGAGCCCCACGCAGGGGCTGCTGTTTGGCAGTCTGTGTGTGCTGCCTGCAACTTGGTGGGCCCTGAACTTCCTCAGCAGTGAGGCTGGTCTGTGATTATGGAAAGAAAACAGCCACTATCCAGCTATTAGTGTCCCAGCTGGAGCTCAGTCTTAAAAGAGCACTTTACCACCAGGTTTACCCACCAGGACAGACCTGGTATCTGGACTACATATGGAACCCTGAACAGATGGGCCCTCATTCTGACTCTCTGTCACTCAGTTGGCCCCAGGGACCTTCTGCACCTAGGAGTCCACCCATAGGGTGGGTTATCTCATGTCCTCGAGTCTTTACAAGTGTGCACTGAGGATGAAGAAGACAGATGAGGACTCTGTACAAGGGCCCCTGGAGAGTGACCCTGCCCTCCAGAACACTCCCACTCCTTCATTCTTTTTTTTTTTTTTTTCAAGACAGGGTTTCTCTATGTAGCCCTGGCTGTCCTGGAACTCACTCTGTAGACCAGGCTGGCCTCGAACTCAGAAATCCGCCTGCCTCTGCCTCCCAAGTGCTGGGATTAAAGGCGTGCGCCACCATGCCCGGCCCACTCCTTCATTCTGTTTTCATGCAATGGGACATTCTAAATCTCAGGCTTCATGCTCATATGACATCTGACCTTCCACATGAGCCACCCCACGATGTCTGGCTTCCAGAGCTGGACACCTTGTCTGCAGCTGGAGACATCACAGGTCAGAGATGAGTTGCCCAGACCCCCAGGCATACCAAGAGCCCAGTTCCCAACGGACCAAAGTCATCTGGACATGTTTTGTGTTTGCACATCTCCCTGTCAGCCCCTTCTCTGCTTCAGAAGAGAAGTTCATCAATGGAAAGTTC
The DNA here is from genome assembly GCA_902729485.2 of Mus minutoides. Lineage (NCBI taxonomy): Eukaryota > Metazoa > Chordata > Mammalia > Rodentia > Muridae > Mus > Mus minutoides. Next base: position 399,992 of record LR749894.1, on the reverse strand, counting down.
CCCTGAAGCAGTAATTTTCCTAACTGACTTACTGATGGTGCCGCACACGGACAGGTTCGACCAGGGTGGTGGCTGGTGTGCGTGTTTCTTACCATGCTTCAGCTTTCCTGCCTGGGCCACGTAGACACCTGCCTTTGCCATCACAGAGCCGCCCTTCCCCTGACTTCCACTGTCACCCAGGCCCAAACAAATGCTTCTCTGTCCCCCTCTTCCTGACAAGAAGAAGGGCTGGTCTTGAGGCCCCCAGCGGAAAGAAATCTCGCAATCCCTAGCGACTGCCAGGGTGCCTTCACCCAGCCCAGCTAATTAGAGCCTTTCTTAGGCGGCTCTGGAATCTTGTCATTCACGCTCACAGAGATAATGGACATGGATAAGAGGTTACACTTCCCCCACTTCCTGCCCTCCTTGTGGAGAGGGTGGAGTGGGCTCCCCCTCCCCCCAGGAGCTCCCTCCTGCCTGTCACAGGAACTGTCTGGTCCACCTCCCCCCTACTTGGCAGCCCGTGATAAGAGTCACAGCCGTTCATAGGGCCAGAGCCCAGCTCCCTATGGTAGGCAGCTCTCCCCAGGTTCCGCAGGCTCTTCGCCACCCCACCGTATGCTGCATCTCTGGTGAGTGTCATTAGCATCCTCGTGATGAAATGGCACGGTGTAAATGTTAATAAGGCCTGATGTTTCGCCCGCTTCCGAGTGGCAGATTGGAAATGGCACCATCTTAACTCCAAGGAGCAGCTTTTAATCCCTCTGCTTCCTGAGCAGCCGATTTGGCGTGGAAAGCACAGCCCACCCCACCCCCTACCCCCGAGACACCATCACATCTCCCTCATGCTTTTTGTAAAGGGGTTACCTACCCCACGGGCCAGCAGTCTAAAGCAGGGCTTAATTTTTCTTTTTTTAAGTTAAGCATTTTCCCTTGTTCTCCAAAGAAAAAGTCAACTAAGGGGCCAGTGCCACAGGTCCCCAGGTCTCAGGGCCGTGCACTTCCCACCCCTGACCTGTGGATGAGGATGACCCTCAGAGCGCTGGAGCAGCAGGCCTGGGATAATGGGCATGTGGCACCATGTGGTTTCTGCAGTGCTGGGGACTGAACCCAGGGTGAGCATCGGTCAGCGAAGCTGCCTCCCAGCCCCACCCCGGGATGAGGCCCTTCCTGTCAATCTCGTCCTCTGCCTTCCAGTCCTTGTTGAAAGATGGCATCCTTATCCTCTCAACCGCCTCTGCCTCTGAGAGCCCTCATGTGTCCCCGTTCCCTCTGTCCTCTCTTCCCCGTGATGCTGAACGCCTCCTTCCTATCTGGTAGTCCTCACTGTTGCTTCATTCCTGATCCACACTCCACACAGCACACTACTGGGCCTGGGGCTCCCTCATCAGTGCCTACTGAAGTCGGCAGAACGGATGAAGCCTGGGCCCTGCCTAGACGTGGTAGTAACATCCGAGCAGGAGGCTCTTGCTCTCTCATCCTGCCTAGCCCTTGGAATTCATCTTCAGTGATGAGGACAGGCCCCAGGGTCCCAGTGTTCAGCTGTCTCACTGCGAGGCCTCAACCCTGTGCACAGCCTGCATGGTGTCCAGCTCTGCACACCTTCTCACTGGTCCTCTCGTCCATCCCCAGGCCATCTTCACCATCCTCCTTGGTCCGTTCACCTTCTTTGATGTCCAGAAGACTAAGTACCTGCAGATCTTGACCTCTCTGATGAGATGGATAGGTGAGTCTGAGAAGTCTCCCAAGTGTCTTCCCTCCTCCCCCCCTGCCCCTCCCTCCACCTCTGCGGAGAAGCCAGGCAAACTCCCAGCTGGGCCCTGGCCGTGGCTCAGTTCAGTCGGCCTGCCTGGCCTTCTGACCTTTTACTGCTGGGGAAATTTAGTAACAGAAAACCACGAGTGACTTTTTCCAGGTCACATTGAGTGGAATGGAACTGGGCTAGGACCTGAACTGCTAATTCTGGTCCACCTTCCTTCTCGTGACCATGGCTAGATCAGGCTTTTGCCCCCACCCCCTACCCCCAGAGGGGACAGGAACACCACTTCTGCCTTGTCAAGGATGTAGTGTTTGGCACAGCCATAAAACCCAGTGGGCCACGGTCGCAGCTACTCCGAACCTTTGACTCTTAGACCACCGGAGTGAGGAAAGATGCTCTTGCCATCTGAGAAAGCGTCTAGCTAACTGATGCCCCGAGTGACAGTACTCTTGTCCTCAGTTAGATGCTGGGGACCTTCCCCCTTAAACTGGGTACAGCAGGAACTGTTAACAGCAGGAACCTGTCCACTTCTGCCATACCAGCCAGCCAGCCACCTCCATCCGGGAAGGAGCCAGCTGCTGTTGCCTCTCCTCTGACTGTCTGTTGTGCCTCTGACTGTCTCAGTATAAAAGCTAAAAAGTGGCGGGGCCAGGACATCAGCACAGTGCCTGTCTAATATACACGAAGCCTGGGTTTGGTCCCCAGCACCAAATGAAACCAGATATAGTAGCACGTGCCTGTACTCTAGCACTTGTGGGAAAGCAGGAGGAAAAAGGGAAGTTCAAGGTCTCGCTTAGCTACAAACTCAGTCAATTCAAGGGCAGCCTTGGCTACACGGGATGAGTCTAGGAGCCTCCACCCCACTCCCTGGCACAGAGTTCCCTGAGAAGTTTGAGTTGAGCTCCTTCTTCCTAGCTGTCCTCCTTAACCCACATCAGGACCAGGGCTGCAGGCTGCTGCTGATTCCATGTCGTGCCCCAGCGGGGTGATGCTTCCGCTAAGGGCATTCACACTAACAGTGTCAGGAACAAAGCCAGGCTTCTCCTAGGTCCTGGCTGCCATGGTGGGAAGGCAGGTCATCCTCTCAAATAGCCTGCCCTGTCCCAGCTACAGCAACATGGTTGTGAGGCAGCCCACAGCACCTCTCTAATCCCCAAGCCCTGGAGGACTTGGTGCCTAGCAGTCAGGGTTGACAGGGGTCAGAACATAGAAGGTTCCAACTCTCTTATATCTTGTCTCATGTAGCATGTGAGAGCTCCAGCCAGGGTACTGTTGTTTCTGTGGGTGGGGTTTGGAGAGGGATGTTCTCTGCCCCCAACTACCTATCTCTTGGCCCTGTAGCTGGGTCTGCAGACCTGGCCCCTGTCCTGCTGGTACTTGCCTGTTCTTGGCCTGGGAAGGGTTCTCTAAGCTTGGGCCTGAAGCTGAGCCCCTTCTCATTTCTTGCCATGCTGGGATGATGGGCAGGAGGGAGGGGGTGGGCTGTGGCACATGCTTTGGCCAGATTGATGGAGTCCATAAGGAGACAACAGCCCTGATAGTGACAGTTGAACTTCTATATTATTTTTAACAAAGTCTCCATCTAAAGAGGGCAGCTTGGGCCCAGTGTAGTGGCACACATTTAATAAGCCACACACTTGGGAGGAGGAGACTGGAAGGTCAGGAGTCCAAGGCCAGCCTTGACTACATAGGAAAAGGAGCTTGAGCTCATCAGACCCTGTTTCAGAGAGAGAGAAAGGAGGTTGTTGAGGAAGGAGAGAGAGCTTGCAAGGGAGGGAAGAGCTAAGAGTAAATAAAAGTTCCTGTGAGTACTAGAACTGGGTGGGGATCTAAGGATCACAGCAGGGCTCCCGACCCCGCCAAGCCTCAGACCCCAGCCCCTAGACTCATCCCCTTTGCTTTCCTCCCTGCTAGGACAGACACTGGCTGTGTTAGGAAGATGGCTCAGTAGGTATAAAGCACTCTCCTTACAAGCCTGATAGCCTCCCCCCCCCCAACCCACGTAAAAGCTGGGCACAGGAAGGAAGGACTCAAAGCCACTATTCCTCCTCCGTGGGAACTGCCATCCCACCTCCTACATGGCAGAAAAGCTCCAGGTCTACCCTGGGCCTCCTGGGGCCTCCTAGCAGCTTTGAGTGCTGCATGGCAGGAGGCAGTGGTCTGTGAGGGTCTGTGACAACTGTGGCACCCGAGCAGAGTGCAGCTAGGGAGGATCCCACACTTGTCTCTCTTGCCAGCAACGCTGCTGATGTCGCTGTCTTCACTGTCTTCGCCTCTCTTCTCCCTAGACCTTTGAACTTAAAAGGCTGGACCTCCCAGTGACAGAGCCGCCCAGGAAAAGGAAAATTGCTGTTAAGTAGCTAAACCATAGTGAGCGTGGTTAAGCTCCCAGCTGGGGCAGAGTAAGTGCCAGGGTGGCTCTTCTCAGCAAGAAGCGAGAAGCCCCAGGTCTTGCTCTGAGGAGAACCAGGCAACAGAATCCCCCATAAGTCCCCAAAGCCACACCAAACAGCAGGGACCTCAGCCTACCAAACCAAGCCCAGGCCACAGTAAGGGAGTCTCTCTCCTGGGGTTTTTCTAGAACTCGCTTCAGGCAGTGATCTCAGAGGTCCTCGGGAGCCTCTGCCAAGCTGTCTGTCACCCTGCCTGTGAGAAGCAGCTGTGTGGTGCGGCCCCACAAGACCGGCCTCCCCTCCCTCCTTCCCACACTTGGCCAGCACCCACCCCCTCTCTCCCCTCTCCCCAAATGAGGGCTGTTCCTTTTCAAGAGCTGAGCAGGGAGCTCGGGGAGGCAGTAAGCTGGCCCAGGTTCCAGAAGACAGGAGAAAGAATGGCCACCAAAGAGACCGGAAAATCGTGAATAAATGTGCTGAGCCGGAAGGTTTCGTGCGCTTAATTAGGAATTTGTTCTGCCATCTGTTGAGATGAAGCCGGGGTCAATCTCAGGCCCCCAGAGTTGTGCCCAGGAGCCTCAGGTAGATCTCTCTGGGGGCTTTTCCTCTACCCTCCCCTCATTTCGATAGTTGCCTAGGTCTCCTTGAAGGCTTAGGTGGCCTTTACAAATAGCCAGTTGTCCAGGGAAATGTCAAGATATAGGTGACATATACCATAGGTGACACATACCACCATGGACTCGGTGCTCGTGCCACACTGGCTGACTTGGGGAGCCCTGATTTGTCTGATTTTTAATGTGTGTGAATGTTTTACCTGCGTGTGTGTGTATGTATGTGCACCATGTAAGGGCCTGGTTCCAGAGGGTATGAGAAAGCCATCAGATCCTCTGGAACTGGAGTTACAGACAGTTGTTATAAGCCATGTGGATGCTGGGAATCAAACCCGGGTCCTCTGCAATAAGTGTCCTTAAACGCTGATCCATTGCTTCAGCCCTGAGGGTACGTGGGTAATAAATGCCTCTGAGTTCACCAGGACGGAAGAATCTCTGCTGTCTGCAGGAAGGCAGGTTATCCCAGGCCAGCATACACCTCCCTGCCAGCCTCTGGTCTTCCCGTTGGTTCTCCTAGGCAGCCATCACAGACTGTCCCTAAGGTGGCCCAATGGTATACCCTCTCCCACTGAGCACAGACCAGGCTTCTGTCCTCTGCAACCTGCTTCTGTGCTGTGGCAAGGAAGACTTTTCCTCGAGAGGGCTGTGAAGATACAGTGAGGCTGAGTAGAAGGTGCTCATTAGAGCTATGCTTAGCGCCTGCTCAGCACTGAGGCAGGGGCATCACCCTCATTGCCAGCTGTCCCAGAATGAACCTCCCTTGGGTCTGGCTGTGAGGTCAGAGACATGACCTCAGCCATGTTCAAAAACAAACTGCAGTGCCCAGGATCAGCAAAGCAATCTCTTCTGCCCCCTCGCCTCACACCCAGCTGAGGTCCCCGCGCTCCAGCCTGTACCCCACTCCCACCAGAGAGAGATGAGCAGACTCCTTCTTATTGTTGGGGTACGGGGAATTATCTTTAGCCTCAGCTGTCGGTGAGTATCAGGTGGCCCAGGGACAGGAGTCAGCCAGAGCACCGTCCTTCATTCCCGCAGGTCTAGCATCCAGGCTCCAATCCTGAGCTCCAAGCAACAAGAGTTAGACCTGTTGGTGGCTCCTTCCCTATCCATCTGGCTGCCCCAGGGAGCTCTCAGGCTGGAAGGGGCCACAACAACATTATTACTTCAATCCCATTACCCACCCACCCTCCCAGCCGTGCCACGCACAGATGCCTCCCACTTGGGCTCACCAACAGCTGGCTCAGCTCAGGGCGCCCCAGCGGTGTTATTAAAAACGCAGTTCTTTCTAATAAAGGCTGCTGTGGAGCACCACCGCCCCCCTCTGGGCTGCCGTGAACCCATAGGACTTCCTCCCCTCTGTTTGTGTATTCAGAACCAGACACCTCCTGCTCTCCAGCTCCACGCTCCCCTCAAAGTGGGTCAGACACGGCCCTCGCCAGGCATCCATAGAGGAGCGAGGCCCGTTCTGCCTGGGGAAGTTGCACAGCCCTGCTCTCCCACCCCACCCCCTACAAGTGCCCCAGATTTGTTTTCTAAGCCAGCAAGCGGGGTGCAACTAAGCAGAGATGGCAAACAAGGCCACAGGTCCCCAAGAAGAGACCTTCACCTGGGAACAGGAGGGCTTTCTAGTTTCCACTGTCCCCAGGTCTGTGGTAGTCCCAGTGACTAGAGTCTCCTAGTGAGGCTGCTCTGATCTGTCAGATCAACCAGCAGTCAGGGGTCTTGTAAGCCTGGGCCATCCGTCTCCACTGTTGCCAGGCGGCCTTTGAGTCCTGTCCTGCTCCTCAACTGCTGCTCCCCAGGAGTCCCCATCTGCATGTGGCCAGCCAGCCTCCCTTGCTAACACTGTCCTGCCCAGTGGCCACGCTTCAGGAGTCTCTGTGGCTACTCCACAAGTAGAGAGGACCACATGAGCCTGTGGCGGCCTGCATCTTGTAGGCTGAGTTGTTGTTGTTTTGTTTTGTTTTGTTTTGTTTTTCGAGACAGGGTTTCTCTGTATAGCCCAGACTGGCCTTGAACTCAGAAATCCGCCTGCCTCTGCCTCCCGAGTGCTGGGACTAAAGGCGTGCGCCACCACGCCTGGCTTGTAGGCTGATTTATCTGCACTTTCTCCTTGTACGTGCGGAGATCAGTGTGTAGAGAGGAACTTGGGGTCTCCGTAGACAGGCCACTGGGATGAAGCAGACATGTCATTAGCCTTTCCTAGAGAAGAGCCAGCCATAGGCTGACAGTTGCACTGTCAGCCAGCATCAGTCAAGACCAACCAAAGCACTGTGCTGGGCTCCCCTCTCGGCAGCTCTGCTTGTCCACAGCTCTGATCCACCTATCTCAGCCACATGCAGGTCTACCCACCAGACCAGAACTGCCGATCCACCCAGGAGGTTCTTGAGACAGCTACCTAGACATTCCAAGGCAAGGGACGGCACCTGTGGTCAGCAGAGGGAAGGTGATCATAAGCATAGGCTCTGCACAGGGTTGTCCCTTATGGCCACCGCCTACAGAGCCACAGCCCTGCAGCCCCAGAACAAATGCTTCTTCAGGCCAGGGGCATCTGTCACCTCTCCTCCTCTTCCTCAGTCCTTCTGCACTGGCTGGCTACTCTGGAGGGACAGCCAAGCAGCCTTCAGGGGGAAGGGTGCCCGTGCCTGAAGTTTTATATTTCTGTCTCCAGGAAGGAGATTAGCTGGCCCACAGCCAGGCTCCCACCTCTGCCGTCCCCATGGTCACTGACCAAGCTGCCCCTGATGACTGAGGCTGTGTCTCCCAGGCACCACGTGTGTGTGTGTGTGTGTGTGTGTGTGTGTGTGTGTGTGTGTGTGTGTGTGTGTGTGTGTGAAGACCAGAGCTCCTGCTTTCATATTAGTAGCTTGGCTGCTCTGGAGGCTGAGCGCCTGGCCTGCATCTTCTACCTCAGGTGGAGAGGGAGAGCTCTACTCCAAGCCACTCTAGGAGAAGCTTGTAGCCATGGGGTAAAGGAGTTAGTCCCGAAAGTGGGTGGGACACATCTTCTGCAAGGCACGGGAAGGGGACCTGCCCAGTACCAGAAGGAGCCAGGCTAGCTTGAATTCCTTCCTTTCAGTAGAAAAGATATCCAGAGTAGGTTGTTACTGGCAGGGTCAGCAGAGGCAAGTCGTGTAGTCTCTGGAGAAGTCTCACCCAGAACCCCAAAGTTTGTCCTCCCGGAGAACACACAGGAGACCCCTGGTCCCTACTCAGGTAAATGAGTGGAAGGATAGACCAACTCGGGCATCAAAGAGTCTGTGAGGAGAGAACACACGCGTGTGCACACACAGATACACACGCACTCACACACACACACACAGGTATGTGTGCACACACACACTGTGGAGGACACTTACCTTGTACTACCTTAACTACTCTAGATGGGGTAAAAAGAGACACCCATCTTTGCAGAGCAGGTGTTATCTGCCTGCCCCTGGGTCCCCCACCCCACTCCCCTGACCTCCAGGACCCCTCAATATTGGCTGGTACCAGTGCTGGGTGTTCAGGGCAAGGTCCTGTAGCCCCTGGACTAGGGAGGAAGGTAGAGCCCCCTGAGTGATCCCAGTCTCCTCCTTCACAAGGGGAAATGTACCCTATGTGCTGGTGTTGGGAGCCACAACCCAGCATGGAAAGTAAGGCTGCGGGATGATAAAGAGACAACTTTCTCTGCTGGTGCCTGCCTGAGCTGGCTGCTGTGCCGGCTGCTCCCTTCTGCTCAGCGCTAACCCTCCAGCAACTCCATTTTATTATTATTGTGTCTGTCTGTCTGTGTCTGTCTGTCTGTGTCTGTGTGTATCTGGGGGAAGAGACGAGAGGGAGGGTGTATCTAGGGGAAGGGGAGGCAGGGGGTGCACCACGGTGGCCTGCTGAGGTCCTTTCTCTCCTTCCACCTTTACGTAGTAGGTTCTAAGTCCTCAGGCTTGCGTTTGTCGCTGGCCCATTGCCTCCTAGCTTTTCTGTTTTCAAAGGCAGTACAGCGAGCTGCTCTAGAGTTACAGGTAAGAGGCTGTCTGAAGATACAGCAGCTTCTCAGGGCCACACTGACGCCCCACCCCCACCCTTCAAGCCCTTTTCCTGAGTCTGAACGTGGCTCCCCATTCTGCAGGCAGTTAGTCCTATTGGTTAAAGGACAAATGCCAATCACCTGCAGCTATTTTAGGGCTGGGACCTGGCTCCATTCTCAGCTCCAGCTCCTGTTGCCTGGTCAGTCTCCCCCACCCCCACCCCCACCCCGACTCAGTTTCAGGCAGGACCCATGGCCCTGTGTCCCAGGAGGGCAGTGTGCTGGTGAAGGGCAAAGCTGTAGTCAAGTCCCCCACCAGCCCCAGCTCCCTGCTGGAGCCCCGGGCCCAGTCGCTGATGCGTGCTCTCTGGTCATTCATTATCGTTAGCTCTGGCATGTTGATTCTCTGGTTGGAGAAGACAGCGCTGTCCTCCTGACAGCCACAGTGATGGATGGCCGCCTCGATGGATGGCTGCTTCCTTCTGTGTGCTAAGCTGAAGCCAGAGCCATGAGCAAGACTTAGGAAACGGCACAGGTTGAGCCTGTTCCAGGGTGGGTGTCTAGGACCTGATCAGACGTCAGGGATGAAGGGAGGGGTTCTCCAGGAAACATGAAGGAAAATGGCTGCTCGTGGAAAAGGCCCCCCGACCTTGACATTCTGGGACAGTATTTGTTTGAGTCATCCTTGACTCTTGAGAGTCGTGGTTTCAGGTATCTGTGTGCTCTTCGGGCACTCAGAGATTAAGGCAGGACTTTAGCATGTAGTCTGGCCTCAATGGACTTATGTCTTCCTCATCCACCACAGCTATATTTCCTGTCCTTTTAGGTCCTGCTATAGGAGACAGGCTGGTGTCAGGGATGTGCTTCAGCCTGGTGGCTTAGGTCCCATGCTCTTTTCCTTGCCCTCTAGGCCAGGCCAGCTCCTCCTCTCTGCAGGGCAGGACAGCCTGGCTGTCATGGCCCAAGGCGGGCTTAGCCTGATCAGCCTTTCACCTTTACTTCATCCAAGATACTAGGGATTGGACTTGGGCCTTGCACAAGCCAGGCCGAAGCTCTGCCAGCTGAGCTGGCCTAGACCTTTCCTGTCCCCGAGCAAATCCTGAGAGATGACAGGTGCTTCGTGAGGCGACTCAGCTCTTCTCTTGCTTAAACCGTGAGGTTGAGGTCCTGGCAGGAGGCAGAAACCTTTCCAGTTCTAGCGAGTCAGTACATCACGGGTACCCACAAAGAACACGTGGTCACATTGAACCCCCACTGCCCCCATAGGACTAGAGTTTGGAGTAGAGAAATGGCTAACTGGTAAAGAGCACTTCCTGCTCTTCCTTCCGAAGGACCTGAGTTCAGTTCCTAGCATCAGTCCATATTAAACAGCTCAAAACTGCCTGTAACTCCAGCTCCTGAGGATCTGACGACCTTTTCTAGCATCCCCAGCCACCCACATATGTGAATACTTGTGAAACAAATCTTTAAGAGTATACTGAGAGCCGGGCATGGTGGCGCACGCCTTTAATCCCAGCACTCGGGAGGCAGAGGCAGGTGGATTTCTGAGTTCGAGGCCAGCCTGGTCTACAAAGTGAGTTCCCGACAGCCAGGGCTATACAGAGAAACCCTGTCTCGGAAAAAAAAAAAAAAAAAAAGAGTATACTCGATTGGGCCAGGTGTAGTGGCACATGCCTTTAATCTTAGCACTCCGGATGCAGAGGCAGGTTAGGTCTGGTCTATAAAGAGAGTTCCAGGACAGCCAGGGCTGTCTCTAAAAGCCAAATACATACTTATAGACTTATCAATTATCTTTTAGCTGTGGTCAGTATGAAAAACAAATGAATAGTGTTGGGCACACTGGTGGTACACAGGTGTAATCAAGGTGGAGACAGGGGAGTAAGGAGTTCAAGGTCACCCTTAGCTGCATTACAAGTTGGAGACCATCCTGGGCTGTGTACTTTGTGTGTTTGCATGCATGTGTACATGCCATGGCATGTATGTGGAGGTCAGAGAACAGCTTGCAGGACTCAGTTCTCTCCTCCCTATGAGTCCCAAGGGTTAAGCTCAGGCCCTCAGGCTTGGCCATGAGCCCCTTTACCCACTGAGGTAGCTTGCTGGCCTAAGCTGTGTGGTCCCAGTTCTTGCGAGCCCCACAAGATGCCAGGATCCTGCAAGGAATGCAAGGTTTTCCTGTGCTTCACACCTCCCTGAGCAGCAGAAAGCTCCACATGGGGGCTCAGCGACCAAGGGTGTCAGCCAGGTCACTTGCTATACAGAGAACTGGGGGGAAAGGGGAGAGGCTCCCCTCTCTACACTTCCAATGCAAGCTGACTCTTAGATAGCTGCCCCAGGCCGTGTTCCCAGTGCATGAAGAATGGCCTCTGACAACTCTGCCTTATTGTCAGATTCCTGCTTACCCCCCCCCCATCTGGCCCCAACATGTCTGTACCTCCTCCCATGGCTTCACCCAACTTGGACATCCCTGATCACCTTCCCTGCCCTGGGGTGAGTCCTGGGAAGGCAGGGCCTGCTTGCAAGGTATGGATTCAGGAGGAATGGATTCAGGAGGAATGGATTCAGGAGGAATGGATTCAGGAGGAATGGATTCAGGAGGAATGGATTCAGGAGGAATGATGTTTGTTTATTTTCAGGCTCTTTGGAGTCAGCAGCCCTCTGTCCTTGGCACATATCCAGGGAGGGCATGGCTTGCCCTTTTTCTCTGCCAAGAAGATGTTCTGAGGTCAGACAGACAGACAGCATTGGGTCAGACAGCTCTCATGGGCATTTATCTGGCTCTTGACAACAGAAAGGAGGGAAGAAAGCCACCCAGATGCTGTTGGGCGGGCAGTGCCTGGATTGGTCTTGCCCTAACTTCCCGACACAGGGAAGGGAAGTGTGCCGCCTCCGAGCTGGCCACTCTAGGCACCTGAGCAGCACCTGTTTGGTCTCGGCTCCTCAGATAATGGCTTTCTGTACCTGTCTCCCTCCTCCCTCCTCCCTCCTCCCTCCCTCCAAGGAGTTAGATGTTGAGGGAGCAAGCTGTGCCTCAAGGTGAATCAATATGGCAAGGCCAGCTTGTAGAACTTAGATCCACTGTCAGAAGTCTGCCTGTAAGCAGCTCGGAGCTCCAGGCAGAGTCAGGGACTGTGAGCCTGGAAAGTGGAGGGGCAGCCGGCTCCTCATCACTGCGTAGTAACTAACGAGTCCTCCTCGCCCTCCTACACCAAGAGCAGGCGTCTCAGCCACAGACCCTGGGAACCAAGCAGCTAGGGTGGTCTTCATACGCCCTCTGGCACCAGGCAGCTGCCTCCCCTCTCCTCTACAAGGTGGGCGTCCACCCTTGAACTTGGACCGTTCTCCCATGGAGATGATGCCGTCCTTGCCCTGCTAAGGTGACCACTATCCAGTTCCTCCTTCTGTTGGGATTGTCCTTGGTACCTTCCACCTGTTGGTTCACTCTGGACTCCACGAGGACAAGGCCTGTGCCTGCCTTGTGCACTTCCCCCTGAGTGACCAGAATTGTGCCAGCACTCAGCAGACCCTCAGCAAGGATATTAGTGAGTGAGTGATAAAGGCCAAGTCTCGGGTTCTACAAAGCCAGCACACTTGTTTCTATAAATAAGAAAAGTCTGCTGCCCCCTCATTATACAGGTGATCGGCCCAGTCCCACTGTCCCCATGTGACCTGATGTCAAGCTCTCACCAGCCTCCTGAGTCCTCCCTGGCTCCTCGGTGCTTCTCCACACCCCTTGGAGTGTGACTTCCGGTGCAGAAAGCAAGGGCATGCTGGGCTTTTCAGCTTAGCCTAGGATAGGGGAGAAACAGGGACACCTGACACTGCCACCCGGGAGCCGCAGGCTCTGCTCAAGGGCAGACCACTGGGCATCTCCTCATCCATCTGTGTCTGCCCTGCAGCTGGAGGTGAGCAGTGTCCCCCAGGGTGGCACAGCCGTCCCCTCGGTGCCTCGCACTGTCTGTCCCTCACAGCCTGTCATCTTATTTCACCTTGATTTATAGGCAGACCTAATGAGTTTTTGGAGCAGCTGCCTCCCCAGGGCCGGGGCGATCAATCTAGGAGATAGCTGGTGAACCCTGCTGCTCCCCTGGTACCCAGGGAAGGCAGGAGGTCCCAGGGACAAAGGAGTCTGGCCCCAGGAGAGTGGGGACCTCTGCAGGTTGGAGCCCCCACTTTCTTCCTTTCTCAATGACTGTCCAGTTTCTTTTGAATGTAACTGGAAGCCAGGCCAACAGTCTCCCTTCCCCTTTGTGTTCCCAGAGCCAGTGCCCTCTGGGTGTGCTCAGACGGTGGGCAGTCAGTGGGACTATTCTGTTGGACTTGCCTGGGGCTCCCCTTCAGGCCTCTGTGTACCTCCTCTGCTTCAGTGAGTGTCTCTGTCTCTGGCTGGCTTGTGTCCCTGGAGAGACAAGGGTGCTGTGCTTTTCCCTAGCCAGGTGCAGTGGCCTTTTATGCTGTCCCCACCCACAGCTGGGACACTTTTGACAGATAGTGCCTAGTGTGGGTAAGGAGAGGGAGAGAAAAGGGGAAAATGAATGAGCCGTCCCATCCCCCTTGGGTGACTGTCAGGGAGCTGCCATTGCACAGTGACCCTCCAGGGCAGGTTTAGTTTTGGGAAGTGTGGGGGGGGTTAATTCCCATATGTCTAGTATGGTCCTTGTGCATACTAGACAGGCAGTCTACCACTGGGCTCCAACTGCTACCCTCTTTACCTTCACTTTTAAAGATGAATATATCTGTCTATATAAGTGTGTGCCACATGTGTGTGTGCCCAACTGATGGTACTGATGTGTGCTGAGATCTGAACTCAGATCCTCTGGCAGAGCAGCAGGTGCTCCTAACCACTGCTGAGCCATCTCTCTATCCACTGTATTTTATTTTAAGACAGAACCTCACTTACCTACCCAGGCTGGCTTTGAACTCCCTCTGTAGCCCAGGCACTGGCTGTGAACTTGCCAACCTTCTACCTCAACCTCCTGAGTAGCTGAGATTCCAGGCCAGCACCATCAGGCCCTATTGGGTCATTAATAATCCCTGCTAGCACACTAACAGATAAGGCTACTTATGGCTGGGCTCTCCTGGAAGTTCTAGAAAGGCCTGAGATAAGAAAGCAGCCCCTGGAAGACCATGTTAGAGGATAGATACTGGAGGTGCGCAACCAAGCCAGAGTGGTCCAGGCAGCCACCCTGAACAAGCAGGCTGTCACCTACTCACAGCTCTCGGAGATTTGAGGCTCCCCCACCCCACCCCACCCCAAAAAGCAGAGAAGGAGTAACCAGAACCTGAGGCCAAACCCAGCTATGAGCCACACGCATCTCCACAGCCAGCCTCTCAAGACCCAAGGCCAAGGTCAGGCAACAGACAGCTGCAGGATTTCTCCACTGGCCTCTTTCTAGATTCCTGCTGCCTGTGGCCAAGCCCTGAAGCAGGGCCAGGTCACAGGTAGCATCCCAAACGGTGGTGGCAAACAAAATGTAAGTCTTGCCTCGCAGTGGCTGCTCCCTTGGCCCCCACCCAGTGTCCTCCCTACAGTGGCATGGCCACCTGTCCCCACTGCCTGGATGACTGGCCACCAGGCATCCAAGCCACCATCCAGCAGCCATGCTGTCCCTCACTAGCACACAGGACACTGCTTCCAGTCAACCAGAGGGCTCCCCTCGCCATGCCTCCCGTGCTGTCCCTCACGAGCACACAGGACACTGCTTCCAGTCAACTAGAGGGCTCCCCTAGCCATGCCTCGGTACCCCAACGGCTCCCTACACCTCTGGGATGAGCCAGCAGCCTGAGGTCTGACGCTGAGGCTCAAAGAGGAACTAGGTCGATGCTTCCCTCTGACTGGCTGGGGCCGGAAAGATTTGTGGTGCCCTGGAGCAGGAGGAGTGGTAGAATTGAGCGCTGTGAGAACTGAAACAAATCATATTTATTGGCAGTTTTCACAGGCCCTTCCACGCTTCCCCCTCCCCTCCTTCCCCCTGCCGGTTCAGACAACTGATTAAAAGCAATAAATGACTCCAGCCCACTCCCAGGTGTCATCATGGGAAGAGATATTGGCATGGCTTCTTGTGGGTCCTGGCAGAACAACCTCTCCTAAGAACCAAGGAGTATACCCGTGTCCTGAGGGGGTAACACAGAGTCACCCCCACCCCCGGCTTCATGCTGAGGAAGAGCCCTGATCCTCCCATAGGGCCCACAGACAGGACATGCTGGACTCTTCTGTCCCACCACTCACAAAGAAGTGTCACATGCCCTGTGGACTTGTCCCAGTCTACAGGGAGTAACAGACCTCTTCTGCATAGGCAACAGGAATGTATAAATTCAAAATGAAGACAGAGACTCAGAGGTCTCTGTGTGCGTGAGTAGTTACCACTGGCAGCCCTGGGCGATGTCAGGAGAAGATACCAGAGAAGTCTAGAAATGTTGTCTTAGCTGGCAGGGACCTTGTCCATTGTGTTGTGGCATGAATGCTCGGCTCGGCCTTCTTTAGGGACTCAAGTTCTAGAAGCAGGCCCAGCAAGCCAGCCCACTGTGGTGGAGGGATCGAGAAGAGTTCTTCCCAAGAGGCTGCCAGGTAGAATCTGCTGTCTCTACAGAGCCTGATTGTCCTGAACAGAGATAAGGTCACAGATGCCCTTCCACAGCAAATTCCCTGTCCCCTAACTATGTCACCAAGCCCAGAAGAGCAGAGCCACATGCCCTTTGCTGCCAGCCTTAGCACCAGCAACTTGGGACTTGCTTGTCTCCAGCATTGCTCTCTGGTGCCCTTTCTTCCCCGGAGTGACCCCTCACCATATCCTCCCTGCTGCAGACCCTGTTCACCCAGCCCTGCACACAGCTGCCAGCAGCCCTGCCCTCCTACCCACATGCAGCAGGGGGCTTGTGCCTTAGAGATGCCTTCTCCTGAATCTGCTCTGCCTTTCAGCCCTCAGCTCCCCACCTCCCATCACAGGCACAGGACCTTTAAACCAAGGAGGAAAGAAGGGATGTGTGCAGGCCAGGTCTGCCTCTGACCGGAAACTGACAAAGCCCCTGAGAGAGACCTCGAAGAATAAGGAGAAGCTGGTAGCTCCTCACCAGGGGCTGTCACCCCAGCATCTCCATTCTCTGGGTCACACCTAGGCCCTACATTTATCTAAGTCACTCATAGGCTCAGCAGCCCCACGTGGGCTAGGGAATGTGAGGCAGCCTGAGCCGAGAGGGCGTCCATCCTCACTGGCCCCTCCTTGTCTTTCAGCCTTTGCCATCATGATTGTGCTGGCCCTGGTGCGCATCGGGAAAGGACAAGGAGAGGGGCACCCGCCCCTAGCCAACTTCTTGGGGGTCCAGAACCTGTTTGGGGTGTGTGTCTACTCGTTTATGTGCCAGCACTCCCTGCCGTCCCTCATCACCCCCATCTCCTCCAAGCGCCACATCACGCGGCTGCTGTTCCTGGACTACGCACTGATCCTGGCCTTCTACGGCCTCCTCTCCTTCACGGCCATCTTCTGCTTCCGTGGGGACAGCCTCATGGACATGTACACCCTCAACTTTGCGAGGTGTGATGTCGTGGGCCTTGCAGCAGTCCGGTTCTTTCTGGGCCTCTTCCCCGTGTTCACCATCAGCACCAACTTCCCCATCATCGCAGTGACCCTGCGCAACAACTGGAAAACTCTCTTCCACCGCGAAGGTGGCACCTACCCGTGGGTGGTAGACCGAGTGGTGTTCCCCACCATCACCCTGGTGCCTCCCATTCTGGTGGCCTTCTGCACCCATGACCTGGAGTCCCTGGTGGCCATTACAGGAGCCTACGCGGGCACCGGCATCCAGTACGTCATCCCTGCCTTCCTGGTGTACCTCTGCCGCAAGGACACCCAGCTGACCTTCGGCTATGGAACCGTCAACAAGCATAGGTCCCCATTCCGCCATACCTTCTGGGTGGCCTTTGTGCTGCTGTGGGCTTTCTCCTGCTTCTTCTTTGTCACGGCCTACATCGTCCTCAAGGAGACCCAGCTCTGATAGCAGATGCGTCTGACAACAGGAGGCAGAGACAGCCCAGCTCCAGCCTCCCTGCACCAGAGCAGGATTTAGTTGCCACCCGGATCTACGTGAGTGTGCTAGGCTAGGGCTCTCTGAGAAGGCCTTCTACATCTCCAGCTGCTGTCTTCTCCCCACGCAGGACGTCAGCCTGCAGGACAGCCCTCCAGCATGGGAACGTGGTTGTCACACACATTCCTCCACTCCTGCCACTGGAGGCTAGCTCCCTCCTCCGCGGAGGAGGAGACAGTGCTGACCCTGCTGCTATTTATACTAGACCCTGTGCCCCCTCCCACATCCTCGACCATCTACTAGCAGCGGCTGCCTCCCCAAAGGCAAATCCCAGTCCCTGGCTCTCCTAACCCAGCCTGCTTGGAAGGGCAGGGCCCTCTTCCCTGCCAATCCTGACAGTTGCTAAGTTGTTTTCCCCCCACCCCCTATGGGAGGCCCGGCCAGCTCTAGTGACAAGGACAGGAAGTGCTAATTGGCACCAGGGTCTCTAGGCAAGAGCCCTCAAGAGCGTCTGCTGTGGGTGCCAGCTCTGGCAACAGCAGACAGATGAAACATCCTTCCCCAGGGTTTAGAGCCCTTTGGATCCCTGAGAGGGGTCCTGTGTCCCCTGGCTTCTCCTTTAAGCCCAGGGGTCCCCTGAAATGCGCGGTACCACTTGAGAAGCTGCCCTCATCACCCCCCCCCACACACACACCCATTGTGGCTGACCACCCTGGACTTATAACAGGGAGAGCACAGAGTGACTCTCTGCAAAAGGTCAGGCTGGTGTCAGGCAGCCCAGCTTGCTGCCAGGCTGCACTGCAACACACTAAGGTGGTGCCCTTCAGAGCCTGGTCACGGGTGCTCAGTGGCCACCCTCTCCAGGTCCCTGCTACCATGGAGCTGGAGGGAGGTGCGTACCACCATTCCTGTGGAAGGAGGCCAGGCTCCCAGCTGCTGCCTGTTGAGTCAAGCATGCACCTACTAGGCCCAATGCCTTGGAATGATGAGTGAATGATGTTGAACTGCGTTTTCGATGTGCCTTCTGCTTTGGGCACCAGGGATCCTTCCTGACCCTGACTTGCCCCAGCCCTGGGCCTAGTCCCACCTGTCCTGGGCAGAACTGCCTCTGGGGTGGAGGGTCTCAGACCCCTGCCCCCTCCCTCTTGATTTCAGTGCCTTGCTCCACCCTAGTGAGAGAACTTGCGCCAGCCACCTCTTCCCTTTCTACGTCTCGCCATATTTAAAGCTTGAACTCTGCTGTGTTGTTGGATGTCCCAGGACCCAGGAGGCTGTGCAGAATCTGCCAAGAATGTGGGACTCACTGGCAGCACCTGCCACCTCTGGTCCCAGCATCCCTGCCTCTAAGCATCTCCAGATGGAGGTGGGCCAGGCCGCAGCTTCTCACAGCTGTCCCACATCAGTAGATCCAGGCACACGGAAGACAGCCGTCCCTATGCCAGTCTGCCAGCGCAGCATCTTCCCAGGAGGCCCTGCCCCACAGTGTGCAGTAAGGAAAGCAATACAGTAGCAGGCCCAGGAGTAAGGGACAGCTGCCCATCATCCCTGCCCTGCCCCTCCCCTGTCTCAGGCTGTTTGCTGAGAACTCAATTAAAACATCTGTACTTAACCTTCTCCCTCTTGCTTAAGGACAAAGCAAATTAAATCTTCCTACTGCAACACACACACCTCACCCCACCTCCAGGCTCCAAACTGAATTTTGGTGGAAAATTTATTGGCATCATAAAGCCAGAGTTGATTTATGTGGCAATCTGGAGCCACACACAGCGGCTGCTGTGCTCCCCACCCCCAAGTTAAGTTAGGGAAACCCCAGCCTGGACAGGAGGAGGGACTGGCTGGCCACATCACTGATGCCAAGCCAACCTTCCCACTGTCTGGTTTCTGTGTTCCTTCATCTCCACCTATTGTCTGACCTGCTAGAAGTCACATGAGGTCTTATCTCACCAGGCCTCTGTCACTGGTAGCCAGGAGTGTTGGGCACAGAGAGGAGAGGACGAGGGGG
This sequence comes from Mus minutoides, assembly GCA_902729485.2. NCBI lineage: Eukaryota > Metazoa > Chordata > Mammalia > Rodentia > Muridae > Mus > Mus minutoides. The sequence goes on along the minus strand of LR749894.1, from coordinate 381,223 downwards.
ACGAGGGGGGCTTAGCATTTGTGGGTATCATTTGTCGTCCCCTTCCCCCCCACACACAGACATTGAGCACACTAAATATTTGTATATCACCTGGGTAAAGTGATAGGTTAGGTCATGGCATCTGCAAAGAGGCCCTGGGGTTCGTGGTCCAGAGGACAGCCACGAGGCCACCCAGCCTGGCCCCAGATCGGAGTCTCTGAAACTCAGCGGTTGTCACTGCCATCTTTCTACATTGCTCCGGAGCCGTCCTGAGGGCAGGGCAGGCCAGGTCAAGGTGGGAACGATTGTTCTCCACAGAGCTCCAGGCCCAGGTGAGCATCCGCACGGTGCCAGGAGCTCTGGCTGTGCCTCACCTGAGGCTGGTAGATGGGGCAGATGGCAGGTGACAGGCTGTGAGGCACTGCAGAGCAGTAAAAAGTGGCAGTGGGCACCAGGCCAGGCCCAAAGCCACACAGCTGTCCTCACCACATGGGGCCAAGAGCCTCAGCAACAGGCAGTGGCTGTCTCTTGGGGCTCTGGCTGAAGAGAAGTAGCTGGTGGTTCCAGACCCAGGGGCAGAGGAAGGCTGACGTCTGTGTAAGGAGTAAAGTGCCAAGCAAGTGAATCGCAGGGTCTGCTGAAAGCTGACTGTGACAGCCAGGTGGCAGCAAGCCTTGTCAACCTTCTCAACCTTCCTCCCGAGGGTGGGGGGGGGGGAAGGCATGCTGTGTGCCTGGTACAGTGCTGGATACATTGTGAGGACCAAACTCATAACCCCCATACCCCGTGGCCTCTAAGCAGCGAGCATCTGTAACCCTCCCTCTCGTGGGGACCTCCAGATCATAGGTCGTGGAAACTAAAGGACTGAGCTTATCCCAGCAACAAAGTCCTTAATAAAGCTGCTATCACCCACGGTTGTCTCCTTTGTCACTTGCCAGCCGTAACTGTACTGGCTACCCAGGACTGACAGCACTCCTAATGAAGTGGGAATCCTGTGGCTGCCGCCTGCTGCACTCCAGAACCAGGATACCACACGGACCTGGAGCCACCCAAATCTAGGAGGCTTTGGGAAGAGAGGGATTGGCAATAGATCCCTAATCTCAGGAAATTTGAGGGCAGCCCTCCTCTTGGCAAAGAGCAAGGATGAAGCTGGAGGGTCATGGCTAGAGATGCCACATCACCGCACCCCCACCCCCTCTCTGGGAAAGGCTGATGTGCCGATGAAGTCTTTGACTAAGACAGATGGAGGGAAGCAGCTAGGTCGGCCACGGGAGGGAACTGGGTCAGACCATCAGCATGTCCCACTGCGAGACAAGTGGCAGGCCCTGCTTTTCCCATGTTGCATCAAAAGGAAAAAAAAAAAAAAACCCAGCATGGGGGTGGGGTTTGTTAGGGCCTGTGTTAGATGCTTCCCCTTCTGTGACCTCACCCTTCTCCTCCCCCTCCCCGTCCCCCTCCTATCCCCACACCAGGCCAGGCTCTTCCACCTCCTCTTAGAGGTACAAGAGAGCCAGGGGCACTTCCATCATGAGCACAAGCTAAGACATCTGTCCTTGCACCCCTTGCCCTTTTATACATTCCTAGAAAAGAAGCAGGCTGCTGGCACCTGCACCAGCCAGCCAACAGCAGGCTCAGCCAGCCAACAGCAGGCTCAGTTCCGCATTTGACTCTTAATTATCTTAACAGTTCTTGGTTATTAATGATCTTGGGCCAAGAGCAGGGCAGTCTAGACCTCCCATCTCCTCCCGGTTTCACCTGCTGCAACCTTCTCTCCTCCCTGACCTCCCCCCCCCCCTCAGCTGCACACGGTCCCTGACGGGGTGGGGGTGGGGTAACAAGGACTCAGGTTTAGAAACTGGTTAGTTAACCCTGTTGCTGCTGTGTCTGAGTCCAGGGCTCCTCCAGAGAGGGTGCTGTCCCAAGCGCTCTGTCAGACTCGGGATCTCCACCTGTTGTTGCTGTTGCCTGGTTCCATCTTGTGAGCAGCCACAAGGCAGTTAGTGAACGCGACCACAGAAGAGGGGCCCGCCTGTTCTTAGGGTAATCACACTCTGGCCATAGGTGGAAATGTATCTGACCTTGCCCGTTTTTCCCCCCTAAAACAAAACTGAAAGGGCCCAATTCTCATGGCTCCCACCCAAGCAGTGTGGCCATTGGTGCCTGAAGAGGTAGCACAAGCTACTGACTGTAGCCTCAGGGGACACTGTACCCAGGACTCCCTCCTCCCCAACTCCCTGTCCCTCTCTGTCATAGGGGAGAAACTTCTGCCATTCTCCACCTCACCTAGCCCACAGGGGACAGCAGGACTCCAGCTTTACTTCCTTAGCAGCACACACATGAGTCTGACTGGATCTGTAATGCTCACCACAGTTGGAATGGTGACCGGTACTCGCTCGATTTACAGTGGTTGTTGGGAGAACAGATGTAGTTACTGATGGGAAAACTTGAAAGACTGAAAATGTCATCTTTCCAGAGGTCCCTGGAACCAATGATGTGTGACAGTGGACGGTAGTCCCCTGAGAACTCCAGAGGGAGGATGAAGCAGGCTAGGTGTGCAGATTGTCATACCTGAGAGCTTTGTGCACAGTGAGGCTGAGCCATGCCTGACCCAGGATGGCACCTGTGCCCAGCTTTTAGGGACCATGGGGCCAGGCCCCAGACCAGACTCCCCAGCAGGCTCTCACTGACACTATCAGTCTCGCAGTGGCATCTCCTAGCCACTGTCACCAGCAAGAGCCTCTCTTTTCAAGAAGACTGAATACTACTAAACTCAATTCTTCACTCCCAGAGCCCCCATGCTGGGCACATTTGTCACAGAATACCTGGAACTGGCCCAGAATACAAAACAGCTTCCACTGCCCAGAGCCTCTCCCCCAGCCTCCCTCTTGGATACCCTTGGACCCAAGACTTCCCCAGATAGAGTTGTCCACATGCTATAGTCAGATGTCCCAGCACAGAATACAGCAGAGCTGGACTATGCACTCTCCAGGGTGCAGAACGAAGCAGCTAGGACCAACTGGGTTGTAAAACGTTGCTTTAATGTCCCAATGCTCCTATGAAAAGAAATTCCAACCTATTGGAGCAAAAAGTGGGATGGCCCCACCCCAACCTCCATTTCCAGTTTCTGTGTCCCCAACCCAAGGCCACAGCAACCACAACTAGGAACTGGCTGACACCAGGACAGGGATACATTTTTACTCCCTGGGACTGCAAGACTTCATGTGATGAGCAAGATCCCAGCCCACACCAAGACCTAAGCTGCTAAGGTCATAAGCTGGCCATGGAAGATATCCTTTTCACTGGGGTCCCATGGCCAGAATTTCAAAGTAGAAGGCAGAGGAGTCCAAGCTTGTCTGGCCCCCAAACTTGGCCAAGGCCAGCCACAGAATCCAGTCCAGCAGGACCTCACACTTCTGATTCCAGGCTGGAGATCCGCCTCCAGGTGCAGGACCTTGGAAACCCTTGTGTCCCACAGGCTTCCCTGCTGACCTCTTCCAGCACCCCACTGTCCCTGTAGCCTGTCCCTAGCCCCAGGGTCCTGCCTCTGTGTGATGGAGGCTCCCAGGTTCCAATGAGACAGGGGTTGTGGCTGGCACAGGGTGGAGGGTGACGGCATACAGTCCCCCAGCAGAACGGTAGGTGGTTATGGGTGTGCAGGCAGACGTGCTGTCTGGGCTGCCAGGTGGCTGCCACCCCTGCTGGCATGCCCTCCACACAAGCCTCCCGGTAGGATGGCAGCCGCAAAGACTGTGTTTGAGCCACGTGCCGGCAGGATGGCCGGCTTTGGGGGCATGGGCAAGCGCAGGCGTGACCGGTACACCTGGCAGGCAGAGGGTTGGATCGAGTGAAGGCTTCTGCCACCGAGCTGGGTAGGGAAGCGTGGCGAGGGCGCGGGCCCCTGGCCCAGGCCGCGCGCAGCAGAGCCTCCCGCCGAGCCAGCTGTTCTGGCCCGAGCAGCGGCAGATCGTCGGGCTCCGGGGGCTCCGGGAATAGCGGGAGGAAGGGGCGCCCTGACCTCTCTGCTCGAGGGAAGGAACTGTAGTGGCAGTGCGCGTGCAACAGGGAGCGCTCCGGGAGCGCGCGCCGCTCGGAGGCCGAGAGGAGCGATCCCTGATGCCCGACTCTCACTGGCCACCGCGTATCCCAAGCGTGCCTGCAGGATGCTCGGGATACGTCGGGCTGAGGCGACCCTGCGCAGGTCGTGGGGCGAGCCGGAGGCTGCGGGGCCCGGCGCGCTAGCGGGGTGCGGCCCCCACCGGGAGGCCGCCAGCCGCTGGGATTTGGTTGTCCTGGAGGACCCGGGGTGGATGACCGCGGGCCGGAGGTGGTGGGAGCAGGCGCGCGGCGGTTGTTGCCCCAGTTCTCGATGGTGCGAGTGGCGCGGTCCAAAGAGCCGCTCACGTCCGCGGTGCTCACCATGTCTCGAGCCGCCTGCAGCATCTTCAGCACATTGGCCTGGGCTGAGCCTGCTGTAAGGTCCGGGCTGGGCGGCCGCGCAGGGCTAGGAAGGCTCTGTACCCCGTTGAAGCAGCTGTAGATACCCTAGTCAATAAAGGGAAGACAGGCCGTGAGCTGAGCCATCTTCTCAGGGACCAGCCACCACTGTCCCAGGCCTTGTTCTAAACAACAGTTTTTAAAAGTCCTAACTGTGTGCTCCCTGTGTCAGGCAACGTGCTGTTCTGCAGATGAATGAGGTAACTGGATTTCTTCTAACGCTTTCTAGCAAACGGCAGGGAGGATTCAAAGCCCCATCCTGCTGACAAACCACGCCCCTTCACAAGATCTGTTTTACATCTAAATGGGTCTACAGCCAGCTGGGTTGCTGTGCCTAACCCTGAGATCTATATAGGGAGAGGCAGGCACCTACCCTACTGAAAGCCAGCAGGAAGTCTAGCTGGGATGAGCTGGACACCGAGTGTCGAAGTTTCCAGTAGACCAGGTGCTCCCAGGCAAAGACCAGAAGGGCCAGCCCCATGGCCACCAACAGCATGTAGAAGACGCCGGCCATGTTGTCAATGTCTAGTTTGCTGCTCATCACCTCGTTCTTCTCGTTCTGGCAGATCCCTGAGAGCCACACTGTCTCCAACTTCTGCGTCTCCCCTGGCAGAGAGGACATACAAGTATCAGGAACGCCTCCTTCAACCCACCCAACCACACATGCCTGGATAGAGGACAGTTAGGCATCCTTGTTTCCTAGTCGGGAGAAGTCCAGCAGAGGCAGGACAGGGGCAGCCAGAGAGAAGCTAGCTGCAGGATTAGTGCTAGCCCACTCCCACATACCTGGTAAAGTCTTGGTTTTGTTATTTTGTTTCTTTCGAGGCAGGGTTTATTGTAACTCAGGCTGGCTTTGAACTTGGCAGTAAGCAAGGCTGAGCTTGAGCTACTGACCTTCCTGCCTCTGCCTCCCAAGTGCTGGGACCCGCCACACCTGGCAGTCAAGGCTTGTCAATTGGTTACATTTTAGCGTTCACTCACCCATTCAAGCTATCATCCTTTGTTCTTTACCACAGACATGCCAGACCCGAACTGGGGCCCTGGGGAGATCACAGGCACTCTTGTTTTCTCTCCTTACTGCACAGAACTTATGGTATGGACAGTGTGTTGTCTTTAAGGTTGGGGAAATTGGGATTTATTTTTAATTATGTGTATGTACATGCATGTCTATGTGTGTGTATCGTTTGAATAGGGGTGCTCAGGAAAGCCAGATGTATCCTATCCCTCCAAAGCTGGAGTTACAGTCATGTGTGAACTATCTGTTTTTTGTTTTGTTTTGTTTTTGTTTTTTGTTTTGTTTTTGTTTTTGTTTTGTTTGTTTGTTTGTTTGTTTTTGAGACAGGGTTTCTCTTTCTCTGTATAGCCCTGGCTGTCCTGGAACTCACTTTGTAGACCAGGCTGGCCTCGAACTGAGAAATCCGCCTGCCTCTGCCTCCCAAGTGCTGGGATTAAAGGCGTGCGCCACCACGCCTGGCATGTGTGAACTATCTGATGTGGGTGCTGGGACCAAACTCAGGCTCTCTGTAAGAACAGTCCATGCTCTTAGCCACTGAGCCATCTCTGCAGCCCTAAGGCATGGGGAGTGCTTTGTTTTATTTGAGACAGGCTCTTGATTTGTAGCTCAGGTTGGCCGCAAACTCATGATTCCTGTGATTGCAAGTGTCCTCTCTGCTCAGACAACAATCTATAGCTAAGGATGGAACTCCTGCAGACTGAGAGCTTTCTCTGGGTTTAGCACAGGCTGGGCTGGCCATTCCAACCAGTGAGCCCTGCTGCCAAGGCTAGCCTGCCTCCAGCTTGGGAGTAGGCAGATGTTTGGCTCTAACTTGGGTGTCAAGAAGACAGAGGAGAGGAACTCATCTAGGAAAGTCCACGAGAAGGCTCTTGGGGGATGCTCAGCCACTCAGAACCCCTACCAGGCAACTTGAGTACTTTCTTGCCTTCCTTGCCCTTTGGAGAGCCTCTAGCTCTGGCCTTGCTCCTCCCTCTTGCAGATCATCCCTCCTTTAGGTCTTGAGATTTTCCTCACAGTTGCACCTCAACCTCACTCCCAGAGACCTTTCCCTGCAGAGGCTCTTTGCACACAGAAATGATAGTAGAAATGCTAATGACCACAGAGCTGTGGTCCACCCTGGAACCTAGAACTGATGGAACTCACCATCCCCCAGGAACTGCAGGAGCGCCAGGTCTATGGCCCGCTTCCAGTGGGAGTCTTTCTGCATGGCAATGCCATAGCCAGTGGTGGCAAAGACTTTGCCAGACCCAATGGTGACCAGCTTGCAGCCTTCGTCCTTGCCCGCCATGTAGTTGAGGACGGCGGCATCATAGATGAAGGCGTCCAGCTTCCTAGAGACATGCCGTACCCTCAGGACCAAGGACCGATCCACTATCTCTTCCAACTCTACTCCGCCTCAAGACCCCCTCATCCCTCCCCAGGAGTCCCACAAGACATGCCAGCTCCACTGTCCCTACCCTGGGTCTCTAAGGAAGGGATGCCTAAGAGTGCCTCCCAAGAAGACCTGGAGCCAGAGGCAGAGGAAGGTGCAGGACTGGAGACCCACCCCATCTTCAGGCTTGTGAGAGCATCCTCCACCGAGCGCTGGTTGAACTTGACCATGTGAGTGTGCATGTCACGATAGTTGCTACGAATGTTCCTCTCTGTGCTGCCGTTAGGTACCGTGCCAAAACGGAAGGGTGGGTATTGGTCTTGAGGCCGCTGAAACTATAGGCAGAGAGCAAGCCACTCCCACCCTCTTCATCTAGCCCGCCCCCCAAGTACCAGAGCCCCAGCCCCTGCACAGTCTTAGACACAGCCCAGGCCTCTCCTTGTCTTTTACAAATGGAAACTCAGAAGCCTGAGACAGATGAAGACTTAGCCAAGGCCAGTCTGTGGACCTGAGTGGTCATCAATCATCCTTCTCCCCAGACTCCCAAATCCTTCCCACTCCGGTCTTGGTTCAAATTCCCCAGACTTTGGCTTGTGTGTGCCCTTCTAAGGCCTGTCCCCACCCCTGGTGCGCCCCCACCCTCCACCTGGCTGTGGCCCAGGAACCTTCTTGTCACTAAGGCCCGACACAGTGTCGATGTATTGCTCCTGGATCATGAAGGCTGCCAGATTGGCCGTGTAGCTAGCGAGGAAGATGACAGCGAAGAAAGCCCACACCAGGACCATGATCTTGCTTGTGGTGCCCCGGGGGTTCTCGATGGGAACAGAGTTGTTGAAGACCAGTGCCCACAGCAACCACACAGACTTGCCAATGGTGAAGGATGGTCCACCTGACTCTGGGGGTGAGAGGGTGCATGCTGGGGCTTTCCTGGCCCACTATGAAAGGGCTCAGAGCCTGGTGGGAACTTCATCACTGGCCAGCCCACCCTGTCCCTCCACCCAACAGCTTACTCTTGCCCTTGGTGAGATTCTGGTTGTAGCTGACAGGGCTGAAATACTCGAACATGAAGACAGTGATGGCAACCACCGTGAGGCACATTACAAACATCATCACCCACACGGCAGGGCTGTAGGGTTCTGGGGACCAAAGCAAGAGCTCAGAGACCTGGGCTCCACCCCATTCCAACAGTACCAAGATGCAACAACTGGAGATGTGCAGAGCTGAATCCTAGCAGCCCTGTAGGTGGGGCCAAAGGTCTCTGACCCTCAGAGCAGCTGAACCCCCACAGAGCCTAAGGCAGGACAGTGTATATATAGGGTTCAAGGTTTCCTCCTGTCTTCTGCCCCGAGAGCACACATCACTCCACTGTAACTCTGCCTAGCTCCTGCATCCCCAGCAGGGCCTGTCACTGGGGAGGGTTCTGATCTCTACCTGGAGGGTGGGGCTCTCTGAGGCCAGGTCTTACTGCACATTCCTCTGACACGGGAGCTGAAGCTCTAGACCCTCCAGAGACTGTCTGCTGGATTAAGAACCAGCTGCTATCCTATCCGGAGCCCTTGCTCCTTTGCTGGGAAGGCCGTCCTAGGTAGGGAATGGGAGTGGAGGTGACTCTCTGTCCTGTGGCTGGAGAATCCACTCAGAGAAGTTCTGTGCCCGTGTGTGTGTGTGTGTGTGTGTGTGTGTGTGTGTGTGTGTGTGTGCGCGCGCGCGCGCGCGCGCACACGCTGGCCTGGAACTCAGTATCACTATGTCTTAAATTAAACTCAAGCAGGTCTTCCTGCCTCTGCCTCCCGCATGCTGGAATTAAAGGCCTGTGACACCACTCTTGGCTCTGTATCTTTCTTAAAGCCACCTAGGAAAAGGGGGGCAGACTTGGGGGGGGTCTTACACTGGCTTAGCTAGCTCTCAGCCCCTTCCCAGCATCCCAACCGTCCCCACCGCTAGCTCTCTGAACCATCTCACAAGCCCCACTGACCTCCCACCGGGCACTCTGGAAAGGGAAGGAACATAGTTGTACACTCCTATCCCTGAACCTGGCTTGGGGGTCTGACAGATGGGGCTGACCCCCCAAAAAGTGCAGGGTTCCTAATGGAGTAAGAAAACCACTAGCACCTCTCTTGTGCTTCTCACGCCCTTCATCCTCGGTCCGTGGTCTAACCCCAGCACAGTCGGTAGCCAGCCTACCAATCTGCCCTCACATCCTTCCCAGTCGCTCCTCTGGCCACACAAACCTCACCCAGAAAGGCCGAGGGGGAGACGGTGCCGTTGCTCCTGGCCACCATCACACTGATGCCGGTCTCCACAAAAGGCACAGAGAAGTCTATAATCTCCGAGCGCTCCTCGTTGATGGTGAGGGAGCCAATGGCCATGTCTGCCCGCTTGTAGTATACCTAGGAGGCAGGAGAGTATCCAAGAGGTCCCTCCCCCCACGGACTTTCACATTCTCCCTGATCCCCACCAGCAACAATCAGTGGAATCGGCTACTCCCTCCCTGGGTCCTTGGAGCACAGTTCCCGGGACCTCATCGCTGCAAAGCTGTCAGCCCAGTTGCATGACCACATGGCTAAGGGAAGCATGAAATCTGGCAGCAGGCAGGGTGGCCCCGGTTGAATCTGTGGTCGAACCCGGAGGTGAACCTACCTCCCCGATCATACCATTCCACACACCACGAACCCTCTTGCCGTGCTTGCCGTTGGTCACCAGGTACAAGTCGTAGGAGAACTTGACAACCTTAGCCAGCTTCTTGAGGATGTCGATGCAGAAGCCCTTACAACAGAGCTTGGTGTAGGGGGTTACATCCCCGCTGCTGCAGCCACCACCAGGAGTCAGAACCCTTCACAGTCCTCAGCCCCACCTGCTCCTCCCAACCTGGCATATGAACCTACACACACACACACACACACACACACACACACACACACACACACAAGCATGAGACACATGCACAGCAGACAACCAACACTCCCCAGGACAGCACCCAGCTCACACCAGACCTGAAGGTGTGGTTGCTCTGTCTACGGCAGGGCACAGTGTTGGGAACACAGCCACCTGTGCCAGGGTCAGGGCTCTCCACGATAACAAAGGGCCTTTCTTCCAGTGTGGCCACTGTCAGGTGCCGGCTGTCCACCACAGGCTGCAGAGAAGTGCTGTAGCGAGGCCATACTGGATACTTCATGTACAGGACCCCATGATCCCACCGTCCCACCTGCAGAGGACAGCCAGCCTCAGCCAGAACCTCCAATACTGCTGTCCACCCACTACGCTCTAGACAGAGCTTCTGGGGACCATCTGCTGAAGCCAAGAACCCTAGAGATACCCAGGGCAGACAGATTAGGGGGGTCTTGGGGCAAAGGCATTTGGAGGACAGAAATACAGGACAAGGACTGAACCCGGACACAAGGGCAGGCTCCCCACATCCTCCTCCTGGCCCTGGGCCCTGTGATCTCCAAGGCTGTCACCACATTGCTACTGGCCCAAAACACCTTCCTGAAGCTCAGATTATCTCGAAGTGCTCGCCGCTGCCCCCCCACCTACCCCGCCCCCCCGCCCCCGCATGACTTCAGCACGTCTTCCTCTAACATCCATGTCCAGCATTTTCTCGTATTGTCATATCCCCTAAACCAGCAGCTACATCATTTAATAGCCTTTTGACTGCACCAGATTAGCACCTCTTCCTACCGGGCTCCTACTCAGTCCTAGAAAGTCCCACTGGACATCCAGTCTTTAGTAAGGCCGTCCCTAGTTTCCTCCTTAGAAAGCAAACAAGTTCTTGTCTTTTTCTCTACTCACTGTTTGGGGTTGTGTTTTGTTTTGTTTTGTTTTGTTTTATTAGGGGGCAAGACAGGTTCTTACCTTGTGCCCCATTGTCCTGTAACTCCCTATGTAGATCGACCTGCCTCTGTCCTGAGTACTAGGATTACAGGCACGAGTAACCGGCCCCCACCCCCACACTGTTTTGCTTACACCTGGACTCAAGCACAGATTTCTACTTATTTACATGCCCAGCTGGCTGGCACAGACATGGGTCACTCACTCCTCTGGGGCCAGGACTAGGTGACAGAAACACTTAAGTTCAATTAGTGCAAAGAAAGCAGTGTATTGGGGGAGCAGGGGAGGAGCGGGGCTCAAAGGTTTCCCAGTGAAGGACGTTTCGGCTGAGATGGCTTCGGGGAGACACTAGGAAACAGAGGACAGACAGACAGACACTAGGAAACAGAGGACAGAGGGCCCTGGGCTCACCCACTTCTCACCATCTCCCAGAGGCGGTGCCGGTTAAGAGCGATCACAACCATGGTGGGCTGGACCAGGTACCCACCAGGGCTGAAAGAGAAGTCTCGGCCCTCCCAGGTGACATTCAGCAGATGCCTAGGAAGGAGAGGCAGAGAGATGCCAGGGTGTCCCAAGACCCCAGGATGTGGGTCTGGCCAGGACACCCCATAGCACCACCATCATAGGGCATTTGTGTGGTGATTACTTTAAAAGTCTTCCTGTGTTGACCTCACAGGACTTTCCATACCCTAAAATCTTCTGATTCTTTAGAAAAGGATTCTAAGACCCAGAGTCCTTAAGTAACTTGATCCCAGACATATGTACTAGTGATAGCTAGATGGAGATGAGACCAGGGAGCCCAAGCTCACTGCCATTCAAGTCCCCTGAAGTGGCCCACATGACTGGGTAGGTGCTCACCTGTAGAAGGCCTCCCTGGCAGGGCTGACAGGTCCCTGGTGGCTTCGGCAGTCTCCAGCCGGGGCTGGCAGGGTACCGTACTGGCGTCGGTAGCTGTGGGCACCAAGGGCCAGAATGGCCACACCGTCGCGGACCTTCTGGCGTAGGCTAAGGCGCCAACTTTCGGTGACCACACTGATAAGGCCCACCGGGAAGGCTGCAGGGGGAGCGTCGGTGCTTCCCAGCGCCAGGTTAGGTACCAACCACACGTGGCCGGGTCCCACCAGGCCAGCCTGTGCAGCCTCCGCGAAGAGCACCTCGGCCTCTTCCCGGGAGCAGTAGGCCACCAGCACCGGCGCGTCGACCTGGCGCAGCAGGCGCTGAGTGCGCGCTCGCGGCCCACCAGGGCCCAGCTCCAGGGTGAGCACGTCCAGCAGCCGCCAGCTCAGGTAGCTGGCGTCGGCGACGGCGCGCACGCCCTCGAGGAAGAGCGCGTGGCCCGGGTGCAGGCTGGTGATGACGGCGAACGCGCTCCAGTCGTATTCCTCCAGCACCTTGAACAGCACCTGCAGCTGCTGCTCCAGGGACACGCCCAGCTGTAGAAAGGCGGAGCCTGGCTCCTGGGGGCGGGGAGGGGCGGGGCCTCAGCAGGGGGATGGGCGGACCGAGCCTCCTCCTGCTTCCCTGCCTCCACCACACTCCCCTGCTCCGGAAACCTTAAAGTAGGAGGTCCTTCAGTGTCCCGGGACTCCCTGCCCTGGAGCCAATTGGAGTCACCTGGGGAATTTTACAAACAAGTTCCGGACCCCCAACCCAACCTGACCCTGCTGGACTACAGGACCAGATAGATCAACACCATCAGTGAACTTATTAGAAACGCAGAAGTCCGGGCCGCACCCCAACACCTACGGCATCCATTAGAATTTCGGGGTGGCTCCTGCAATCTGCCTATGAACAAGCTCTTCCAGGTTCCCCTGAACCCGCGAATTTGAGAAGCCTGGCCCAGACCAACTGACTCTGAATCTTGGAATTACGGAGCTCTCTGCTAGCACCATGAAAAACAAAGTCCTGAAAGTGGAGGCTCAGCCCGGGGATAATAGAAAAGCACCTACCAAGAGCCTCTGGAGTGAGAAAGTTCCTCTTTCACACCACCTCTTACCACCCCAAAGTCCTGGCAGTGCCAGCTTCAGTGAGCAGATTCCTCCTCCTAAGGTCTCTTGGGGCCACTATAGCTGCTCCCAAGATACCTCCTCACTGTCACCCCAATCTTATTTTTAAAAAGGGAAACTATAGGCCCCAAACCCCATTTCTTCAGTAAACACACTTCAATTAAAAGAGAACCAGAGAAGCAAGCTGTGGTGGCACGTGGTGGCACCTGCCTGTAACCGCAACATTTGGAGAGCAGAAACCAGAGGATCTCTACAAGTTCAAGACCAACCTGGCCTACACAGGAAGTTCCAGACTGTAGCCCAGGCTGCACAATGGCACCCTATCTCAGAGAAAGTGCAAAGATGGAGACTTTAAAGCCATAGCCACCAGCCACCACGCGTGAACCTCATTTGGCTCCTGTTCCAAGCAAAACCAGACTTAAAAATAAACATGTATGACATTTATGAGGTGGTGGGGAGATGTGGGCCCTGGCTGGATATTTGAGGAGGCCGAGGAATTTTTGTTATTTATTTTAGACGTGATAATGTATGGTGGTTTTATTTTTTTAAGCTTTCTCATCTGCTGGAGGTACACACTGAAATATTTATGGGTGGGATAATAAGCTGTCTGGACATTTGCTTCAGTTTACCACAGCAGAGGCAGAAAGGGGCAGGGGTGAGTGTGGGGGGCGGGGTTGGGGGGATGAGTCAAGGTGAACAGAAGATAGATGGTGAGCCTTTATGCTTTCCCTGTGTAGTCTCAGATTTCTCTGTGATGGAGTGGCAATGAAACAGAAGCGAATCAAACCAGTGATCTCTCATCCCTCCTCCCATGACTGCCCTGACTTAGAATAAAGCTAGATGATTCCTAAGCAGTGAGACCCACCTCCTTCTCCAGGCTTCTCTCGGTCATTAAACCCTCCCAGCAGATGCCTGTCACCCTTCCCAATTCCTCCTTAACCTCAGGTCTCAGAGTAGATATCATTTGTTTAAAAAAATTATATCTGAGCCGGGCGTGGTGGCGCATGCCTTTAATCCCAGCACTCGGGAGGCAGAGGCAGGCGGATTTCTGAGTTCGAGGCCAGCCTGGTCTACAAAGTGAGTTCCAGGACAGCCAGGGCTATACAGAGAAACCCTGTCTCGAAAAAAAACAAAACAAAACAAAAAAAAAAAATATATATATATATATCTGGAGAGCGACCCCATAGGAAGACCACCATTCTCAACTAACCCAGGTCCCAGGGAGTTCCCAGAGACTGAGCCACCAACCAGGAGCATATATGGCTGGTCTGAGGCCCCTGGCACATATATAGCAGAGGTCTTCCCAGTCTGGCCCCAGTAGGAGAAGATGCACTTAATCCACAAAAGACTTGAGGCCCCAGGGAGGGGGAGACCTGGTGGTCAGGGAGCACCCTCTCAGAGGCAAGAAGGGAGGGAGGAATGGGATGAGGAACTGGGGTGGGGGGGGGGAATGGGGCTTGAGAGAGCAACGAATGGAATGTAAATAAAATAATTTCTAAGCATCATATCTGGCCAACACCCTATCCAAACAGACCCTGTGAGACTCCTTCCCTGGGGGCATCAGTCTTTCCTTCAAAATGCCTGTCAGTTGGAATTACAAATGAATCTGTGTTAGGAACTTTCTCCTTAGGAGACCAAGTGTGTCTGTCTTCCCCATGCCGGGAGCAGAGATGGAACAGAGACATAGCTCCTCCGTAGTGCCGACCCCAGTAGATGAATTCCCAGTATCCAAAGGGTCTGAGACCTGACCATTGAGCGCTGGAGAAGCAGAAGAGGTAACTTTGCCAGCACTGCTGGAAGAACATCTGCCCACACCATCCAGATGCACACTGATACTCAGGAACCAGGGAACACCCTCCCCACAGTATCTTTGCCTTCCCTGGTCACATCCTCAGTCCCAGCCGGTTTCAGTTCCCAACGACCTAAACTGCTCCATAATTCAAACTCAGCCCTGCACCCTGGCTAGTCGTGGGCTCAGGGAGGAAGGGATGAGAATTTAGACAGGCACCTTGGGAGTGAGGACCACAGCAGAACCTCCGCTGATGCTGAGGATGGGCACATGGGTCTGAGAGGAGACGAAATCCAGCAGCTGGGCCACGGCCTCGGTGTCCACGTTGTCCTCAAAGACGATGCCGTGGACTCGGGCGGCACCCAGGAGCCCACAGATCTGGGTGAGGATGCTGCTGGGGTTGGTATTGTTCACCCCAACGGTGAGTGGCTGGATCTCCAGAGGCAAGTCCAGGAAGTTCTGGGAGGTGAGACGAGTCCGGGCCTGGGCCTGCAGTGGCCCAGAGCTGCCAAACACCACTGCCACGGTCACGGCCTGTTCTCCCTGCCCTTTGCCCAGCCCTGCCCAAGCACCAAGGAGTGAAGTGAGAAGCAGGGCGGGCCCCAGGGCTCCACCCATGTCCACTGGAGGGTCCTGCAGAGAAATCAGAGCAGGCACGGAGAGAGGCAGATGGACAAACAGAAGGTAAGGGCCAGAGAACACACAGACAGCCAGAGGACAGAGAAGAGAGAACCTTCCTATGCCGGAGAGACAGAGGCAGACAGAAACAGACAGACACAGAAAAAGAAGACAGGTTAGCTGAGCAGAGCATCCCCAGGGCACCTTGGAGAGGCAAGAACTGGGAAGAACAGAAGCCAGGGCAAGGCTTATCACCCTTATCTATGAAGGACTAGAAAGGTCACCGTCCCCAAACCCAGTTATCTGGGTTCTACCCTAGCAAAAAGACTGAAATGTTAGTGTGTTGTTCAGGAGCACTGAGCTGAGGTCACGGAGCTGAGTTCAAATCAGGTGTACCGCTTACTAGCTGTCTGATCTCTAAAACAAATAGAAACAATTTATTTCAAAATTATGTGAAGATGTATATGTGTTTGTGTGTGTGTGTGTGCATACGTGTGTGGAAGGAGGGAGTCAGATCCCCTGGAGCTATAGTTGCAGGGAGTTGCAATGCCTGAGCGTCTCTCCCACCTCAGCTGGATTTGAGAAGTCGCTTTGCCTTTCTGAACTTCCAAAACAAGAGATCCAGCTATTCACTGCCATTAGCAAATTTTACCCTGTAGGTGAAAGCCCCTTTGCCAGATGAAGAAAGGTAACCTCTTAGCATGCCCATAGCTCAGTCCACGCTACAGCTGAACTTAATCTTGCATCTATCCCTCATCAGAATGACTGCTGTCCTGCTCCCCACAGACAGCCCCTGGCTCTCTGCTGTGTGGCTCTGCCTGGTGGATCCTCTCCTCCAGAGCTTGTACATCTTTGCCACTTTCCCCCTCAGCCAGCTCATTTAGGACAGCCCTCTAAAACAGGGTGGCCAAGGACGACTCGCTTGGGTTCAGGACACCCGAAGCCCTGAGCTATCCAATTTGTATCCACTATTTCCCATCCCATTGCTGGTGTGTAAGAATCTTTTTTACACCTAACCAAAGGGGCGGAGCGTGTCTTATTCATTCTGGATCAAGATCAAGAGTCAAGAAGGTGAGAGAAACATGACTCTTGCGCACCTGTGGATGCAGCTCCACCCCCAACAAAACTAACCAGGGTGTGGAAGAAGGATGTGAGTGGACCTGCCACCCCAGTCCCCTGGCAGGAAATTTGCACACCTTTGCCACAGAGATGCAGATTAGACCCAAGCAGGCTACCCAGGATGCACTTGGTACCTTCCAGAGCTGGAGCCTGGAAACTCACAGTACAGTCCTGGCTTCTTCCAGACCTTTCTTTCCTCTGCTCTGCAGACTGCGACATCTCTCCCTTTTGCTCCAAGCCTAATTTCTCATGGGGCACTCCATAAAGGCTTCCCTCTGGAGTCTCCAGTTCTCTCTAAGGGGTTCTCAGGGAGTGTGCATGAATGGAAACCTCTTCTCTCGGCTGAAAAGACAGCTCTGAAGGAGATCACAAAAGGGAACTTTCCAGTTACGAAGTGTGACTCGGTTCACATGTGTACAGATCACCTTCCTCTGGAATGAGTTGCCGGATGGTGAGATGTGACACGAGGCAGACGTGGTCTCTGCTCCCCAGGATGTCAGAGTAGAAGCTGAAAAACCAGCAGACTGTCCTAAACTCCTCCCACCTCCTCTCTCCAACCTTACTTCTCTTTCCATCAGTCCCTGGCATCCCTACTCCACTCCCTGGATGCCTGCTCTTAGCTAAGACTCTAGCACTTGTTCACATAGGCACAAGGGGCTCATCAGAGCTGACATGACAGTGTTACAGCTGACAAACAGGTCAGGGCTTTGAGCTCAACTGTCAGAAGTTGGTAGAAGTTCAGACTAAGCAGGGAGCAGTGGAAGGAAAGCCACAGATTCACTAAAGCCTGTGAGATCTCCCTGTGTCTGTGAACGGCAGCTTGGAGGCATAACTGGGTCTAGGATGAGGTCCCAAGTCACATCACACCATGCGGCGTGGACTGTACAATTTCCAAGCATGACAGTGCCTGTCACTGTCATGCTCACTGCTCCTTTGAAGGCCTGTGTGCGAATCCAGTATGCTTGTCACTAAAGTGAGGTACTCAGTCAACACAGGCATGCTGGATATCGGAGATGGTGTGAAATGTAAGTGTGTAAGCTACCTGAGTAATCTGTGTGTGTGTGTGTGTGTGTGTGTGTGTGTGTGTGTGTGTGTGTAGAGTCCTGAGCCATCAGAAGTCGATGCTACCCCTCATTCATCAAGGCAGAGTCTTTCCTTTGAACCCAGAGCAGCGGAATCCAGGCAAGCTATAGTGCCTGTCTAGCACTTACATGAGCTCTGGGGATCCGAACTCTGGTCCTCACCGTTTATTTGGAAAACTCTTTATCCACTGAGCCAGCTTCCCAACTCTTCTCATTGATATTTTTATATTCACTATATGTTAAAATAGTATTTTGGGGTGTGTTGAATTAAACTATACTATTAAGCCAGGCATAGTAGTGTGAGCCTTTAATTCCCAGCACTCAGGAGGCAGAGGCAGGAGGTTCTCTGAGTTTGAGACCATCCTAGTCTATGGAGTGAGAATTTCAGGCAGCCAGGGCCACACAGAGAAATCCTGTCTCAAAACAAAAACAATTAACAAATAAAGACTATACTATTCAAATTTTATCTGTTTACTTATTTCTTTTTCCATTTTATTTATTTATTTATTTATTTAATTTTTATTTATTTTGAGGCAGGGTTTCAGTATGTAGCCTCTGCTGGCCTGGAACTCACTACACAGACCAGAACTGAGACCTGGCTGCCTCTGTGTCCCAAGCACTGAGATTAAAGATGTGTGCGCATCACACCTGGGTCTTTTCCTTTTATTAATGTTGTCGTCGGTACCTGGAACTTTAAAGTCACACATGAGTGTCCTATTTTATTTCCCCCAGACAATGAGAGCCTGGGGGAAGGGCCTAGGTTCTCTCCCAGCTCTGACAGGAGGCTGGTCCTCGGCAGCTTCCCTCCTCTGTGAAAATACCCTCCTGTGTACAGGCTGGAGAGAGGGGAAAGTCGAGGCAGGTTGAAAGCCAGCAGGTCCCCGAGCTTACAAAGCCGTTTGACAGGGCATCTCCTCACAAGATGGCATACTTCCCACCCCATGTCCCTGGCCCCCAACCTCTCCTTCCCATCTGCTTCCTGCCACAACTTCCACCTGGACCCTGTGACAAGGGTCAAGTGTGGGAACTCTCTAGTACCCACAAATGAACTACCAACGTCCAACAAGCTAACCCAATCCCACTGTCTTCTCCTTCTTGGATACTCACCCCTGCTAATCTAGTGGTAAGCCGTCTATCTCCTTTCTTTGCTCCTAACAAACAACCTGAGTCCCCTCTTCTGTAGGCTCCTGCCCCTAATCTTCATTCATCAGCGCTGGACCCCGGGGGCGGGGAGGGGGAAACAGGGTTAGGGTCCCATTACTCTTTCTTTGCAGGGTGTGGAGCTGAGAGCCGTCCTCCTCAGGCCCCCCACCATGACTGGGCTTTTGTGTATCTCTGAAGACACTCTCTCCCAAAGGGTCTTTAAAAGAGTGTTTGCTGAACACCTGGCCCCCAAGTACAGGGGAGAGGTTAGCAGTGACTAGTTGTTTCGGACATTCTGCACCCCTCAAAAGGTTTTATCAACCCCACATGTTCAAGGACCTTTTCTTCTGCTTCCACCAACCCCCAGCCACACGCAGGCTCCTTGACAAGGCCGTGCATACACATACACACTCACTAACCTGGAACACTAATGGCGCCCCCACTCCCAAGGCCCAGAAGCTCTGGTACCAAACTTGTATCATCCAGCTAGGCTGATGACTTTTGCGAGTGAGGGACCCTCGCCGTGACGACCCTCCTCTAACCCTTGTCTCTTCCTTCTCTACCCCGCTAACACCCCAGGCACCTGGAAAGACATAGCCCCTCTGTCGCCCACATTAGTGGGACTCGGAGATCGGCCTTTTCCAATACTCCTGCCCTCTCCCGGCTGATCCACCACTCAGCCCCCAGGGTCGCCCCGCCCCCTCCTCTTGTAGGAATCTTACTCTGGGGCTGTGAAGTTCGGGGTATTTTTAGGCCGGCGATAAATAATTCATAGGGAACGTGGCATCTGGCTGCCCCTGCGGGAGGAGGGGGCGCGAGCATCGAAGAGCCACCATCACTCGCCGCTCAAGGACACTCGCGATGCGGCGGCAGTGGCGGTGACTCCGGGCGCGGGGACCCGCGCCACGCCTCCTGGCGGCCAAATCGAGCACCACGCACTCTGCGCCCCCAACTTGGCCACTGCCCCCTGAACTCTTCCCCACAACCCTAGCCCCAGCTCTAGGCCTTAAGCCCACTGCCCCAAGTTAGGTCTGGATCTCAAGCCCTTGGGCAGGGGATGGCAGGCTGGCTGGTGGGTAAGGACCCAATCCAGGTGGCCTTCCAGAGTGAACCCCCAGGCGGCCAGTTTCCTGCCGACCTGTCTCTTTCACGTTCTTATTCTTAACAAGTTTAGAAACTAGCTCAGAGGCAGACACTGGACTTGCTCAAAAGAGCCAGTAGCATGACACATTCTCCAAATTCTCTTGTGGCCAGGGTGGGGGTAGGGGTGGGGTGGGAGTTGCTTATGGGGCCAGGACTGGGCCACCATCTGAAGACTGAGGATGCTATACCAGATGTCTCATTGGGAAGGGAGGGCTGGAAAACATTGTGAGCAAATGGGGTCAGCGTCCGACCCAGCGGGAAGTTCTGCCTGTCGCCCAGCAGGACCTTTGAAGAGTCGCCAAACCAGCCCTTGGGAGATTTGCAGCCTGCTAGGTGCCTTCGTCTTAGGTAGTCGGGGCTCTCCCTGCTCGCCTAGGCCAAGCACAAAACGCCTTCCTCAGCTAGAGGCTCAGGCATCTCCTCTCAGCCGTCGGGGATCCTGGTTGCAGCCCCAGGAGACCACAGCTGCCAACGAGTGCTTCCAGGGCTCAGGGCACCGGAGCGCGGGCTCTACCGTGGTCTTTTCCTCCCACCCTCCTTTTGGAGCCCTCAGAGCCGAGGGGAACCAAGACGTGGTTGGGGAGGGTCAGCGTTTAGGGAAATCCTGTCACCCCAGAAACTCACTGATTGTTAGAGGTCAGGGGATGGAGTGTTAGGAGCTACCGGGGAAGGGGAAGAAAGAGAGTGGGAAGCGGAGGGCCTGGGGAGACTCACCCTAATGAGGGGGTAGATAGTAGGCAGATGCGCGCAGCAGGTACTCAGCAGGGACCAGCTCGCCAACTGTTAAAGCTCCGTTTTTTGCTCTCGAGAGCTCTGTGTCCTTTCCAGCTCCCCGCGCTCTGGTCGAACCTAGCCTCGGCCCTGTCTCTTGGCCCCTGCCGGGTTCCTTGCCCCAGCGGCTTCTACCTGCAACAGTTGGACCCGGCAATCCAGACTCCTGAGATCGGGGACTGTGCCCAGCCTGGCCTGGCCATCGCTCCAGGCGAAGGGAAGGAGGCTCCACCACCCTAGGGACAATCGCCTTGGGCTCTCCGCCCGCGTCCTTCCCTCGCTCCCGCGACCAGTCTGTCTCCCCAGCCTGTCTCCCCTCGCCTCCTCTGCGCCCAGGTCCACACCAACAGTCCGGCTCCCAAGGGTCGCGGTCCTCCTCCCGCCCCCAGACCTCTGACGCCCGAGCTGGCCATACTGTCTCGGGTGTCCCGCGTCTGTCTCCACCGTCCTTGCCCGCACGACGCTGGAGCCCTTAAGTTGCCTACGAAGTTGGCGCCCCCCTGCTCGCCGCCAGCCCTCGGCCGCCACTCACCGGGGAAGGGGCGCTGCACCCACGCCCAGAGCCCGCGACCGTCTCCCGCGCGGTGCTCGTCCCAGAGCCAGCCCCCGCGAGCTGGCACGCTGGCTGCGAGCTCGGCGGGCACCGGAGCCGGGCGCGGCGGGACCAGTGCGGGTGGCGCGGCCTGAATGCCGCCCGCCCCCGCGCCCGGCCCGCGCCCCGCGGCGGGGCTGTGTCCCGGGCTGCGCAAAGGCGCGCCTCCCGCTCTCAGGGCTCACCCAGCCGACTGTGATGGAGCTAGCCACCGCCGGTCGCCTCCGCCCCGCCCCGGCCCGCCCCAGTCGGCCACCGGTGCCCCTCTGGCCCGTCCAGGCCCCTCCCTGCCAGCCTGTGCTCCTAGCTGGCCCCCTCTCCTCTCTCCTGCTCGGGGACCCTGTGCCCAGACTCGACACTCAGAAGCAAGGGCAACCTCGGAGGAAAACAGCAGCTTGCCAGGAGCCCTGGGTTTGAGCCCTCGGTTCCCTAGCTGTGTGACCTTGGGCCAGTTAATTTCGAGGTTCTTTCAGTTTATAAAGCAAGGCTGCATCTTGCTGCTATAAGAAGCCTTAAACTGCCGTAGGCTGAGGTCGTTTTTGAAAAGGCTTGTGGATTTGTCTGGAAGCTTGAAAGTGGAAAGGTACAGAGTGTATGGAGATTGGAGGGCCAAGCCAAGCCTGCCAGCACCCAGGAGAGACAGGGGCAGACTGGGGGACCTTCTTTTGTCACTGTTTCTCTGTCCTGGGGGCACCAGGCAGCGAGGTCAGCAGGGCAGACTTGTAAGGGATTCATCACCAGTGACTGAAGTGTGAACTAAAGAGGCCAAAGCAGCAGGAACGACAGGAAAGGGAGGATAGGTGTATGCCCCGCCCCCATCCCCACTGTCCCCAGGAAGCTCTTGAGCAAGGATCTGTTTCCTTATTTCCCTCTGGCAGCCACGGGCAAACAGGAGCCACACAGTGACAGTCCCCCAACCCCCCAAAAAATGGTAGCTATCAGCCATGGGTCTTAGGCACATGTTTTATTTCCACCGTGTTCCGTTCTAGAGGCCCTCCAAGGTCCATCAGAAATGAAGCAGGACTGGTAGGGTCAGTCTGTACCTCCATCCATCCCTAGCTTCAGGTTCCCTCCTTGGCCTCAACCCACACTGGGAGGTCAGCTTGCAGAAGGCAGAGCTCAGAGGCCCCTGGAAAGGCCACGGCTTGGCCTCTAAGCCAGGGCAGTCAGCAACATATCGAACAGGAAGAGTCCAACCCAGACTGCCCAGCTCTTGTCTTACAAGGTAGGGGCTGGGACCCAGGTTCAGTGGCCCAGCAGCCGTAGCATCTCTCTTCGATCCACCAGCTTTTCCCTTGGTTTCCCAGTGCCCTGGGCTCGAGAGATTTCCTCAGCATCCAGCTTCTCCCAGTCTGAGAAAGACACTGGCAGGACCCCTGAGGCGGATGCAAAGATGGGCCTGTCACTTTCTCTCAGCCCCTTAGGGTCCTCCTGCTAAAGGGTAAAGTTCCAAAGACAAGCCACCCGTCCCACCCTCAGCCTTCAGCTTTAGGCTCCAACCTCGATTGCTGAGCAGAGCTTGAATGGCCGTATAGCCAGGTCTGGGGCTGGAGGGCAGCAGCCCTGCCTTCAGGTCCTCCAGCAGCGCCTGGCTGGTGAGGAAGCTGTCCGTCATGGTTGTGGTGATGACACCTGTGGGTCCCCTCTTCACCCAGCCACTGCAATAGAGGCCTGAGAGGGGCAACAGGGAGAGCATGGCTGAACACCGCCTAGTAAGTCTGTATCCCGAACTATACACATATACACAGGTAAACATTCTTCCATGTCTCCCAGTAGACCACATAGTGGGCCCACTATAGCCACTGGCTCACCATGATAGCTGTGTGTGTGTGTGTGTGTGTGTGTTGTTGTTGTTGTTGTTGTTGTTTTGGTTTTTCTAGACAGGGTTTCTGTGTAGCCCTGATTGAAACTCACTGTGTAGACCAGATTGGCTTCAAACTCAAGAGATCTGCCTGCCTCTACCTCCTGAGTGCTGGGATTAAAGGTGTGCACCATTACGCCTGGCCCATGACAGAGTCTTGTCTCACTACACCACCCTCCCTCCCCCAGATGCTCCCTGGGGACACAAGTGAGCCGAGACTTGCTCATCAAGGTTCTGCAGGCCTTTCGTAACATTTACTGAATGAATGAACTAAGCAGACTGATGGTCCCCAAGAACAGGGGGTGATCTCCCACCAGCGCCAGCGTCAGCACTGGCCCACAGAAGGCCTCAGCAAACTTTTACTGAATGATGTCCCAGCTTGCCTGAGCATGTGGCCTAGGGGTGGTCTTGGCATGCTAGCCTCCCACCGGACTCGGACGCCCCGCCTTTGCTCACCATCTCACCTGGGACATTCACAACCCGGCCCTCTGTGTTGGGGATGACTCCGAGCTTGGGGTCAAAGGGCACGCTGGGGTCGATGGGGCGGCTCTTATACCCAACACTACTCAGCAGAAGCCCACATGGGAGGTCCTCTACATCTCCTGTCGGTACTGCCCGAGTGGACTCTCCAACACCCTGTTGGGGAGAATGTGGGTAACACCAGGATGGGATGGGGAAGCCTAAAAAGGGGAATTCTGGGTATCAGGAGACTCACCTCTAGACTAGTAACTGCCAGGCGGATGCCTGCTACCCGTCGGCCATCTGGGGTGGGGAGCACCTGCTGGGGGCTTCGGAAAAAGCGGAGACCCCAGGCCCGGGAGGCGAGTGCCTGGCGGGGAGCCTCTTCCGCTCCTGGCTTCTCCACGGCTGTCCGAAGCAGCAGCTCTGTCAGCCGCCTCCTTGGACGGGGGACATCTGTCAGCAACATGGGATATTTCAGCGTTGTCCCTCTGGTCACCCTTCCCCAAGCCTTATTTAACCTAAGACATCCCCTTCCTGTGAGCTGGGGGGCTGGACTTGGCCCCTCACCCTTAATTCTGTCCTGGAGGCCCAAGAAATCCGAAGGATCCAAAATGGGCCTGGTTCCTGGCAACTGAATCATCTCCCGAAGCTCCTTGAGGGTGGGGGGAGGGGGGAGGTCAGGTCCAGAGCGCTGAGCACTCCCGGGCCCACCAGAGTTCAGCCCTGGTGGGAGAAACCATGAGCAGTGTGGGGAAAGACCACAGCCTCTGGGACCTGCCCCCTCCCCATTCCATCCAGGGAAGCAGCCACTCCCAAGGGCTCTGCAGCAAATGGAAACCTTTCCTCAGAACCCTGGCTCCTCCCCTTCTGGGCCCCGTACCTTAATGGTGAACGCTACTTGCAGGGGCCCACGCCGGCCCACTATCCACACAGTCTTCACCCGACTCTGCCTCAGGACCCCCAATGCAGCCTCTGTGATGTCTGTTTTCTGGCACAAAAGGAGACTCTTAAGGCCAGGTACAGTGGAACAGGTGACAGAGGCATGCGTATCTCTGTGAATTCGAGGCCAGCCTGATCCACACAGTGAGTTTCCGGCCAGCCAAGGCTAAATATTTGATCTTGATTCAAAAGAAGGGGAGGGAGGAATTGACTTGGAAAAGGGGGACTTGCAAGGCTAGTAGGTCTCCTTCCCACTCTGATCCAGAGAAAACCATCGGCCCAAAAATCTATACCGCCACTCCCCCTGGTGGCCACATCGAGCATTGCCGCCAATCCTGCAAATGGCTCCTAGATAACAGCACTTTGGCAAATTCTTCGACGCGGTAAGGTTTTCCTGACAGCCTATCACATGTCCGCAGCAGGACAAGGGGCTTACGGGGGCATAATAGTCTGTGTGAGCTAAACAGGCTAATTTAAAACCTCACATGGTTCTTATCTTGTGGGGAGAGATATACTCCTCGGATCTCATTGGTGTAAACCCACAGTCGTGAAGCAAAGCTATGGAATGAAAGTAAAGGCGACTACTGGCTGAGCCCATATCTGAGGGACACCTACACAGGACGGCCTGGAAGACCTCTGGGCAGAGGGAGAGCTGAGGCAAGAATGAGAAGCGGGAGGAATGTAAATTCTTAGCTAGCAGGAGGTCAGTCCAGATGTTCTGAGGAAGGAGAACGAGTGTGTGAATGCCCAGGGCTCACTGGAGTGTGAAGGCACCTTGCCTGGGCTCCTGCAGGAAAACGGGCGCCGGGGCCGTTGGGAGGGATGAGACCTGAATCCTCCCCACCCCCTCAGGGGCATTCTCTCCTCAGCGTGCTTCCACTCCATCCCTCCAGCCTCCGACTGACCCCTCACCTCCAGGTGCTCAGGTGGGGTCAGCAGGATCCGGGCCACATCCAGAGCCACATTCCCCTGCCCCAGAATCACAGCCGTGTCACAGCTCAGATCTGGCGCCAGCTGGAAGAGAAAGGTCTTGATAGGGTGTCCCCTCTCCTCAGTCCCAATTAGGCTAATCTCATCTGCAGACACCTTAGGCCATGTCTGCTGTGCCCCTAGGCTGCCGTAGGCAGTCCACTCCACCCGACTTCCCTCTCCCTCAGCCCCTAGGTCTCCACAGCTGGCCTGCCTCAGCCATTGATGCCTCACACCAACCGCCTCACTGCCCTGACCTCAAAGTCAAGCACCTCGGGGATGTCCTGACTCCAGCCGGAAGCAGCAGGGGTGCCCCTCACACTCACCTCCTGGTTCTCGGGAAGCCCATTGTACCAGCCCACAAAGGCCCGGGCTGAGACCACTCCAGGCAGCTCCTCGCCAGGAATTCCCAGGGGTCGGTGGTCCTCTGCTCCATAACTCTGAGGGAAGACGTAGCCACCACCCATGCCCAAGGCCTCAGCACCAGCCTCCTGCCCCCTGCAGCCCCTCCTCTCGTAAACCCTCCACACGGGCACTCACCAGCACCACAGCATGGTAGGCTTCCTGAAGCTCTGGAACCGACACGTCCCTGCCCACCACCACATTGCCCCGAAAGGCACAGCGGTCTGAGCGGGCCGTCTGTGTGAATGTGTTGATGACATTCTGCCGTGCAGCATTGGGAGGGGGACATGAGAAGGTAGGGCAGCTCCTGGGAGCACAGCCAGTCCCACTCTCACCCCCTTCCCTGCCCACCACCGCCGCCGATGCCCGGAATGGGCCCTTTATGTCAGGGAGCCTCTCTACCCTCATCTTTACCATCTCCAATGCCACCCTCCACACCAGGCGATGCCCACCTTTACTTCAGGATGGTCAGGTGCCACACCAAAGCGCACCAGGCCAAAGGGCACAAGCTGCTTCTCGTAGATGTCTACGTGGGCCCGGGTGTGGTGCTAGAGACAAACACAGCCGGTGGGTTAAAGGGGGAGGCTGGGCCCCCACAGGGCCACCCTTCCCCAAGGCAGAGTAAGAAAACCCAGCTCAAATGGCCAAGGAGACTGGCTCTATCCATCCATGAGCAGAAAGACGGTCCCAGCGTTCCTTCTGCCCAGATAAGGGCTCTCAAGGAACAGAGCAGGAAGAGAAACTGAGGTCAGATCTCAGGGACTTCCAACAGAGAATGTGAGGAATTGGAAGTGTCAGGACTTCGTCCTCAGGTCAGATATAGACCTTCAAAGACCTTCATGACATGCTGGCCATGTGATCTGAGGACATGCCTTAGCTCTACATCTTCAAGATGGGGGACAGAGGAGGTGGCAGAGAGCCTATTCCCAGCTTTAGAAAAACAGTCTGGCTATTTCAGCTGTCCCATGTCACCTGTGTCCCAAGGCACTTTGCAGGGTATAGGGAAGGTCTAAGATTGGAACTAGCCAAACAAGCCTGGTCTGGCTCTGCTGCCACCAACGGCATGGACCTGGTAAGTCTCAGAACAAGCTTGGGCCTCGGTCTCCTTCTCTGTGAACTGGGAGGCCTTGGAGAAGGCGAGTCAGGGAAGAGAGTGCCCTGACCTCTCCCACCCAGCTCAGAAGGACTCAAGGTGGATGGGTTCTTGCTTATCTCCCCTGGCCTTTGTCCAAATCCTGTTTCCCTCTATTCCACCGCCTGCCCTAAGGCCAGCCTCTCTAGCACCTCTGCCTTTTTGTCCTTGGTCAGACCCTAAACGGCCTCCCAAATGGCCTCCCTCAGATGCCATGGAAACTGAAGCTATGGAGAACTCATGGAGAACTGTAGCCGTGAAGTCCACAGCCACAGAGCCAAGCCCTATCCCGCCTCTAACTGCCCTGTCATGGGGAAAGGTTCTGTGCAGTATGATGTCTGGTCCCTCTGGACCACACTCAAGGCTGAATGAGTCAGGCTCAAGAGCTCAGCCTGCAGCTCCTCCAGTGTGAGGACACAACAGACTCACTCAGGGTCCTTACAGCTGTGGCTTTCCCATCCTTCTCACAGGTCAGAGTTCAAACTGCTTAGCCTGCTAGCCATCCCTGATACAACCTCACCTCACCGTCTCCATCTTCCGCTCCATCCCCCTGCAGAGGGAGTCTTCCTTCCAGACGCAAGGTTCCCTCCCAGCCTACCCTGTCCACAGTAGCCCTGATCTCACACACAGACCCATCTTCCCAGAAACCTCTCTCTCCTCCTGCCAACAGTTGCTTCTCTGGCCCTTTTCCTAAGATGGACAGTCCCCGAAGCACTTCTGCTCTGGGGTCCCCTGTCCCTCCTAAATTCACAGGCCCTGTGTCCTAGGGAAGTCTTACCTACTCCCTCCTGTGACCTCACATCTTGGAGGCCTGATGTGGCCTCTCTATCTCCCCTCCCCCTCCTCTCACCCTATCTCTTTTCCCATCTGAGATCCAGGATGCCTCACTCCACACATCAAGCCCATTCCTTGTCTCCTGCCCTTTTCCCTCTATCTGTGTTTCTTTTCCCCTCCACCCCTGGAGCTCCAGCCGTGGCCCTTGGCCTCGCCTTTCACCCTGACCTATTAAGTCCACATCCTTTCCTCCCCCACTCTCCTGCTCTCTGGGCAAACAGTCCTGCTTCAGTCTACCCATCAGAGAGAGCACTCCCAGTGACAAGTGGGCTATAGGGGAGCTGCTGGTGATCGGGTGCCTGCCCATCACTCTGCCCTGTGTTCCATCTCATTCCCTGCTTTTCCTTCCTTAAATGTCTTTTTAAGTTATCCGTATGTGAGTGTGGAACACATGCACATGAGAACAGCACCCGAAGAGACCAGAAGATGGGTTCAGAGCCCCCGGAGTTACAGATGGGTGTGAGCCACCTGTTGGGAGTGCTGGGAACTGAACTCAGAACTTCTTCAAGAGTGGTATGCACTCTTAACCCATGAGACATCTCCCCTCTCCCCATTTGCTTGAGATGATTCACTGAGGCCTGTTTCCTATATCTGTGAGTGTCAGAATCCACCCCCAACCCCCAGGGTATTTGCTTAAAACTGCTGATTCTGAGAGTCCCAGTCATAGAGTTTGGTTAAATCTGAGCTGGACCCAGAAAGGCTTACTTAGATAAAACCTCTCCTTCAGGGAACATGGCGAGTGCTCAGAGAAAGCCACTCAAGTCTACAATGTGGTCGGTGGTCTCTAGGTACCTTGAGATCTGGGCCCTCACCTCTTCGCCTCTCAGATACTCAATGACCTTCTGGAATAGGCTCTGGACTGATGCTCAGGGCCACTCTCCTTCCTCTGGCCTTCGTCCACATAATTCCTCATTCCTGAGGCTCTCCTGCTATTTTATTCTCACATGCTCCATAAAATGCAGTTTGCACACCTCTCCCTCTAGACTGGGCTAGGGGTTACCCCTAGCTTAAGCCCTAAAATACCTTGTAAGCCAGCTGCCTCGAGCTGGTCCATAAGCACTGTCAGGTCCATAAGCACACCCACACGCCTGCAGGTCAAGATCCAGCCCACTGAGAAGACACCAAGAACCCTGCCTTCTAGATCCTATTCCTTCACCCTCAGTGCCCCTTACAAGTACCCTTCCTGATACCAACCACACCACCCACCTACCCACCCCAACCTTGAGAACCCTTGGGTCTCTGTCCCAGAGCCCAGGCCGTCCTCCATCCCAGAGCCCAGGCTGTCCTTCAGCAGTGGCCTTGCACTCCAGGCTGACTCATGTCGGGACCAGGGAGCTTGCAGAAGCCCATACATGGCCTTTGGTGCTTCTCAAATGTACATTCTCTAGGGGACAGCTTCTTGTCACACTGACCTGTGTAGATCATGGAATGTAGCTGCAGAGTCATGCATAGGTCACTTCGCAGCAGAGGTCTCCATGAGACCCTCCTAGTGTCAGCCCCAGGTAAACCAGGACACTGGGTGGCTCTGCCTTTCAAATATCTGCATGTGTTATCATCGTTTTTTTCTTCTGTCCTGTTGGCATTACAAGCCTCTCTAAAGTTCAGACACTGTCTCATCTCAGTCAATCTCAGTAACCCTTTCTTTTTAAAAATACTTATTTTATCATTTTTAGTTATGTATGTTGTGTGTGTACAAGAATAAAGGGCCAAGCAGAGGCCAGAAGAGGACATTGGGTTCCCCGGCGCTGAGTTGTGAGCTATTGTGTGGGTGCTGGGAACCCAACTCTCACCTTTTGGTCCTCTGTGAGACCGTAAACACTCCTAACCACGGAGCCTTCTCTGCAGTACCCCACCCCCTTCCTCTTTTGCATTAAGGTCTGAGATAGAGTTTCCACTACATCTGGCAACCTTGAGGCCATGTCTGGCAAGACTAACGCTGAAAGCTTTGAGACCTTGGCCTTTGTGAAAGAGAATGGTCGTGGGGAGGACCAGGGCTGGGGGGAGGGCGCAAAGCTGCAGACAAGATTGGCTTGAAATATAAAATGCTGGAGATGAAGAAGCGTAAAGATAAGGGGAGGCTAAAGCCATCCCATAAGACTGAAAAGACTTCCCTACAAAGCAGGAGACAGCTGCTCATCTGTCCCCAACCACCATCCATGCATGTCTCTCATAGCTGAGGACCTAGGGCGCCTCAGCAACACCTGTGGAATCAGGTAGAAAGGACACAGCTTACATGAGTCGGAAGCCCCTTCCTTGTCAGACAAACCAAAGGGCTGGAGCCTACCCCCAGAATTGGGGCAAGAAATGGATAGTGAGAAGGGAGCCTGGAGGGAGTGCCTCTCTTACCTTTAACAAGTGTTGGGCTGTGTAGAAGCCAGCTGGGCCACTGCCGACCACACAGATCTGAGGGGTCTTCTCCTGTGTGGAGAACTTCTGGCAGAAGCCTGGGGCTAGGCAGAGCAGGGGACAGCAGGGTCAAACCAACACTCTCCTACCACCCCAAACCAATTCTGTCCAGCTGCAGCTTGCCCTTCACCCTCACCTGCATCTTCCTTTTTCTGTTCCTCAAAGCGTCACCATTCATCTGAATGCCAGAGCTGTCTTTATCCAGAACCCCATGTCTTACCCATAAACAATAACGATAATCTGCCCCCTTATCACCCAAGCTGACCTGCACAGCACTATCTTTCTTGCGAGGTTCCCTGTGTGATCTCATGTCTTCATATCCCCATCACGTTTCTATTTTGCTTTTTTCTATCCCTTCTTTCCCCACAGAACTCTATTGCTCATCTCCTCACCTCGGATTTGCCTGTCACCTCCGTTCATCTCGTATCACACTTAAGGACCTCGTGGTCTATCCNCCAAGCTGACCTGCACAGCACTATCTTTCTTGCGAGGTTCCCTGTGTGATCTCATGTCTTCATATCCCCATCACGTTTCTATTTTGCTTTTTTCTATCCCTTCTTTCCCCACAGAACTCTATTGCTCATCTCCTCACCTCGGATTTGCCTGTCACCTCCGTTCATCTCGTATCACACTTAAGGACCTCGTGGTCTATCCTTTTATCTTTTTCTGAGCCATCTTACCCAGGACGCCTTATATCTCATCGCACAGATCCTCCCCTCTCCATCACTTCGATTTCTCCCATAAGAGCAGACACATTCCTCCCTTCTCCAGCCCTGCCTCAGCTCCGCTCGGACCCCCGCTCTCGATCACAGGCCTCCCCTCGCCCTGGTGCAGCCCCAAGAGCCCTGCTCCTACTCGGAGTGCTCCTGGAGGGAGACGGCCGAACCCCAGACCACGCGGACCAGCGCCACCAGCGCCAGCAGCGAGGAGCCATGGCTGAGAAGCGCAACCAGCTAGCGGAAATGCTAACAAGGACTCTTCAGTGCTGAGCGCAGGTCCTGCCGCTCGTCGGGGACACTCCTCTGGACCCGCCCATCATTGGAGCCCCGCCCCAAACCTCGCCTCCCGCTTGTTTAGCTCAACTTTGAGACTTCACCAGGATTTCCGAAATAACCACGCCCCCAAATAGAACCGCGCCCCCATCTCGCCAAGGCCCCGCCTCCAGAACGTCCAACCTTCAAAAACTTAACAAATTTCTCCCGTCTTCCTCGTCCCTCCAGATGCCGGAAGTCTAGATTTAAAGAAACGCGAATCCCCTGTGCTGTTTCAGTTGCTTTTGGAGAAGGAAGCCAATTAAAAAGGAGCTTACTTTTCGTAAAGCTTGCCGCTCGTTGATGACGCAATGCTCCGTTGCCGTTGCCTCTTGATAGGGTGGCTTCCTATTTGAGTGATTTTTGTATCATCCAATCAGAAGGCCAGAACCCGGAAGTCTCTCGTATTCCCTGTTCTGGACTCCTCGATTTTTAATTCTAGATGTTGAACTGATGTAACCTCAAACAATTGCTTGTGCGTGTCAGAGAAGGACAACTATTAAACTCTCAAGAGCTTATTTCTAGTCACTTTCTTCCCATGATGAGGGAGGAAACAAGCGAAGAGGTTTCCCCCTCCGGCACTGAGACCAGAGCCCGACCCTCGACCCCGGTCCAACAGTACAGGGATCAGGGTGAGACCGTACCTTAGGGGGCACCCAAAAGCTCAGTAGTCAAGGTAAATCATTCATATTCCATGTTTTAAAAGAAAATTTATGCAAAGCCTAAAAGCAATATCTTTTTAAAGGTTTTTTTTAAAACATTTATATGTTACATTATTTATGGGGGCCGGTGTACCATGCCACAGCGTTCACGTGGTGTATGGTAGTCAGAGGACAGCTTATTAGACTTGGTTCTCTCCTCTACGTGAATTCCTGGGTTTCAGACTCATTTAAGGCCTGAGGGCAAGCAACTTTACCCTCCAGCCGACCCACAAATATTCTCTACACAAGAACAGGAGCTGAGGGGCTGGTGAGATGGCTCAGCGGGTAAGAGCACCCGACTGCTCTTCCGAAGGTGATAAGTTCAAATCCCAGCAACCACATGGTGGCTCACAACCATCCGTAACAAGATCTGGCTCCCTCTTCTGGAGTGTCTGAAGACAGCTACAGTGTACTCACATATAATAAATAAAATAAATCTTNAAAAAAAAAAAAAAAAAAAAAGAACAGGAGCTGAGGAAGGGAGAATGCTCAGTGTGCACAGGATCCTGGTTTCGATCACACCACCAAAAATATAATTTAAATAATTATAATAATTATTTAAATTTAATATTTAAATGTTTAAATTTATAATTTAAATTATTATAATTCAATTTTAATTTAAAATATAATTAAAATTAAAAATATAAATAAAATCCATTGTCACCTCTAACCAGACAAGCCCAGTGTTTCTCTGAGAGTCCTTCTTCTTGGAAGACTAACCTGTCATCCCCACAACATCTGAGTCTTGTTTATTCTTGTTGAAGATTGAACCCAGGGACTTCAATTCAAAATTGCTCTACCTTTTAACTGGCCCCTCTGCCCCCCCCCCCAGCTGAATCTTCTATTCCATAATTCAGGTACAAAGCTAGCCTGGGCTGTATACAGAGTGGTACCTGATCTCCCAAAACAGTATGCTAGTTCTTTTGTGAGAGGGAAATGGCAGTGGGAACGTGGTCATAGCAACAGAAACTGGCTTGACTGGCCTGACTCTAATCTGGATTTCTTGGGCCAGATGAACGCTGGGTGTCGGGTGTTGGCTTGGTGAACTTCATGGTGAGTGAGTCCATTTCAACTTTTAGGCTGGTCTGTTGGAGCCTTGTGTAGGAGCTTAATAATCCAGAAGTTTCCCCTGTTTTGTATTTCATATTTTTTACACTATTTTTTTTAAGATTTATTTTATTTATTATATGTAATTACACTGTAGCTGTCTTCAGACACTCCAGAAGAGGGCGCCAGATCTTGTTACGGATGGTTGTGAGCCACCATGTGGATGCTGGGATTTGAACTTATCACCTTCGGAAGAGCAGTCAGGTGCTCTTACCTGCTGAGCCATCTCACCAGCCCCTTTTTACACTATTTTAAGAATGTTTTTAGCCATGCCGCAGTGGCACTCGGGAGGCAGAGGAGGGCAGATCTGTGAGTTCGAAGCCAGCCTGGTCTACAGAGAGAAGACAAAAGAACAACAAAAATGAAGATTGTTTTTAGTTGAAGTTTGACATACAGAGAACTGCACACATTCTAACCATAGTTGATGGGTTATGAGACCGTAAGGTGTAATAATGTGACCCACACCCAGACTGAGATCCAGAGCTCAGTCAGTATCCCAGAATCCTCTGCTCAACTAATCACTCCCCACTTTTTTGTTTGTTTTGTTTTTCGAGACGGTGTTTCTCTGTGTAATCCTGGCTGTCCTGGAACTCACTCTATAGACCAGCCTGGCCTTGAACTGGCAGAGATCTGCTTGCCTCTGCCTCCCAGTGCTGGGATCAAAGGCATGCACCACCATTGACTGGCTCCACCACTTCCTTATTGAAAGGTAAATATGATTCTCTAATATGTCATCGTGTTTTACACCTGCCCCAGAAGACTAGTAGGTAAGATAAATGGTGCCCACAGGCCTATACATAGATTATTTACTTATGTAGCTTATGTATGTGGATATTTTGTCTGCATGTACATCTACACACCAGAAGATGGTATCAGACAGTTGTGAGCTGCCGTGTGTGTGCTGGGAATTGAACTCAGGACCTTTGGAGAAAGCAATGCATACTCTTAACCACTGAGCCATCTCTCCAACAATAATTTATTTACACATGTACTGTTTTGTTTTGTTTTTCAAGACAGAGTTACTCTGTGTAGCCTTGGCTGTTCTAGAACTCACTCTGTAGACCATGCTGGCCTCGAATTCACAGAGATTCGTCTGCCTCTGCTTCCCAAGTTCTGGAATTAAAAGTGTGTGTCATCATTGCCCAGTTTCTCTATTTTTATATACACCCATCTCTCTGCCATATGCTGCTGCCTTGGAGATCAGAGGGCTTCGGAACCACAGGAGCTGGCGGGCGTTACATGCAGTTGTGAACCATCATGTGTCATGGGTGCTGGGAATTGAAATCTGAGCCCCTGCAAGTGCTCTTAACTACAGAGCCATCTTAAATGGTAACATAGTTTATAGTTTGTGACATAAAAATTACTTGTTTGTAAGTCAAGTTTTATTGGGACAATACCATGTTCATTTTTAAATATATTTTTATTAATTTTTTGAAAATTTTATATAATGTATTTTGATCCTATTCACTCCCTATTTCTCCCCCAACCCCTCCTAAATCCACCTCACATCTGCAACTAAATGTTTTTTTTTTTTAATAACCCACTTACATATAGTCATGGCATGGTAGACTTACCAGGGGCCACACCCTTAAAGAAAACTGAGTCACCCTCCCCAGAAAACACCAGTTGTCAGTAAAACCTCAGTTAGCTACAGGGACTTGTAAACTCATCTCCCCTTGTGGTGGTTTGAATGAAAATGGCTCCTATAGGCTTATGGGGAATGGCACTGTTAGGAGGTGTGGCCTTGATGGAGGAAGTATGTCACTGGGGTGGGGTGGGGGGGACTTTGAGGCTTCAGATGCTTAAGTCAGGCCTAGTGTCACTCTTCCTCCTGCACCCTGAGGATCCAGTAGAATTCTTAGCTCCTCCCCTGCACCATGTCTGCCTGCACCGTGTCTGCCTGCACGCCACCATGCTTCCCACCCTGACGGTAATGGACTAAATGTCTGAACTGTAAGTCAGCCCCAATTAAATGTTTTCCTTTGTAAGAGTGGCCATAGTGTCTCTTCACAACAACAGAAACCCTACCTAAGATGCCTCTCTATGCTGTAATCACCACTGCTTGATCTTGTGTGGGCTGCTGTGAGTTCTGCAGGAGTCCTGTTATGTCCAGAAAACGGGGTTCCGCTTTGCTCTTCCCTGACCTCTGGCTCTGGCAGAGCTTCCTGCTCCCTCTTCCACCGTGGTCCCTGAGCCTTGGGGGCATGTTCATTTGGCTGTACCACTTTGATGGCACAGTTTGAGAAGTTGTGACAGACATTATATTGTTCACAACACTGGAAATATTTAGCCCTTTTCACAAAATTTGACACCCTGCACTGGACGGCAGCTTCATGAAGGTGGTGGGATGCAGGGGCCATCTCATCCACTCATCCTCAGAGCACCACACAGTACCTAGCACCCAATGGCTAGGCATAAGGAACTTTTCTTTTTTTTTTTTTTTAAAGATTTATTTTATTTATTATACGTAAGTACACTGTAGCTGTCTTCAGACACTCCAGAAGAGGGAGCCAGATCGGATGGTTGTGAGCCACCATGTGGTTGCTGGGATTTGAACTCATCACCTTCGGAAGAGCAGTCGGGTGCTCTTACCCGCTGAGCCATCTCACCAGCCCCCGGAACTTTTCTTTCTTCTTTTTTTCCTTCTTTCTTTCTTTCTTTCTTTCTTTCTTTCTTTCTTTCTTTTTCTCTTAGACAAGGTCTCATGTAGCCCAACACTCAGGAGGTAGAGATAGAGACAGGTGGATCTTTAAGTTTAGACCAGCCTGGTCTACACAGGGAATTCCAGGACAGCCAGGGCTACACAGAGAAACCATGTCTCAGAAAGAAAAAAAAAATCTTAATGATAAAACCATCAGATATCCTGTCGTGTAGAAGAAGGAGATAGAAAATCAGACGCAAACACCCAAAATGTCTACAGGGCTACCCATGCCAAAGCAGCATCTCTGAGGGTCACCAACCTGGGTTCTGGTGTCGCTGAGTTCAAATCCCTATGCTGAACTTCACAGTCGTGATATTGAGAGGTTTAATCTCAGCTTCTTTTTCCCCCATTTATGAGTGGAAAGAATCTAACTTGTAAGGATTAAAATTAGATGACATGCAAACGTCTAGCCTGGCCTAGTGGGAAACCTTTAATCGCAGCACTTTGGAGGGAGAGGAAGAGCAAAGATTCCCAACCCAGGGGCTGTGACCCATATCAGATGTCCTGCATAGAAGATATTTACATTAGGACTCATAAGCATAGCAAAGTACAGGCATGAAGCATTAGGAAGGCTGAGGCCCACTG
The DNA here is from genome assembly GCA_902729485.2 of Mus minutoides. Taxonomy (NCBI): domain Eukaryota; kingdom Metazoa; phylum Chordata; class Mammalia; order Rodentia; family Muridae; genus Mus; species Mus minutoides. Next base: position 345,142 of record LR749894.1, on the reverse strand, counting down.
AGGTGGAAGCAAATGGATTTCTGTGAGTTTGAGGCCAGCCACCCACCCACCAATTGAATTCCAGAAAACAACAAAATCAACAAAACCACAACCAAGTCAGTCTGTGTTTGTGGTAAGAGAACAGCCATGACTGCCCACCAGCGGTGCTGTCCCCTTTGCTGGTCTCTGTTCCCACAGACCGCAGAGCCCTGGAGGTACTTCAGGCACTCCCACTGGCTCCCTTACTTCTGTATTCCTAGCCCACATGGTTAGACCAACAGTCACATTTCAGAGAACCTAAGTGACTTGTTCCTGGTATGTACAGTCAGGTCTGATACCAGGGCCTCCAGAATGAACCCCATTCAGGCCCAGATCAATAACAATGAGTCACTGGTTGTATATTTGGATAGTTTTAATCACTAGTTTATAGCACACTGCCAGGACCCTTTTCTGTCATTGGATTTTTCAGAGGGAGAATTTGATGAATCGCGAGCTCAGACCTTAAGGCCTCTTCGGAGCTGCTAATGCATTTCAAATGAGCAGCAATAGCCTACAGCTAAGCAGGAGGGGGCGGCTTGGATCTGAAACTGCTGTGAGCGAGCTTCTCAGCAGTGAACAGGAGGCACACACTCAACGGGATGAGCAGCTAGAAGCCTTTACCCAGCCCAGAAGGAGCCCAGGGGAGAGGCTGCCCAAGAGCCATAGCTGGAGGAAAGGGCCCTGGAAGAAGGAGGCGTGCCGGGAGAAGACAGGAAAGGTTGTCAGGCTAGTGGCAGCCTCATCTGTCTAGGCCACATCAGCCCCCAGAGATGGGTTCCAGCAGGCCGGTCGGCCCATCCCGTGTACTCTCCCATTACCAGAGCATTACACCCTTCCACCCAGAGATCCAGTGAGAACGGCCTCATGTTCTTAATCAAGGACAGCTTCGTCACTTAGGAGACAGTTGGCTATACTGGGAGTTGTTTTTGACTGTCATGATTTGGGCTCCCGACATCTAGTCAGTAGAAGCCAGTGCTCAGCTCAGCCTGCCATGGATCAGCCAAAGAAAGTGTCAGCAGCGGGAGGTGAGGAGCTTGGTCATGACCTAACACAGCGGCCCTGGCCTCCTGGTGCGTGCAGGTCTAACCTCATCTGTCCCTCCTTCAGTCTCCACTGGGCCCTTCCATATCTCTCTCTGCTCTGCCATCTGGCCGAAGCGGTGCCCAGCCTCTCTCGGTTGCCCGTTTGGCTGGACCTCAGTGTTGTTCCCCGGCCTGGCTTCCTCCTCAGTGTTGGCATCAGTGGCTCCATTCTATTCCCACCCAGCTTGCAATCCTTCCTCCCGGAGCCAAGCTGAGCTCTTGTCTTCGGCTCTCCTAACTCCTTCCCCGCCCTCCACCCCCACCCCTCACCCCCCTCTTCATTCCTTTCTGCTCTCCGCCAGCCTCATCTGCCTCCCAGGGATTCTGCCCGCCCCTCCCCCCCCCCAGGTTGGAGCCTTCTGAACATAGAACAAAGCAGAGTTGTCCAGAGCTAGCCAAGGCCACGCTCAAAGCTGGCAGCGCCTTCTTCTCCAGTTTTGCGCCTGCGCTTGCTTCCCTCTGGAGCACTTCCCTGGAAATACACTCCCTTTCATCTCACTGACTCTGTGTGACCTGGAGCTGCTGAGCCCAGTGTGGCACAGGCTCCTTCAGGTGAAGAGCAGGGGAGGGGATCTGCTAAAGAAAAAAAAAATTGCCGGGCAGTGGTGGTGCACGCCTTTAATCCCAGCACTTGGGAGGCAGAGGCAGGCGGATTTCTGAGTTCGAGGCCAGCCTGGTCTACAGAGTGAGTTCCAGGACAGCCAGGGCTATACAGAGAAACCCTGTCTCGAAACCCCCCCTCCAAAAAAAAATGACCTCACCCTGTTCACCCTGTTTACCCTAGGGAGAGGGCCCTGGGGACTAGAACCTCAGAAGGTACGGGAGGAAGCAGCAGCCGGGGCACTGAGGAGATCTGAGCCGTGGAGGCTGGCTCTGGCTCTGTGGCCCCTCCTTCTGGACATAGGACGCCACCTCACCTGTCACCAGCCCCCTTAGCCCTGCCCTCTGGCTCAGACACAGCAGAAGGAGGGATGCTGAGATGGAGTCAGCTGAGGTCTAGGTGGATCAGACTGTGAATTAATTCATTTCTTCTCCCAACAATCTCCCCTAACTCAAATCCCAGGACGGTTCCAGGTCCACCAGTCTGCACCCCCCCCCCAAGGGCCAGCAGTACAGGAGGGCCAGGACTAGACTAGGGAGGGGCTCAGCCTTCATTGCACCCCCACGAGCTCAGTGATGGGCGGGACATGCACCATGAACTCCTCATAGCGGCTGAGGAACAGCTGGAATCGAGCCAGGTATGAGTCTTCATTGTAAGGCAGCCGCTTGTCGTGGAGAAACTTCGACACCAAAGGCTTCACCTGAGAGAGAGTCACAGGAGCGCTCTCTGAGACACAGGCCTGCCCGCCCCAGGGGCTCTCCTCTGTTCAACCCTAGCCATTACCTGCTTGGGAAAGCCAGGCGCTGAGATGTGGAAGAGCTTCTACATCCTTCTAATGGAAGGGGGAGGAATGGCCCTAGAGGGGAGGAGTGGCCTCACCCCCTCATCCCCTAAGACTCTTGACTGCATGCCCACCCTCTACAGTCCAAGGGACGAACACCCCCACCCCCTCTGCCAAGCATCTTCTTTGGGTCAAACATTTCAAATCTAATCTGCAAAGCCATCAGGGTGAACCCTGTCCCTTCCCATTTTACAGACAGGGAAACTGAGGCTCAGTGAACTTGTCCAGAGTCACTCTGATCTAAAACCCATGTTGTCACTTGTACTCCTGCCCTTCCTGGGTGACTTTCAGAGAGGCCACTGATGGGACTGGGGGTTCAAATGTACCCGGAGATTCCCACCTACCACCCTCAGATGGGCCCTTCCAACCCTGGCTGCCCAGCCGTTCTCTACCTTTAAGCACATGTGGTCAGATAGCCAAGGGAAGAGGTGGTGCTCCACGTGGCAGCTGATGAGGGAGTGACCAAATGCCCAATCCAGCACCGGCTGCCGTGGCAGGTTCAGAACCCCCAGAGTCATCATGTGAATCCGCCTGGGTTTCTTGTCCGGGGAGAACATAGGCAGTCCGATGTGCTGCAACAGACACATGGGCCACACCCTGCTTAGGGGCTTAGGTGACCCTAGGTCTGCCTTCATAAACACATGGGCCACACCCTGCTTAGGGGCTTAGGTGACCCTAGGTCTGCCTTCCCCAAGCATACAGGGGCCCTTAGACCCTACAGGTGTGAAAGGCTCCTGGGCTAACCCAGTCTGCAATGAGCTGAGTCTTTCCCACATCTGGGCCTCCCTCCATCTGGACAATGAAGGGATTTGCCTATGTAGTTTTTCGGATGTCCGTGACTCTTGCTGCTTGCTCTTGTGAACTCTATATGCCTCCCACTGGTGGCCTCCTTCTAGCTGTGAGACGAAACTCAAGTAGAGCAAAGTGAGGGCCCAGCCAATGGCGTGAGGCAGGTCAAGGGCAGGGCAGGAGCTAGAGGGTCTTCGAGAACAGCCAAGAAAGAGTTCAGCATTCAACTCTGGCATCATTTCTATAGGGAGATCTTCCTACTGCCCTATGGATGAAGACTCCCGCTAGATCTCCCTATGCCCAGCACTCAACACAGCCCTAGCTAATCTCTTCATTCTCTCACAGTGTCCCATCTACCTGTCTGGATTCAGGTGAGGTACTTGCTCACCCCCAAGTGCTCTACACCCAGGGTGGTGCCTAGTGGAGAAGGAGCTCGTACTGTTTGAATGAAACAGTCCAAGAGGAGGTACAAACTTGACCTTGAATGATGAGTAGGGTGTAAACTGGAGAAGAAAGCAGGGAGGGTCTTGCCAGAACAAGGCAAAGGCCTCGATGAAACTCAAACTTCCTGTGACCCACAGTGACGGGAGGGGCAGGAATTGGGAGAAGCCTCCATTAGTGACCTCTGTCTCCCTAAATGTTGGGTCGAGCCTGCTGTCAGAACCCTCTTCACTGGCTGAATCCAGGCCGCAGGCTTACCTGGAAGATATTGACATGGAGATAAGGGTGGGCCAGCAGGGATCTGGCGAGCAGCATGCAGGCCAGTGCTGAACTGGGGTTCTTGAAGCCTGACACATTCATGAACAGCCAGTACTGAGAGTAAAGGCCCAGGCAGATGAAGCCCAAAGTCCGCAGAGCCGTCCTTAGCTCTTCCTTCCTCACATGCTCTGTGAGAGAGGCAAGAAGTAACATTGCAACCGCTATAGCCTGCAGCGTGGTTTGTACGGGACATCTACAAAGTGGTCCCCCTGCACTCTCTTAAGATTTTCTGTTATAAACGTGGTGTGTGTGTGTGTGTGTGTGTGTGTGTGTGTGTGTGTGTAAGTGCTGGTGCCCATGGAAGCCTGAGGGATTGACTGATTCCCCCTGAAGCTGGAAGTTACAGGGGACTGTGAGCATCCCAGTACGCATGCTAGGAGTTGAGGTCTGAGTTTCTGACATAGCTGGAACATCTCTTAACATCTAAGCCGTCTCTCCAGCCCTTACATACACTCTGTCATCTGTGGTCTCCTTGTGTTTTCACACTCTCCTTGAACAAGGTGAAGAACCTGAGGCAGGTAGGTCAGATTACCTACTCCCAGTCACCAGCTACTCCCAGTCACCAGCTACTCCCAGTCACCAGCTACTCCCAGTCACCAGCCAGTAAGTGAAGAACTGACCTGGAGTGGGTCCGCGGTTCTTTCCACCCCGCTTGGCTGCCTTTGACAGTCTTGACTCGTGGCTCCCTGCTATGTTCACAAGCAGGATCCACCAAGCCAGGAAGGAAGGAGAGAGGGGTTGGCAGGGCAAGTCTGTTCAGGACACTCAAATCCAGTACTCACCGAGAGCTACCAGCGGCGTTAAGATAGGGACCAAAAGCGGCCCAAGGAACATGTAGACGTAGCGGTTGAGGAGAGGCGCCTTCCACGTGCTTGAATCGCCCAGACCCACCACATTGGTGTAAACGTGGTGCAGATTCACATGGTTGAACTTAGCGAACTCTGCAGGAAAGGCTGTGCACACCTAGAGGCAGAGACAGAAGGTCCCGTGGACTGAGCTGAATGAAGCCAGAACCCAATCCCCGTCACTCCTGAGCCCTCCTCCTCTGCGCCCCCATGTGCACGTAAATCATCTCTAGAGCATCATGACCCGAGATTGGCCACACACTGCCATGTACTCGGTGTGGCTCTGCAAAGCATTTAGGGACGAGAAGGTTGGATCCCTGGATGGCCAGTCTCCCTGTCATCGCAGGAAAAGCTGGAATCCACCACAATTCTGTGTGCAGCCATGTCTTCGTGACACTCCTTGTCAGGCTGAGCTCAGAGCAGCAAGGAAAGGTTTCCAGAACTTGAAGATGGTTAGAGGGTGCACGGGGGAGGGGGGGGGAGGGCCACTGAGGCACTAGTGTGCACTGAGCCAATACCTCCCTCGAGTGACTCTTATTGGTATATGTCCACAATGGAAGGGATTCTCCAGATGCCACTCACCAAAGCGAAACACATTCTCCAGCTCTGACTCCAAGGAGAGCAATCCTTCTGAATACAGAAGAGGTGCTTATGCAAATATATGCAGATGAACATGCAGATATGAGGCTCCAAGAGTTTTATCCAGGCCAGAACATTGTGCTGACTTTAGTGAAGATGGCTTCCTGTTTCCAGGAGAAGGGGAAGCTGCCCAGTACCAGCTTCTGGAGGTGGGTGGACTGCGGGGACCTGCTCTGAGCACCATGTCTCAGAGTCAGGCCTGCCTTGCCCACTGGCTCACCGGTGTGTGTTTCATACCCGGGGCTGTCCCACGTAATGGAAAAAGCTAATTCCTTTAGTTTTATTAATTAATTTGTGTGTGTGTGTGCGTGTGTGTTTTACGAGAATACATAAATACCATGATGCACGAGTGGATGTCAGAGCACAGCTTTGTGGAGTCAGTTCTCTTCTTCTACCTTTATGTCGGTTCCAGGGATCAAACTCAGGTCACTCGAATTGAATAGTGAATGGTTTTATCTTCTGAGCCATCCCTGTGGCACCAGGTCCCTCTGCAGACCAATAGTAACTGTGCTCGGAGCGTGGGGGTGGGGGGGTGGAGGGTGGGGGTGGGCGTGGGGGGGTGGTTTGAATAGGCATTCACGTGCTTGAATGATTGGCCCATAGGGACTTGGCATTAGTATAGGAGGTGTGGCTTTGGAGTGGGTGTGGCCTTGTCGGAGGAAGTGAGTCACTGCGTAGGCGGGCTTTGAGGTCTTACATATGCTCAAGCTCCACCCAGTGCAGACACAGTCTCCTCCTTGCTGCCTGTGGATCAAGATGTAGAACTCTCAGCTCCTCCTCCAGCACCAGTTCTGCCTGTGAGCTGCCATGCTTCCTGCCATGATGATAATGGACTGAACCTCTGAACCTGTAAGGCAGCCCCAATGCAATGTTGTCCTTTATAAGGGTTGCCTTGGTCATGATGTCTCTTCACAGCAATAAAACCTAAGACAGAGTCAACGGCAGAACCAGCCTGGTGCCTGACCAGGACTGTGAATCTAGAGAAAGGTACCCTCAGGTTCCTGAAGGCTTTTCAGCAAGGTCCCAGGCACAAGCCCAGGTCCTCAGGTGTGACTTGTGTGCTGTGGCTTGTGACCTGTTACCCACTTGCAGAGTCGAGTGATTAAGAACGGATCTGAGACTCTCTGGGTCCCTCTCTTTTGTGTGTGTGTGTGTGTGTGTGTGTCCACATGTGAGTATGCACGTATGCCCAAGTGTCCGCCAGGGCCGGAACTGGGCATCGGATTCCCTGGAGCTGGAGTTACAAGACGGTGGTAAGCTGCCCAACATGGGTGCTGGTATCTGAACTGTCCAAGGGCTCTTAACCCCACCCAGCCCCCTCAGTATCATTTAGATGCTCTCTCCTGACAGAAGAAGGAGCGCCTCGGAGGGAAGGTGAGTTGTAGGTTTTGTGTGCCCATTTCCTAACCTCTCATGAACAGTGGGGTCTGAGCACACGCTGCTGAGGTCTTGTAAAAATGGATTACTTCCCTTCTGGCAACTACCTTCTTTTTGTTGTTGCTGTTGGAGACAGGGTCTGGACATGTAGCCCAGGCTGGCCTGGGACTCTCAGTCTTCCGGCCTTGGCCTCCTGGGAGCTGGGCTTGCACCACACCCAGCTGTAAAGGACCATTTATAAGTCTTACCCAAGAGATTTTCCTCATCCAGACCTAGAGAAAGTTCCAGAAACCTGCAGGTTGGTGTGGCTTCTTTTTTTAAAGATTTATTTATTTATTTATTTATTTACTGTATATGTGTACACTGTAGCTGTACTGATGGTTATGATGGTCATGTGGTTGATGGGAATTTGAATTCAGGACCTCTGCTCACTCCGGTTGGCCTTGTTCCCTCCTGCCTAAAGATTTATTTATTATTTATTATTATATCTAAGTAAGTACACTGGAGCTATCTTCAGATGCACCAGAAGAGGGCATCAGATCTCATTTACAGATGGTTGTGAGCCACCATGTGGTTGCTGGGATTTGAACTCAGGACCTTCTGAAGAGCAGTCAGTGCTCTTAACCACTGAGCCATCTCTCCAGCCCTGGTGTGGCTTCTTAATACCACCCAGCAACCTCTGTGGTGGGTGGGTACCTTCCAGAAGACTCAACAGCTCCCTATGTCTACAGCATTTGCATTCTGAACAGCCAAGACACTGAGAGCAGTACGCACGGGGATGGGCTCCCTTCATTCACGGGGGCTCTTGAAACTCTCACTTAGAGTTTGTTTTCTTAAGCATCAGGTAGCACCTGAGGTTGTCGGGAACCTCATGTTAGGCCCCCGGGAATATCGGGGAGATCTGAAAGCTACAGAACCCCACTGCTGCCAGACCCAAACTCAAAGCATTCTCTTCTGGGGCCTCACTGCTGTCCCTCCCATATCCGAAGAGCCGTTAAAGCACACCTCTGTCCACACTCAGTCCACACTCAGGCACTTGCTTTTCCCTAAAGAGCACGTGAAAATCCAGACGGCAGTGACATGCGTGCCATATTTGGGGTCTATTTGTTTAAAAAATATATTGGTGGCTTATTTGAAGCTCAGAGTTACCTGATTGTTTTGACGGACAAGCCTATGCTCAGGCCAGACCACTCAGAGCTGGGCAGGGACCAGCTGTTCCCCGGAACCAGCCAGAGGGCTCTTAGGGGAAAGCAGACGCTGGGCACCTCAGTGTAGCCTGAGGCTGCCCTGCTTGAGGGACAATGATTACCCCTGCTCTCCGCTTTCCTTCTTACTTTTTGTTTTTTTCAAGACAGGGTCTCACTGTGTAGCCCTGGCTCTCCTGGAACGCACACTGTAGACCAGGCCTCAAATTCAGAGACCCTCCTGCCTCCCTGAGTACTGGGATTAAAGGCGTGTGCCACTGCCACCCAGCTCCACACCCCTCTTTCTAATCCTGCCCATACGGGCCCATTTCAGGAGTGGCCCCTCTACTGCCTTTGCCCTTGATTCTTCTTCTCCTCCTATCTGTCTTTCACTAGCTGGCACCTAGCCAACATCCTCCTTCTGATCACCCCAGCCTGGCCCTGCAGTCCCTCCTACCTTCCTCCTGGTCTCTCCACCAACAGCCTCCAACCAGTTTCCTGCTCCATTTACCACCAATCAAACTAGCAGAGTGACCTATTTCAACTTAATTTAGGTTATGATGTAATTTTATACTTGTTTTTGGTTTTGTTCTGATATTTCAAGACTGGGTTCAGGACAGCCCTGGCTGTCTCCCAAGTACTGGGATTAAAGGTGTACAGCACCCACCACAAGCTCTGCCTCATGACAAACTATTGCTTAATCACAAAATAGATTAACTTTTAGAACAAAGTCTATTGGCTACAAGACAGAGTACCAGTTCCTCAGCCTGGCAATGGGCCTTCTTGGCCTCTTTCACCCAGGCCCCTGTGAGAGTCTAGTAGCTTCCATAATCTCACCAGCTACTCTTCTAAAGTTCCTCCAGGGTTTCTCAGCCTCCACACCACTGATATTAAAGACCAGGTCACTTCCCCTACCCCCACCCATTTTTCATGAGTGTGTGTGTGTGTGTGTGTGTGTGTGTGTGTGTGTGTGTGTGTGTTGCATGCATGTGGACGAGTGTGCACACAGGTAAGTGTGCCTAGGGAAGCCCTGAAGTTGATGATGTCAGAACATCCATAATCGCTCTTCCACCTCATCCTTCGAGGCAGGGTCTGTCAGACCAACCCAGAGCTTGCCAATACAGCTTGTCTTGACAGTTAGCTTGCTCTGGGGATTTCGCCATCTCTGCTTGCTGCAGCCAGACTTACCGGTGGGCTGCCAAATCCCCTCATTTTTGTGGAATTCTTGAAATCCAGTCTCCAATCCTTACGCTTGCATGGCAAACACTCATCCGCACAGTTGGCTCATGTCACTTGTGAGACAGTGCACCGTGAGAGTCTACACATGTGATAAAAAGGCACAGAGCCAAGCACACACAGGCGCCAACATCAGCTTCCTTGGTCTCACTCCCGGATGACACATAAATATAACTACTAGGATTAAGTAAGAATGACTGATCCAATCCACCAGACTTCTCTGTCCTACACTGAGATGTCCTGTGAGTCTCTAACTACAGTGTATTTTGTACTGAATATCTGCACTGGTCTTCTAAATAAAAATTTAAAAGGAGAGACAGACAGACAGGCAGGCAGGCAGGCAGGCAGGCAGAATAGTTAAGGGCCAGGATACAGCTCAAAGATGGTGCAGGTCTTTGCACAAGGCCCTTTATCTAATCCCTCTCACCAAGAAAGAAAGAAAAAATATCCATTATGTCTGACCTTCTTCAAACAACAGTCCTGGATGGGAGCAAGCAGGAAGATGGTGAGATGTGCCCGAGGATACAGCCTTGATGCAACTGCACCAAACTACAGCCAGTAGAGAGAAAAAGGATCATGACTAGGCTGGGGGTTCTTTGTGGTTTGTACCACAGGGAACCTGTGGATGGCAACAGGCATTCCCCTGTGTGACACCCCTCCCAAAAGGGCTCAGCGAACTGTGCGAACTGTGCGGGGATTCCTAGTGGGCTCCGCCTGTGACTCCACCCCCCACACCCAAAGCTGAGTTTACAAGGAGGATTTAAAGAGGAGACATAACAAAGAGCTTCCTGACTGGCACAGCTGGTTCCCACCCACTCAGAGGAGCATCCTCGACTGTGACACTAAAGGCCTTTCAGAGGTTGATCCTTCTTAACTCCAGGATTTAAGCCACGGTGGCCTGCTTATTCTACCTCGCCCTGAACCTTTTGGTGGTCATCCTTGCGTGGCATCCTTCCCTGGCCAACCCTAAGGATAGGCCTAGCAGCCTGGGTGATGTAACCCCAGTAGAGAGTGCTTGCTGGGTAAGGCAGGGTGGGAACATCTTCAGGTATGCCAGAGAGGGGTCTCCAGAGAATCCTCATTTGGTGTGGGTAGGGATACATGGTTTTGAATACAGCCTAGAGTGGTAGTCCAAATCTATCCTATCTGTTCCAGCTCTCCAGAGCTGGAGAAAGAAGCTGGTCCCACACCAGCTCAGACCCAGTAGGCTCTAAGATCAACGCTAGATTACCAAAGAAAGCCAGAGATGCACAGCTGATGCCTGGAATGGCAGGCTCTGTAGAACCCCCTGAGGAACGCAGGCCTAAGGCCAGATGTTCAATGAGATGGCGTCACCAGGGGTGGCGTTGACGAGGTTAGGATGAAAGGAGAAGACAGCAGGATTAGAAGTGAGAGCCAGCCGGGCGTGGTAGCGCACGCCTTTAATCCCAGCACTCGGGAGGCAGAGACAGGCGGATTTCTGAGTTCGAGGCTAGCCTGGTCTACAAAGTGAGTTCCAGGTCAGCCAGGGCTATATAGAGAAACCTTGTCTCGAAAAACAAAACAAAAAAAAAAAAAAAAGAAGAAGTGAGAGCCAGGGATCCGGGAAGGGTCCCATGCACCCTCTGAGGTTCCTTTGTGCCAGGTAACCTAATACAAACATCTGCACCGCCCTGCCAGGCCCCGCAGCCTCTCAGGTAACAAGCACAAAATAATAAACAAACACTGGGAAGTAGCCCTGTGCTGCCCCTGCCACAGGCGGTGTGTCACCCCAGGAAGAAACACAAGGCCACACTATGGCTCACGGGAGGCCTGGCAAGTCTGTACCATCTCATCCAGTGCCCTCGAAGGATTAATGAGGAGGTGGTGTTATCAAGCTCATAGACTCCATGAAGAAACTACCCCCAAATATAGAATTAACCACCTTGCTCAGGGAAAACCGCCAGGCCTGGGATTCCAATCAAGTCACAAAGCTACAAAGATATTGATTGCCCCTCCCCCACACACACACACCAGCTAGGCAGGGCTGAGCCACACTCCCCCATGTGTGGGAACCAGTCCTAGAGAGGAGCCTGAGTTATGCCCTAAGGTTGGAAAATGGAGGTGCTTCCCTGACTAGGTTACTCAGAGAGTGTGATTACCAAACTAGTTCTGCCCACAGCTCAGCAAGGCCCAGCAGCACAGCTAACAGTGTTACAGCATGGGAGGGGAATCTAGGCCTTTCCTCCCAAGCCACAGAACCACATTGGCCTTCAAGACAGCTCCCTCTGCCCCCACCCCACCCTCTCTCACACACACACCCCATTGGCTAACTTTCCCCTCGACCTTGTTCCCAAGTGGAATGCAAGGTCATGGTAGACAAATACTAATAGAAGCATTGCTAAGAACTTGGGTGGAAAAAAAAGATTTGGACAGGAGTTCACACAGGACAGCTGTGTGCGACACACAGAACTCAGCCCCAAGGCTATTTGGGTTCCTTGGGTCGTCGTGCTGGGGTTCTGAAGGAGTCCAGACAATCTAAGAAGACATCTCAACGAGAGTGTCTCAGTTCTCTCTCAGCCTCTGCTCGGTAAGACAGCTCCTCTGCTCCCCACTCCCACCCTGTCCCGGGCAAAGTCAGAAGCCCTCACGCTTGATCACAAATCAGTTATCCAGAAGCCTGGGAAGAACGCTTCAGAAACCTCTGCACAATACGGCCCTTGTAGTCCATGATCGATCGCCTTTACCAGTCCCTAGCTGCCACAGACTCTGAGTGATCAGCACCACTTTAGAAAACCCAAGCAGACCTCAGCCTGTGCTGAGTCCCAGCATTAGAATGATTGATACAGAAGTATCCATCACCCCTGCCTCTCCTGGCAGGTTACAGACCCTGAACCCAGGCTCCAACCTGTGCCTATTAGTCTGGGCTGACCCAGAGCTTCCTGGAAAGTAAAATATCTTAAAGCGGACCATAGGAATCAGCAGCCTGAGGGTCCCTCATGTCCTTGGTCCTTCAGAAACCTAGACTGGTAAGAAGGCATGAGAGGGAAAGGGAGGACAGGGAATGCTGGGATAAGAATGTTTCCAGCATACAGTGGATGTGGTATATCAAAGGGTGTGTGCGTGTGTATGTGTAGGTGTATGTGTGTGTGTGCATGTGGTTGTGTATATGTGTGTTTGTGGAGGTATTCATGTGTGTGTGTGTGTGTGTGTGTGTTGCATAAAGTTGTATAAAAAGTTACATGATTCAGAGAGCAGAAGAGATGGCTTAACAGGCTGCTCTTACAGAAGACCAGGGTTCCATCCCAGTATCCATGCCATATGGCTCACAGCCACATGGAACTCCAGTTCCTGGGGATTCTTTTCCTTTTTTTTTTTTTTTTTTTTTGAGACAGGGTTTCTCTGTATAGCACTGGCTGTCCTGTAACTCACTCCGTAAACCAGGCTGGCCTCTCCGAGATCTGCCTGCCTCTGCCTCCCAAGTGCTGGGATTAAAGGCATGCGCCACCACTGCCCGGCCCTGGGGAGCTTTGCTGCCCTCTCTGGCCTTCATGGTCACTGTGTACATGTAGTGCACACATAGACAGGCAGTTACTCTCATCTACACATAAATGAAAAGAAGGACTCTCAAGATCACTGAGCAAGTTAAACTTGCTGGCAAGCCTAAGGGCCTGAGTTGGAATCCCAGGACCCAAATGGTGGCAAGAGAAAGCAGGACTGGAGAGATGGCTCTGCCATTAAGAGCATTGACTGCTCTTCCAGAGGTCCTGAGTTCAAATCCCAGCAACCACATGGTGGCTCTCAGCCATCTGTAATGGGACCCAAAGACCTCTTCTGTGTGTCTCAAGTCAGCGACAGTGTACTCACATATATAAAAGAAAGAAAGAAAGAAACAAACAAAACAAACTGAGAACTGTCACATGTTGTCATCTGACCTTCACTGGTGTGCCATGCCTCAAGTGACACCCTCCACACACGTGCAAAACAAATAAATTCATAGAAAGATAGAGCAATTGGATTGGTTGGTCGGCAGAGTAAGACGTTTTCCTGTTCCTAGCAGCTTCTCCATCTATTCCTAAGGGACCCGACTAGCTAGTGAGGGTTCCCTGGAGTAGAGAGAACAAGTTTGGTAGAGGATCTGGAAAGGCCCGAAGAACGATTTGTCCAGAGGCCTTTGTCTTCCTGGTGGGCCCACAGGCAAGAAGACCTTGGAAGGAGAGGTGGAGGAAGAGAGGCGAGTTCTTCCTGGAGGTTACAGGAGCAAAGAGTTTCTCAAGATGGCTTAAGTGGAGCAGGCTGCAGGGCTGGAGCACTGTGACACTGCCCCCCCCCAACACCCCACCCCCCACTCCGCCTCACTGTCCACCCCTTCAGACAATAAACCCTGATTGCAGAACCAGGAGGCTTCTGTGGGGCAACACTGCCCTGGAGCGAGACTGGCAAGCTGCAGGCGGCCTCCTGAAAGGAAGAAGAAACTCCATCCACCTTTGGCCTAGTGCTACAGAAGACGGGGACTAAAGGAGTCGGAGGACAAGGAATGCCTTGAGAGGAGAAATGTTTCTGCTGCTCAGTCAATTAAGATTATCGCAAGATAAACCACGTTCATCATCATCGACAGACATCAGAACACTGCTCACTAATGCCAACTTCCTCTCAAGGCCTTGGATGAACACATGGGTACACACACACACACACACACACACACACACACACACACACACACGTGCATGCACACTCACTCTGTATTGCACACTGCACATTTGGATCTATCCACCCTCTGCAGCAGCTCCCTGTCCATGTGAACGGACACACAGAGTTTGCCCAGCAACTGCCCCATCCCGCCATGCTCACCTCCAAAAAGAAAATCATCAAGATCTTGCTCCAGCGTTTGGACTCTGTGAGGGCACTGTGAGTGGCCAGGTGGCTACCCTTGACTGTGAGTGTATAATGGCACACACCCAAGATTGTGATGCCCGTGGCAAAGGCCAGGATATTATGGAAGCGTAGGCACAGGAACCCTGCGAAGAGGAAGGACCAGGAATCAGGATCTTTCGCCACCTTTTGAAAATATGGGTCCAGACCCACATACACACAAATCCGGAGCCAAAGAGGGCCAGCCTTCGGTCTGTGACAGGTTCCTCTAAGGCCTGAGAGGGATGGTTTGACTTTCTCTGTGGGATTTGGGACACAAAAAAATCCCCACTGGGCTTTCCAAGGATATTTTGCTGTCCTCGTTCTGCCTGGTCACCCTCCTGAGCCCCAGCCAAAACAGAAATGGGAACTGGATGTCACAGAGCCATTAGACCGCTAGATGTGCAGCCGGCATTCTCAGTCCTACTCTTCCCCCTTAGAACATGCTCTTCCCTTCTTCCGGTTCACTCTCCCCTTCCCCACCCATCCACGGCTCCTTGTGCAACTTTTTCCTCCATCACTTTCAAGCATCGGACGGACTTCCTCCCACCTCCAGCGAGACATAAGTTGAACAACCCCAGCTAGACTTTGGAGAGTGAGGTGGGATCTAGGATCCTGAAGTCCTGAGGTTCCCTTTCATCCTGCACCACCTTCAGCCGCGCCACCCTCATCCGCAGCCCGTGCTTCCGTCTTACCTGCCGGCAAGGCGAGTAGGCTGAGAGCGAGGATGGCGCAGTCCACACCGTGGCGCTCCCACCACGAGCTCGCCCGCACCACATCCTTCACCTGACGCTCCAGCTCTCTCAGCAGCGCCTCAGCAGCGCCGTCCCCCGGAGGCGCACTGCGAACGGTCTCCATGGGCTCCCTGGACGCACCGAGCTGGGGACAAGCGAGGAGGACCCGGAGATTCGGGTGTGCGCTCGGCTGCTGCGCTGGAGAGAACACGCGGGGAGAAGGGGAGGAGCGGAGGGGCGGAGTCACGCATCTGGCTGGGACACCACTAGCCTGAGGTCACCGTGGGAGGCGCGGGGTACCTTCTGCCACGCACAGCCGTGACCCGTGGCCTAGGCGGGGCCTAGAAGCAGCCTCCTCCGCCAGCCGGTGACACCAGAGCAGCTTGGGGAGGGAGGAGCCTGAGTGGTGCGCGGGGTGGGGAGATGACCCTGAGATAAGAACCAACCTGGGATAGAGGGAACAGGACTGGGGCAGAGTAGCAGACCACCCCCCCAAGGCCTTAACTGTTCATCCCCCTCCTCTCAGTCTCCATCTTGGGTTCGTTGTGCGTTCTTAGCCCCCAAACCCGAGTATTTTTATCTCATTAAATTATTTATTTGTATGTGTAGATGTGTCCACGCGGAGTTCAGAGGATAGTTAACATGGGGGTGGGGAGAGTTCACTCTGGTTTTTAGCAGAAGTGACTTGTAGGGAGGTGGCTTTGCAGCCAGGTAATGGGTAAGGAGACAGGAAAAATAGCTATGGAGAAAACATGTCCAGAGGTCACCACTGGGTAGACAGACATACTGCTTGAATGTCTCTTCAGCTCCACTGGATGGGGACAGCCAGGTCTGAATGGACCTGGGACAAGCCTGAGACTTGAGAATGTCTTCCCCTCACATCGGTGCTGACCCAGCTGCCACCAGCGTGACTGAGCTGGCTTGGTCCTTTGAGGATAAGCGCCTGACTCCCTTCTCTAGCCCTTTTACATCTTCACAGTACTCTCCTCAATTTCATTTCAAACCCCTTAAAAAAAAAAAAAACTGACTGAGTCCGGTGTGTGTTTTCCCAGGAGACCCTTGGGCAGGAGGGCACATGTGCTGGAGAGTGAGTGAGCTACAGCTTGAATTTCTCTTCTGGTACTCTCCTTCTCAGATTCAGCTATGTTCTTCAAGTTCATGTGTGAAGCCATCCTCTGGCTACACAGTTCTCTCAACTGACCGTAGCCCAGGCTGGTCTCAAATCTACTGTCCTGCCCAGCTTCCCACATACTGGGACCTGGCATTCTTTCTGAAGGAACAGGATCAAGATCTCCTGAGCAGACCAGTGTCCTCCACTTCTAGACACTTAGTAGGCTTTGTGTATTCCCATGTCACCCTGTAGAAATGACACCCGCTTGTGTAGTTCAGGTCTTTCTTTCCAACATCTTGGTCCTGGGGATCAAACTCAGACAGGCCCCAGAGTTACTGAATGGCTAAACTCCAAGTCCAGTTCTCTTGTTTTAGACAGAGAAAGGGTGCCGCCCATCTCCCTCATTATGTCCCACCTGGAGTCCCCACCACCAGAGTAGAATTTTTAGGGAGGAAGATGCACAGTTTTTAGAAGTGAAAATAGTATTATTTGATTAATTGGGGGGTTGATTGGGGGCATGGGGGGATCCTGCCGCCTTTATCATAAGTAGAGAAGTTCCTGGTACTGCCAAGCCTGCTGCCAAGCCTCAGCTACCCTGGGATACATCACTAATAGTAATCTAAAGGGGGAAAAGGGAGCTTGGAGGAGGGGCCTGGAGAGATGGCTCAGCAGTTAAGAGTACTTGCTGCTCTTGCAGAGGACGGGTTTGGTTCCCAGAACCCACATGGCAACTCACAACCCTCTCTGACTCTAGTTTCCAGGGGATCTGACATCCTCTTCTGACCCACGTGTGGTGGACATACGTGCCCAGAGGCAAAAGACCCATAAACAGAAAGTACAATTTTTACAAAAGTAAAGAGGAGCTTGGGGGAGGCCAACAGCGTGTGAGGCAGAGAGTGGGGAGAGGGGGGAGGAGCAAGAGCAGAGAAAATCAATGGAAGGCAGGAAAGGAAGACTGGTGGGGGGGCACTGGAGGGAAGGCAGGAGAGGAAGAGTGGTACCAGAGGCTGGAGGGAAGGCAGGAGAGGAAGACTGGTACCGGGGCTGGACTTATCTTGACTGGCAGGTAGAGATGGTTGAAGCTTATCTCCAGAGGCTACAGGAGCCACCATGGACTTCAGACCAGGGGAAGGGATGTGTTTAGGGAGGCTTGTCTATATCAGAAAGAGACGAAGAAGAGTCTAAGGAATGTCTCAAGATAGCCAAACAAAAAGGTACCTTGGCATGAGAAGAGGCTGAGGCTGTAAAACATACAGAGACAGAAGAGATGCAAACAGCCTGTGAATCAAAGAAATACACAAATGACCAGCAGGCTTCAGATCAGTAGCCTAGGGAAACAGGAACACGTCGTCCAGGAAATGTGCCTAAAATGAATGACAAAACTCAGTTCTGGGGGGATAGCATTTGAAATGTAAATGAAGAAAATATCTAATAAACACATGTAAAACAAACAAACAAACAAACAAACAAACGAAAAACACCCCTCAGTTCTGGAGAAGACTACACAGCAACTGGGCAACCAACCAGCAGGGCTTTTGGGTATTGTTTTGTTCTGTTGTGGCTTGAGAATCCAAACCTGGTCCTTGCACGTGCTGGGTAAACCTATCACTGGGCTATAATAACTCTAGCCCTTGGTTTGTTGAATTTGAGTCTCACCATGTAGCTGAGGCTGTCCTTGAACTCATAATCTTCCTGCCTCAGCCTCTCAAGTGCTGGAATTACAGATAAGTGTCACTAATCCAGTGGCAGTTTTGTAGAAGGTTGAATATATATATATATATATATATATATATATATATATATATATATATATATATATATATATGTGTGTGTGTATATATATATATATATATATATATATATATATATATATATATATATATATATATACACATGTGTGTGTGTATGTATATGTATATGTATATGTATATGTATATGTATATGTATATGTATATGTATATGTATATGTATATGTATATGTATATACACCTACTGCATGACCCAGCAATTCAGCTCCCAGGTAGCTGCCCAACAGGAATGAAAACGTATGTCCATGGGCTGGCAAGATGGTTCAGAGGGTAAGAGTATTGACTACTCTTCTGAAGATCCTGAGTTCAAATCCCAGCAACCACATGGTGGCTTACAACCATCCTAACTCCCTCTTCTGGAGTGTCTGAAGACAGCTACAGTGTACTTACATATTATACATATTACATATATGACTCCCTCCAGAAGATGGAGTCAGATTTCATTATGAATGGTTGTGTTCAATTCCCAGCGACCACATGTAGCTCACAACCATCTGTAATGTGATCTGGCGCCCTCTTCTGGTGTCTGAAGACAGCTACAGTGTACTCATATGCATAAAATAAATACTCTTTAAAAAAGATTTCATTTTATTTTTTAACACTGTGTTTGTCTCTGTGTGTGTTTCTGTGTGTCTGTGTGTCTGTATGTGTGTGTCTGTCTCTGTTTCTGTCTGTGTGTATGTCTGTGTGGGAGCATGTGCACATGAGTGCAGATACCTTCAGACACCAGAAGAGGGCACTAGAACCCCGGGAGCTGCAGTTACAGGCAGTCGTGAGCTGCCGGACATGGGTACTAAAAACCCAACTCAGGTCTTCTGCAACAGCAATACAAGCTCTTAATGGTTGAACCATTTTTCCAGTCCATGAAATTCTGTTTTTTAAATAAAATAGTTTTAGGACTTAACAGTTGAGATCACTTGTTTTTTCTGTGTGTTGTAGAGGACCTGGGTTCTGTTCCCAGCACACAAACAGTGGCTCACAACTACCCATAATTCCAGTTCCAAGGGATCAAATTCTCTTCTCTGAGCTCCAAAGCCATCTCTCTCTCTCTCTCTCTCTCTCTCTCTCTCTCTCTCTCTCTCTCACACACACACACACACACACACACACACACACACGCTCAAACATACATCCAGCCAAATGCTCATATATACAAAATAAAATCTTTTTAAAATGAAAAATGTATTTTTTAAGATTTATTTATTTATTTTATTTATGAGTACACTGTAGCTGTCTTCAGACACTCCAGAAGAGGACGTCAGATCTCATTACAGAGATGGTTGTGAGTCACCATGTGGTTGATGGGAATTGAACTCATGACCTCTGGAAGAGCAGCCAGTGCTCTTAACAGCAGAACCATCTCTCCAGCCCTAAAATGAAAAATATTTTAAAAGTAAAGTTTTTAGAGCAGGGTGCATAGCTCAGTGGGAAAGTACTTACATAGTATGCATGAGGCCCTGATTATGGGGGAGGGGGGCAGAACAGACAATGAGCCTAGTAATTAAATGGAATAAAGGCAGATAGATAGATAGATAGATAGATAGATAGATAGATAGATAGATAGATAAATTTCTTGCTAGGCAGTGGTAGTGGCCTTTAGTCCCAGCACTTGGGAGGCAAAGGCATGGAGGTCTCTGACTTGGAGTCTAGCCTGCTCTACAGAGGTAGTTCTAGGACAGCCAAGGTTACACAGAAAACTCCTATCTTGAAAACTCCAAAATAAATTTTTCAAAAAGTATAAAGCTCTTTTACAGTGCATATCAGAAGTGTCAAATGAAATAAAGATTAAGAAACAAAGTTCTTTTACAGTATATATCAGAAGTGTAATTGGTCAGTTCGGGTCAATGAAGCCAGGCAAACAGTGCTCATGGATCCCATTGGCTGTGGGTGTTGGCAGCTGGTCCTGTGTGGAGGACTAAGAGGTTGACTTGCCCCCCAGTGACTGCTGCTACAGGGAGGGATACAGCCTCTTCCCAGTCCGTTTCAGCACACCAATTGTCACACACAGCCCTCTGTCCCCTTTCCTGCCTGTGGTTCTGTTCATAAAGGTGAGGATGGTGGATTGAACAAGCCTGAGCTGAGTGACTTCAGGGTTTGGCCACAAGTCCATGCTAATATAAACTATCTCTCTGGCTCCTCAGGACAGGCCCAAAAGGTCCAGGAAAGATATCCAAGCAGGTTTGTGTACCAGCCAAGTATGACCACGCCTGCCTCTGGCCTGCCTTTACTCCTTCAAAACTCTTCAACCTGCCTATCTAATTCCCCTGCACAAGTGAAAAATATAACTGAGCCTTGAGGTCAAGAACACTCATCAGTGTGTCCTCAGAAGGGTCATGGTACCAAGGTTATTATATCCAGGAGCCTTAATATTATCAAACACACCAAATAATAAAAATAGAAAGGTAAGATTAATATCATGCTGGTCTAGGCCGGGCATGGTGGCGCACGCCTTTAATTCCAGCACTCGGGAGGCAGAGGCAAGTGGATTTCTGAGTTCGAGGCCAGCCTGGTCTACAAAGTGAGCTCCAGGACAGCCAGGGCTACACAGAGAAACCCTGTCTCGAAAAACCAAATATATACATATCATGCTGGTCTGATGGAATTGCCTCCATCAGACTCACTTGTGGGAATGTTTGGGGGGGCATTTTCTTGATGACAGATTGATATGGAAGGGCCTGGTCCACCGTGGGCATTGCATCCCTTAGGCAGGTGGACCTAGGTTGTATCAGAAAGCAGGCCAAATCAGCCAAAGGAGTTGAGTCAGTAAGTAACATTTCTCCATAGTCTCTGCTTCAATTCCTGCCTCCAGGTTCCTCCTGCTTGAGCTCCTGTCCTGACTTCCCTCAATGATAGACTGAGATAGAAGTACCAACCAAATAAACCCTTACTTCCCCAAGTTAATTTGATTGGTGTTTTACCACAGCAATGGAAAGCAAAGTAGAACAAATACCACTGGGGGGTGGCGGTTCTTATATTCCCTCTTATGATCAACAATATTTATACTACACATATTTGCTGGCCACTCCACCCCAACTTGAAGTGTTGAGAACTGAACCCAGGTCTCCCCCTGCTAGGCCAGGCAAGGGTTCCAGCACTTAGCTACATCCTCAGCCTTAACTATTGATACTTTCCACAGGCATAAGGTCTTTTGGACCTCGGGCTGTACCAGTCATCCTGGCCTTGATGTAGTTGGATCATCTCCAATCACATTTTCCTTGCGTCAGAGTGACTGCTCGTTGACCTCTGACTTACCGACAGGGCCTGCCTGCCCACCCACCCAAGTGTTTATTCTCAGGATAATCATTTGGCAAGTGCCCATCTTCTGAGCTTTGAGGCTTCAGCCGTCAGTGTTCATGGCTCTCCCACAAGTGTATTTGGTTCATCTGGCCCAAACTCTTGGGAATCATGGCTCTGGATGGGAGGGGTCGAGGGGGAGGACCGGGAATTGAGGAAGGAAGAAAATGAGAAATGAAAAGACAGATAAACAAAAAATAATAGCTGAGGCCAGGTAGTTTTTCCTGAGCTGGTGACTTATGTCAAGCAACTTTTAAGACTACAGTATCTTATATACTGCTTGCCTGGGACACTGTCCAAAGTCAGCCAAGAGTTAAATCGGCAGTACTGGCAAAGAGAACACAGGACACCTCAGACACAGCTACCCTATGACTGAGAACCACAGCCTGGGGTGGGGTGGTGGGGAGTCAAGGCCTCAGAAACCTCAGCCTTAAGACCTTCAAGACACTGGCAGGACCCAGCTGCAGACCGGCTCTGCCAAGTCCACTCCAGGACAAAGACACAGAACCAGCAATCCATTTCTCCTTTCATCAGGACCTCTGAGAAAGCCTTGGGGTTGGTCTGGCTTCCCATGCTCTTTCAATCCATTTTTTTTTGGTTCCCCACCAAACCCTCCCCCGACCCCCAACAGGATTTTTCTGGTTGTCCTGGAATTAGCTCTGTACAACGAGACTGGCCTCGAACTCACAAAAGTCTGCCTGCCTCTGCCTCCTGAGTGCTGGGATTAAAGGCGTGCACCACCACCACCCAGCTCATTCAACCCATCTATTTACTATAAGTCAAGAATTGTAGCCTCTGGTATCACTGTCATCAGACCTCATGCTGTCTAGTTGCTAGCTGTAGGTGTCAGGGGTCACACACTGGTGTGTGTGTGTGTGTGTGTGTGTGTGTGTGTGTGTGTGGTGTCTACCTGTATTAGTGAATACACAAACTGTCATAACAAACACCTCCGGCATCTCACTGGCTAAATGCAATACAGAGCAATCTCTTTTTCTACCACAGTAAGATAAAGATCAGGCGGCCCTCCTCTATGCAGTGGCAGACATTTAGGTCCTCTTGGGAGACTTTTCTTACTGGTTGGGGGAATTCTCTATAGGTAATGTCTGTCTATCTGCTTCCTTTCAAGCTTCTGATGACAAGCCAAAAGCAGATCCCACCAAATCTTATCCCTAAGAAAGTAATGAGTTTATCAGGCTTACTTACAGCGCATGGTGAGGAGTTCCAGGGAGGGAACCATGAAGCAGCCACATTAGGAAGTCTATACCGCACAGATGACGGCTGTGCACACTGAGCCCTCTATACCGCACAGATGACGGCTGTGCACACTGAGCCCTCTATACTGCACAGATGACGGCTGTGCACACTGAGCCCTCTATACCGCACAGATGACGGCTGTGCACACTGAGAACTCTTCTACTCTTTACTCCAGCCCCCCTCGGAAGCCTCAAGGCCCCAAAACAATTAGGGTGGTATTGCATCCAATTAGGGAGGGGTGACTGGACACTCAGGTGATGGGCGATGACTCTTCCTGTCCCTTCCTTCCATGTAACAGCAGCACATATGACAATGGCTGTTTGACATGGACAACAGATCCCCTTTCCATTCATCAGCCACTAGCTCTCCAACCCTGGGCCACTAGAATCAACACAGCAGAAGGGAGAGGGAAAAGGCAGTCCTAACCTAGAAATGGCACATGATCCTTCCACCCAGGCAGACATCCCAGCTGAGCTGTGCCCTGCCCCTCACGTACCCAGTGGGAGGGTGGATCAGCTGCACAGCCATATGGAAACTAGTATGGGGAATCCTTCGAAAGCTGGGAACAGAACTGCATTAAGATACAGCTGCATCGCTCCTGGGTACTTCCTGAAAGGGCTTGAAGCATTCTGCAGAGGTTGCACACGCAGGTTCATACAGCACTGTTCATCACAGCCAAGATGCTGAAGAGAGCCTGGATGTTTCAGCTGATGGATAGATAAGGAAAGAGGTACAGAGACACGGTGTAGTTTTACTCAGCGATTTAAAAAAAAAAATGAAGTTACATTGTTTGCAAGATAATGGGTGAAGTTGGAGATCATTATGTTTAAGTAAACATGCTCAAGTCATCCCTTCAAGGTGGCGCGAAAANCTTCCTTCCTTTTCCCTGGCTTCCTCTGTGACATCCCAACCATCCCCAGCTGATGTGTCCTCAACCATCAGGGCCAGCACACTGCCTCAGCACCAGCAGATAAGCAGAGCAGGCTGCTAGGAAGAGGAGGGACTGGAGCCTGGCACAGACCAAGCAAGCCCTGCCTGCTTCCCTGGAGCCTCACACAGTGCTCGGCACACACACAGGAGGTGTTCAGCAGGCATTTGCAGAGTAGATGGGAAGGGTGCAGATAAACAAGCTCTAGAAAATGAAGGAGGAGATCAGAGATGGGGACTGGGGATCAGCCAGGTGTAATGGCACACTCACTTGGGAGACAGGGGTGGGCAGATTTCTGAGTTCAAGGCCAGCCTGGCCTACCAAGCAAGTTCCAGGACAGCCAGGGCTACACAGAGAAACCCTGTCTCAAAAAACAATAACAAGAGCCAGGCGTGGTGGTGCATGCCTTTAATCCCAGCACTTGGGAGGCAGAGGCAGGCGGATTTCTGAGTTCGAGGCCAACCTGGTCTACAAAGTGAGCTCCAGGACAGCCAGGGCTTCACAGAGAAACCCTGTCTCGAAAAATCAAAAAAACAAAACAAAACAAAACAATAACAAAAGTCAGATGATGATGTCTTCTAAGTCAGAGTCAAGTAGGCCTTCCCACACTCCCTGATTGGGGTGGAGGTGCCTGCCAGGCAGGGATGTGGGGCAGGTGAAGCAGGAGGCCCTCCTGGGGCCTCTGGAGTTCCCCCTCCTGGGGCCTCGGTGATTCCTGCCCTCTGTGATTTGGATCTTTATGCGCTGAGTTCATGGGGTTAATTATTGCTGTGGTCAAGGTGGGGTGAGCCAGAGTCCCGCCCTGGCCCAGAGCCCAAAGGGGGCTACTGAGGGTCAGAAGGACATAGAGCCCTGAGGAGCTTGGGGTGGCACCTATTGTTAGCAATGTAACCGTTTAGACGGTCTGAGCCTTGGCTCAGTCTTTGGCCTTTCCTTGTCCCCGCCCACTTATGCCTCCCCCCCCCCCCCAACTCATCAAAGAGCTAGGAAGACCCAACTCCTCAGGCGGCTGGCATTATTCACCAGGGTGGAGCAGTATAAGCCTAGAAAAAAGTGATAGGTTCATGGCTCAGATCCTAGCCAGCTGAGAGTGGGACAAACACCCCAGCTCCCCCAGCTCCCGCAGGACCATATCCACAGCATCTCAGTACCAGCCTCATCTCCAAGAACCCTGCCCCCGGCTCGAGCCTCTACTTGCAGCCAGTCTTCTTGGCTGCCAGCCCTTCTGTGGGGGACAAAGACGGGTGAGTAGTGGCTCAGGGAGCCAGGGACGAGGAAGGTAGGTCTGAAGGCCACAGGGCTTCTGCTGATGCTCCAAGGTCTCTCAGCCTCTCCCATCTTGCAGAGAAATGATCTGTTGCCCAGGATACC
This sequence comes from Mus minutoides, assembly GCA_902729485.2. Classification (NCBI taxonomy): domain Eukaryota; kingdom Metazoa; phylum Chordata; class Mammalia; order Rodentia; family Muridae; genus Mus; species Mus minutoides. The sequence goes on along the minus strand of LR749894.1, from coordinate 320,402 downwards.
CCTCTAAGTTACTGGATAAGGTAGACCCTTCAGAACCAGAGCTGGAGCCACTGGCCTCACAGGCTCCCTGATGGTGCGATCTCTCGGGGACCACTGGTCTCCTCTCCTCACATCAGGGCAGCACCGCTGTCTCCTGTGAGATAGATGAGGTAAACCGGTGGGTGTTGAGCCTGCTGGGCACAGTTGCTGGACTGGAAGGGGAGCAGGGACAATGGGTTCTGTGGGCGAAAAACAAGAACAGCTACTAGAGCAAGGTTTGGACTTGCTATGTGGCCGGTAACCTTTCAGAGCCTGAAGAAGGCTGTGTTTATTTGTGAGTTCAGCATGTGTGTATCTATGGCTTTGCTGTGTGTGTGTGTGTGTGTGTGTGTGTGTGTGTGTGTAAGCGTGTGTAAGTGTGTGTAGTATGTAGTGTATGTATGTAATGTATGTGTGTATGGTGTGTGTGTGTATGGTGTGTGTGTGTATGTGTAGTGTATGTGTGTTTGTGTGGTGTGTGTGTCTCTGTCTGTGTATGTAGTGTTTGTGTGTGTGGTGTATGTGTGTTAAGAAAGTTGAGATGGAAGGTATGAAGTGGGAGTCCCTGGAGAGGAGAGAGATGACAGTGATGCCATCGTGAGCGCCCTAGCCTTGTGCTGGAGGCAGAGTTCATCCAATGGCGCTGGTTGCACCATTGTGAGTGTGGCAGCATCGTGTTGTCCAATTGTTGAAATGGTTTTAACTCTTGCATTGGTACAAATACGGGTAACAGATGACTGTGTCGCAGCAAGGAGATGTGTGTGCTCCTCCAGCCTCTCTCTTTGCTCGTTCTTCCCTGTGTGTGCACACGCATGCATGCATATAGGTGCACAGCTATGCACAGAGAAAGCTGGGGCCTCAGGAGAACGATTGCCCTTCCCAGTTCTGTTCTGTAATACTGAATACTCTACACAGAGCATATGGGGGACCTGGGGGCCACTCAGTGTGTCAGCTCCTTCTGCCACCAGTTCAGGGTTTTGCTGGTGCCCAGAGTCCTGTCCTCCAGGTCTCCTGGCCGATCCTCCTCATGGATTGGGTTGAGGACTGGGCTAAGAACTCTTTTTTAACCTCAAAATAGGCTGTGATTGGGGCTTGGGGGTTACAGTAATCCCCATTAACAGGTGGGAACACGGGAACTGAGAGAGAGAACCCGTCGTCTTAAGGAGAAGCAGGCCAGCCTCCTGACTAGATACCCTAACATAGGGGAACCTTCTCCAAGCCTTCAATAGCATGTGTGCCTCTGAAAAGTTATTGGTCCCCATGTTACCCCTGTCTTCTAGAACACTGGCTCTTCTCTGTCTGGTGCCCATACCCTCCCAAGGACTGGACACACACACACACACACACACACACACACACACACACACCAGTCACCCAGAATGAGGTTAGAGCATACATTTTGTGGGGCCCTGACTCAGGGTGAGGGGTGGGAACAGGTGTGTCTGGGAACTTGGATCTTCCAGTTGAAAGGAGCTGGGGCCCTAAAAATAGATAATAGGCAGGAGGAAGAGTTTAAAAATAGACTCCAAACAAAATGATGGGGATTCAGCCCTTTGTGAGAATGCACATACACATGCACACTCACACACACATGTACACATGCACACTCACACACACATGTATACACATGCACACTCACACACAGGTGTGCACACATACTACACACACAGACAACACAATAAATACCACACATACATGTATACCACACACACAAACATACATGCATTTACACACACACCACACACATACACACCACATAAACTCACACCACACATACACCACATAGTACACACTTACATATACTGTACACACATACCATATACACTATACACATACCACACACACACATGTATTACATAAATATACTACATACAACACTACATACACAGAGACACACACACCACACATACACATATACTACACATACACTACATACCACACACACACACACACACACACACACACACACCTCTTGGGAAGCTGGAGATACTAAGGCATGGACAAATGAACAAACCCACAGACATACACATGCTGGGCTTACAAATAAAAGCAGCCTTCCAGGAGAGCTCTGGACCCCCCCACACACACACACCTGCCTCTTCCTCAGAGAACCCTGACAGCCCTCACCCCAGCACTCACACATTCTCCAGAGGCATCTGTGCTCCCTCCAGCGCTGCAGAGTGGTGGATAACAGGCAGTATGAACACCCGCAGACCTCCCCAGGCGTGGCTAGCTGAGCCTCAGCTCCTGGCTTGAGTCAGGAACAAGTGAATGGGGTGGACAGGGCCTGTGTAGAGGGGAAGTGGGAGGTGTTGGGGAATAAGGTGAAGGGGACTGCCCAAAGACTCAGGGTCTGGGGTTCAAATCTTACCACTCTGGTACCTCTGCCCACAGAAGTGGAGCATTTGCAGAGACCAGACAGCTTTATGGAGTTGTTTCTCTACCTTATATGGACTCCAGGGACCCAATTCTGGTCACTAGGCTTGTGTGGCAAGTGTGGTTTACCCACTGAGCCATCTCACAGGCTCTATTTTGTTCTAAATAGGGTCTCTTTACATAGCACAGGTGGTCCCACCCATGTTACCCTGCTTTGGCTTTGTAAGCGCTAGGATTACAGGGGTGCATCCTACCAGCTGCTTCTTCTATTGTCCACCCCCTCCCTTCCAAGGACTGGGAACCTCCCACCCAGCAAGCCAGTCACCCAGAGAAAGGAGAGGGTGTAAGTTTTGAGAGTCCAGGCTGCCAAGGTTGGCATTCTAACACTGCCCCTTCCCAGTGATGTGGATCTAGTACCGTTCACAAATATCTCTGCCCTTCAATTTCCTCATCTGAAAAAAAATGGGAATGACAACTGCCCTTTTGTTTGTTCCATAGCAATAGACAGAGTGAGTGTCACTACTAAAGCAGCTGGGTCACAATAGGCATGTGTCTCACCAACAGGAGGCCAGACTGGGTTCCCCCGTACACGTTGTGCATAGAGAAGCCTCCCACTGTAAAACAAACTGAGATCCATCTTGTAGAGCTGTGTGACTGGACTAGGTCATGGCTATTTAGGAGGAGATCTGGGGTATGAACAGCCCCCAGACTATTTCTGGTGGTCTCCCTGGGGGAACCATGGGTTCTCGAAAAGAGACCCCCACAGGCTGCCATAGTGTGAAGTCAAGGGAAGAGGAAGGAAGCGATGCTTGAAGGAGAGGCTGGGCTCTGGCTCAGAACAGGACAAGGACGATGGGAAGCCTGAGGGAGTGGGAAACAGATGGATGAGAGACAGCAAGGGAGCCAAGGGACTGTGCCCAGATGTAATCTAGCAGTCTGAGAGGAGGCTGAGGCAGGAGGATGAGGTCAAGTCCTGCTTGGGTTATACGATGAGTTTGAGGCCACAGGCTAGCCTGGGCAATGCAGTAAGACATGTCACAGAGAAAGAGACAGACAGACAGACAGACAGACAGACAGACAGACAGACAGACACAGTGAGACAGAGGCAGACAGAGAAACAGAGACAGAGGGACAGAGGGGCAGAGACAGACAGAGACACAGAGACACAAAGACAGAAACAGAAATATTTGTGGATGGGGAGGTAAAGAGAAAATCCAAGAGGCCTGGCACCCTAAAGTAATATGGGACAAAGAGAAAGGTGACAGAAAGGAGAGAGGTAGGCTCCCATGTTGGGACAAAATTCTTTCCCCAGCCTCCTCCTTCACCTCAGCAGACTTGAGATGCATTTGTCTTCCCAAACACCTACCCCCAGCATCCTGCCTATAGACCCACAATCCATCTTGCCTCGTCTCCATCCCTCACCTGGTCTGTGGCTGAGTCCGGCACCTGCCCAGGACCTCGGGCCCTGGCAGATCACGGAGTCTCCAATCAAATTGTCCCTCACCAACTGCAGGCCTGCGTTCAGACTGCCTCTGCCTTCCCATCTCGAAAACAAGGATAACCACAATGGACTTACTTGCTCCATAAACGAGTGTCAAGGTTTAATTTATATTTTATGTGTACAAATGTTTGCCTACCTCTGTGTGTGTGTGTGTGTGTGTGTGTGTGTGTGTGTGTGTACTACATGTGTGCAGTGTCCATGGAGGCCAGAGGAGGGCATGGAATCCTCTGGAACTCAAATTATAAAAGGCTGTGAGCAGCCAGGTGGGTGCTGGGAACCGAACCTTTGTACTCTGGAAGGACTCTTAACCACTGTGCTAACCATTGTGCTACCTTTTCTAGCTCCAGGCTGAGGCTTTATTGTTAGGGCTAAATGAGTGCACAATACTTAACATATGTTCTGAACACCTTATAAATTTCAACAAATGATTAAAAACTTGAAAACAACCAGGTGTGGTGGCACATACCTATAATGCCAGAACTTAGGGAGTAGAGGCAGATAGATCTCTAAGTTCAAGGCCAGCCTGGTCTATATAGCAAGTTCTAGGACAGCCAGCACTACCTAGGGTATTTCTGATCTTCTCTCAGAAATACATGTATTAGCTTCCATGAAATTCCATGTCTTCAACTACGAACTGAAGCTAACACCTACTCCATTCTTCCCACTTCCCAGGGGATAGTTATGATAAACTTTAGGGTTCATCTCTAGGCATAACGAGGGGAAACCCATACAGAAAAGATCCTTAGCTCCTTGGACACCCCCATAACACCTCTGGCCTTCCCTGGGGTTCTTCCCTGGGCAGGTTCATCTTTGACTCTCTGTTCCCTAAGCTGGGGTGTCAGCACCCCTTACTGGTGTGATAAAGATGTCTCTGGGTTCTCTTCATTGAGAGCCAGGGTGTGTTGAGCATAAGGTTAAGCTATGTTCTCAGAAGCAAGCCTGAAGGGAAGGCTGCTCCCTGGGGTTGTCTAGGACCCATCTACTGGGTAGCCCAGCAAATCGCAAACATGAGTAGTACCCCCTGGGGCATTCTCAGGCCAGCAGTAACTGTGACCACTATTAACTGGGGTGTACTAAATATCAGGTTGCACTCGAGGTGCTTCATCATCATTAGCACACCCCTAATAACCTGTGGGTGACACTGTGATTACAACGCCCATTCTATATATAAGGAAACAAACTCAGGTTGCGGCCCAGTTGGAGGAGGCAGGGCAGTTTGGCTGTGCATATGTGGCTATCCCCTAAGCCCAGGGGTCGCCTACTCTGATTTATTTAAAAAGAACTTGATTGAAGCATGCACCACAGAGAAAGGGAAATCATGGTGACTGAGGTCAGTCACAGCATGGAGACGGGTGGCTGAAGCTCACATACAGCATCACAAGTTGAGCTGTTGCTGCCCTGTGACTGCTGTGTGGCATTTGCCCAGCTTATCCTCCCCTCTGGGTCTCTGTGTAATGAGAGAGTTAACCGAACACTAGAGAGCTCTTCTGACGCTGATTCACTCCTTATCCCATTTCCACCACATCGCCATCCTCATTGTAACTCACTGAATTCACAACCACCCAACCCAAATTATAAAACAAAAACAAAAACAAAAACAACCCAATTATTTTTATTTTACCTGTTTGGGTGTCTTGCCTCTCTGTATGTCTGTGTACCACGAATGTGTAGTGCCTGCAGAGAAAGATGTTGGAGCCCCTGGGACTGGGATTACAGATGGTTGTGAGCCCCAGTATGTGGATACTGGGGAACAAACCTAGATCCTCTGCAAGAGCAGTCAGTGCTTGTAACTGCTGAGCCATCTCTCCAGCCCCCAACCCAAAGCTGTTTGATTCAGGGACCCTGGGGCTCTTCAGATTCTGGTCATAAACTGTCTAGACTCATGAGCAGAGCTAGGTACGAATGTGCATGTGTATGTGCGTGTACATGTGATTTGTGTGGGCTTTCCGGGGAACATCACTAGATTCGAATCCTCAAACTAAGAACTATTAGCTTTTCTAAACCTGCAGTTTCCCTGTTTTTTTGTTTTGTTTTGTTTTGTTTTTGAAAAGCAATTTTTATTGAATTTGGAGGGACAGTTTCTTCTTATAATAGTAAAAATGCTGAAGCTGAATGTTGTAAAAAAAACGACATGGTGCAGCAACGGCCAGCGTCTGGCCAGGCGGGAGGGGACAGGCCAGGGTGACAGACAGTGGGAGAGGTAAAGCATCTAAAAGGACAAGTGCTAGGAGAAGGGCTCACATGAGGCAGATGCTCCTAGAGTACCCGCCAAGAGCCGCCACACAGGATCAGGAGCGGGAAGGCAGAGGCTCTCCTGTCACCAAGATTAAAATCCCCTAAATGTCTCTGAACAGCATGGGACACAGCAACAAACTGGATTCTTGTTCCTCTGTCAACCTCACTTGAGCCCTGGCCATCCCATCCAGCCCTAGGGAGAGAGCCAGCTAGCTAGCATATCACAGTGAGGTGCTTCTGGTGCCTTCTCACTGGACTTTGGCCCTGGACCCTAGAGACAGGTGGCGGCCAGGGTGGACAGGCCAATGGGGACAGTGACAGGACCCACACCAGGCATTTTGATAAGGAGTTCACAGCTCAGCTGATTCCCTGTTTTTTTCAATTCGAGGCTATATGCACAAAGGAACAGGGAGTTATGCAGATACTTTGTAAAACACAGTGAGAACATAGTACTTTCTTCCAGTCCAAGAGAGACAATGTCATATTACACAACTTTTAGCTATCACAGATTCTGTTTAAGTTACATTTAGTGTGTGTGTGTGTGTGTGTGTGTGTGTGTGTGTTGTGTTGTGTGTACAACATAGTACAGCCTGTACTACGGCGCACAGGTAGAGGTCAGAGGACAACTTACAGGAGCTAGTTCTCTTCTTCCGCCATGATCCTGGGGACCAACTCAGGCTACCAGGCTTGGCAGCAAGCACTTTTACCCACTAAGCCATCTCACCGGACCCCAGATTTTATGTGCACATATTCTTTATGGCTAGATGTAGGTCTGGAGCAAGGAGCAATTTAATCTTCAGAGGAAGAAGAAGGAGGAGAAGAAGAAGAAGGAGAAGGAAAAGAAGGAGAAGGAGAAGGAAAAGAAGGAGAAGGAGAAGAAGGAGAAGGAGAAGGAGAAGAAGGAGAAGGAGAAGGAGAAGGAGAAGGAGAAGGAGAAGGAGAAGGAGAAGGAGAAGGAGAAGGAGAAGGAGAAACAGTGTAACATTTCCCCTTTATCTGTGTCTGAGGTCCCCTAGGTTTCTTAGACTCTACCTGCTACTGTGTCCAGGGTCCCATCCTTGAGCCACATTGGTCCCTGGAGACTCAAGCTCCCATTGCCTCCAGTTTAGTCTCTGAACACTGACACCTCAGCCCACTCTGTATTGTCTGAGTCTTTCTCAACCCCTCGGTCCTCCCCTGAACTGTCTGGGCAGGGACCAGTGTGCCTTTTCAGAGTTGGGGGCAATAATTAAGATGACCAGCAGTGGTCACAATTGCACATGCTGTGTAACCCTGGCTGGTTGAATGGTATCTTCGTTCCCTTGGTGGCCTGGGTAGAAGGACTTTGTGGCCAAGACCTGTGTTCTCTACCTCGGAGAGCCTCATTTTTCTCATCTGTAAAGTGGAGACAGATGACCTATAACCACTAGGTGGTTGCTAAGCAACCCATACAACACCTACATCCTATATGCCTTTCTAATTGGTGCTGGGTTGGGTACATCATTCTGGATGGAACAGGATGACCCCAGACTTGGCTGAGAAAGCAGAGCCTACTGCCCACCTGTTTGGGAAGACATCCTTGAGAGAAGAAAGTACCAAATCTGGCACCCCAAAAAGTCTTAACAAGGATAATTAAGAAAATCGAGACCCCCTGTTGGAGACTCCCCAGAAATGAGAAAGCTCAGATCCTGGGTGACAGGCAGAAGCCTCAGGAGAATGGCTTCTTGCCCGCTTCCAGGTGGGCTTGGTGGGAAGAGATAATGCCATCGCTCCCTCAGCTGCTACAGGTTTGGGGATGAAAGCAGGGAAGAGGCAATGACCGAGAGATACCAGGAATGATCCCGACAAATGTGTGCAGCGGTGATACCAGGAATGATCCTGGCAGATGTGTGCAGCGGTGATACCAGGAATGATCCCGACAGATGTGTGCAGCGGTGATACCAGGAATGATCCCGACAGATGTGTGCAGTGGTGAGGGGCTCAAGGACCCCTCCGATGAATAGACCTCACATATTCCCACCTTCCACCCCAACCTCTCTTATCCCCCACCCATCTCCCACCCACTCCCCAGTGCCTACCGAACAGAACGCAAGCATTACAACAGCGGAGAACATGCTGTACCAAAAATATAATTAACCTGAGGGAAGGATTTGGGGTACAACGGTGAGGGTCACAGCATCTGGCCCACCCCAGGGCCGGGAGAACCAGGAGGGGCCAAGGCAGTAAACAGTTAGAAGGGGTGAGAAAGAGCAGTACCTGGGGCTCTGAGAAAGAGGAGTCGGCACTTGAAGGTGGCCCCAGGCTTGGGCCCAGAAAACAAGAAGGCTGGGGGTGGGGGCGGTCTTCCCTCTGCCCAGTCTAGGGACCTGAAGGAGGAGCTAGAGGCTCTCTGCTCTCCAAGCAGGAGTCTGGGATGGGGGCCCACTGCTGACAGGAGGGTATATCCATGGAAGGATGGATGTGACTCTGCATGCGTGTGGCTCCTGAGAGACTTAGCCACATCCATAACCTCGGTGATATTGCTGTGAGGACACACGCTGAGCACCTCTGGGCTAGCCTTTGCTCTGGTTTTCACCTCCAAACCATTCCAGGGCTGGACGCATGGGGAATTCTCCCTTTCCCATGATCCATGCAGAATCAAGAGCAGCTTGGGCCCCTCCTTCCTGAGGGAATCTTCTAACCAGACCCAACACACACACACACACACACACACACACACACACACACACACACACAGAGAGAGAGAGAGAGAGAGAGAGAGAGAGAGAGAGAGAGAGAGAGAGAGCGCCTTGGGAGCCTGGGCACAACCAGGACCTCAGGTTCTCTACATCCCCCAAGATCTTCCTCACTCAGCTTTCCCACATTGGGCCTGACACAAACTGTCCAGCCTTTGCCTGTCTAGGGCCTGAGAGATGCCAAGGCAGTTAACAACCTTGTGACTACAGCCAGGTGTGACTTCCAGGCCTGGGGGACATGATTCTGCTGTACCTTGCATCTAGACCCCCTGGTCCTCTGAAAGCCCTGGGGAGACCAGACTTCATAGTGGAGTTGGGTGAAGTTAAAGGAGACAGTCTGGGCCCCCCGAATGAGCTGGGAGGAGTACTAATTACTCCAGCCTACCCCAGTGTGGCTTTCCAGCTGTGACCATGGCCAGTGGATAAAAAGAAGGGACTGGCCTTTTGTAGGAGGGGATGTGCTGGGGAAGAAAAGATAGAGCATTTGGCTGAAGAGTCTGACTGGGTAACCTCCTTCTTGGGTGCATGAGGAGAGGGTACCCAAACTCTTCTGTTATAGTAAGTAGGAAGCAACGGGGTTCCAGCCTGAGAAAGAACAGGAACCCACACACACACCCCAGAAGGCTGGAGAAGACAGGTGGAGCAGGTGATGGACATGTGGTCAAGCTCTCCCCCTGCTCTTTCTCTACCTCTACCTCAGCTGTAATGTCATCAAGTCCCTCAGGGTCAATCAGTCCCTGATCTCCCTCCAGGGCTGACCCTCCACCAATCCTCTTGTAATTCAGAGCTTTTCAATGAAGGTGACCCGGGGGTCCAACACCCATCAGAAGTGATGCTCTGGGGTCCTTCTGTATGCCTCTGCTTCAGCGTGCAGACCAGATTTCTGAGAGAAATGACCTGTGTGACCCTTGCTTCTGGAGAAGGGACAGCTGTAATGGCAATGGTGAGGACCTCTTGGCCCCACCGTGGGTTGTGGCAACTTGCAATTCATTTGGTCTGAGGAGAGGAGCTCTTTCATCTGTGGAGAGATAGACAGAACCTGGGTTTAGAAGACAGCCTTCAAAGACCTCATTTCCTCCAAGACTCTGATGACTTGGCCACCCGTCTCTCTGCAGACTGGTGATCAGGAATGGGAGACACTGACTCCACCCCTGCCCCAGCCATTTGGGGTAAAGATCTTATGTACCAAGTGGAAGGGCAATGGGCTTGTGGGATGCTGTAGTGGGTAGGGGTAGGGAATGGTTTGGGCAGCAATGAATGCTTCTACAACCACAGTTGTGCCTCCAAGACTGCTGTGGGACCTGTTGGGAGCACGGCGTGGGGACAGCGGGTAGAACACACTGCCTTGAGGCTGTGGGCAGTTGAGAGGGGCTGCAGTTGCTGTTGTGACTTCCTTCTCCCCAACTGGCTTCTCCCCAGGCCCTGGAGCCAAAGCTAACTCCAGATCAAGTCACCTTGGCAAGCCTGGGGTGAGCTACAATCTAATCGCCGGTCCTCTGTTTGCTCACCTGTGGTACACTGGGAACTGGGTTCAGGATTCAACAAAAGCACTTGCTCAAAGACTTGGAAAGAGCAGCTCTGAGGCTTGGGCTGTAGGTTAGTCGGTAGAGCCTGCTTGCCTAGCGTGGGCTAAGCCCTGGCTTCAGAGCCAGCACTTGGCAGGTCAGAGGATCAGAAGATCACTCTCAGCTACATAACAAGTTCAAGACCAGCTTAAGCTACATAAGACCCTGTCTAAACGGTTTTGAAAATCCTACCCGTGATTACTGTAAATGTATTCCATCCGTACTAAAATGCTTATTTCTTCCTCGTTTGGATTACGCTTGTATTAAATACAACAATGAGGCCTCTTGTAGTTGATTACAGCTTTGATTTTTTTTTTATGCAATGCGGTGTTAAACCGACTCCCATTCCTGAAAAGGTTGACCCCCACCCACCCCTCCCCCAGACTGACACTCACAGCTCTGTGTCCTCCAGGGCCAGGGGTCGCTCCAGAGCCTGCCTGCGCCTCCTCACGGCCCCCAGGATCTTCTTCCGAGGCCCCAGGGGCACGCTGATGCTGCGCAGGTCCAGGTCCGAGCACAGCATCAGAGCCTCCAGGTCAATCTTCTCGTGCCGCAGGAGAGAGGCAAAGTCTTCCATGTGCAGCGAGGCCAGGAAGGTTTCCAAGGGGCTGGTCTCGGGCTCCAGGTCCTCATCCAAGCCCAAGTCTAGCTCATCCCAGGGCAGCTCTTCCCCGCAACTGCGGTCCTGCAAACTGTTGGCACTGCCTAGGCTGTCGTCGTCCAGGCTGGGGGAACTATGCAGCCGACCCCGCGGCGTGCCTGCCCCATCCAAGCCCCCGTCCTCTCGGCCCAGCCCGTGCAACCCGCTGCTCACATAGTTCCTTCGAAACACCATGGTACCCAGGCCGGGGCGGGTAAACAAGGAGTCGTGGCCTGAGTCGGTGCTGACCTCCGAGTGAGCAGGCTCGGCAGCCAGCGTGGCACGGGAGACGCTGTCCTCGTCCGAGAGGAACATGTCCCTGAGTGGGGCACGGCCCCACTCCTTGGGGTTGGCGTAGGTGCCCTGGCGCACAAACATCACATCACTACCCAGCTGCAGGCCCGAGAGCGATCGGACGCTTTTGCGCCCGTCCTCGGAGACCTTGAAGGTGCCCTCGCCCCCCTGCTTGCGCCTCTCCAGCTTCTTCTGGATCTTGGCCTTACCCTTGGCCGTGCCGTGCAACGTGGCCTGCGAGTAGGGCAGCTGGCTGCCCAGCGTCATGTGCTGCAGCCGGCGGCTCAGGGTGCTGGACGTGAGGCTGGAGAAGCTGAGAGTGTCGGAGCGCTCGGCCAGCTCTCGCCGGTAGCGCCGCTCCATGCGCTCGTGGTGTTTGCGCTGCATCTTGGCGCACTCGCGGATGCGCCGCTCCGCCTCGCGGAAGGCCTTGTCCTTCAGCTTGCCCACCAACTTGGGGTTGAGGCTGCTCTGCTTGGCCGCGATGGAATCCAGATAGCGCACGCACTCCATGTGGCCCTTCATAGCGGCCATGTCCAGCGGCGTGTGGTAGTCATTGTCCAGGCACCAGATGTTGGCTCCGAAGGACACGAGGAAGGACAGGCAGTGAAGGTGGCCATTGGAAGCTGCCAGATGCAAGGGTGTGTTTCCCCAGATGTCACACTTATCCGGGTCACCCCTGTAGGGACAGCAAGTGGAGAGGTAGGATGAGTCCCTTTAGCAAGCCTGACCTGGGGCCTGATTGGAATATTGTGGGGAAAAGGAGGAGGAGGAGGAGGAGAGGAAGAAGAAGAAGGAGAAGGAGAGGAAGAAGAAGAAGAAGAAGAAGAAGAAGAAGAAGAAGAAGAAGAAGAAGAAGAAGAAGAAGAAGGAGAAGGAGAAGGAGAAGGAGAAGGAGAAGGAGAAGGAGAAGGAGAAGGAGGAGAAGGAGAAGGAGAAGGAGAAGGAGAAGGAGAAGGAGAAGGAGAAGGAGAAGGAGAAGGAGAAGGAGGAGGAGGAGGAGGAGAAGGAGAAGGAGAAGGAGAAGGAGAAGAGGAGGAGGAGGAGGAGGAGGAGGAGGAGAAGGAGAAGAAGGAGAAGAAGAAGAAGAAGAAGAAGAAGAAGAAGAAGAAGAAGAAGAAGAAGAAGAAGAAGAAGAAGAAGAAGAAGAAGAAGAAGAAGAAGAAGAAGATCCCACAGACATTGTAAACCCCTGGACCTGGAACGTAGCAGCCACTAAAGCAGCCACTAAAGCAGAAGTTTTTAACCTGTGGGTCACAAGCCTCATAGGGTCATATATTAGATATCCTGTATCTCATATATTTACATTATGATTCCTAACAGTAGCAAAATTAGTTATGAAGTAGCAACAAAATAATTTTATGGTTGGGTCACCACAACATGGGGAAACAGTATTAAAGGGTCCTAGCATTTAAAGGGTCGTAGCATTAGGAAGATTGAAAATCATTACCCTAAAATAAACCCATGGGGCTGAGACCTAGACTTCCAGGAGACCAGCAGACTTGAGTCAAATGGCGCACGCCTTTAATCCCAGCACTCAGGAGGCAGAGGCAGGCGGATTTCTGAGTTCGAGGCCAGCCTGGTCTACAAAGTGAGTTCCAGGACAGCCAGGGCTATACAGAGAAACCCTGTCTCGAAAAACCAAAAAAAAAAAAAGATGCTTCAGGATTACCCAAAACTCTCTCTCTCTCTCTCTCTCTCTCTCTCTCTCTCTCTCTCTCTCTCTCTCTCTGTGTGTGTGTGTGTGTGTGTGTGTGTTGAGACAGAGGAGAGAGAGAGAGAGAGAGAGAGAGAGAGAGAGAGAGAGAGAGAAAGAGAACCAACCCACAAAGGGGCGGGGCTACCTAGGAGGCGGGGTGGGGCGGGCCTTCCCCTAGAGAACTGAGGCTGGGAATCTCAGGGGATAAATATTTGATGCGCTGAGAGAAAAGGAGTGAATTATTCATGGGCCCTGCGGGGAGCTGGCCCGGAGTGGTGGTGGGCCAGGCCTGAGTCTGGGTCTCAAGGCAGGTGTGGTGGCTTGTAAAGCCACATGTTACAGGGTGACTGTGTCAGAGAACTAGAGAGTGGTGTGTGTGTGTGTGTGTGTGTGTGTGTATGCTAGGCTTAAGCCAGAAGAACGTGAAAGGGTGCGCGCTGGTACACAGTGGGCACCGCCATGTCTGCAGGGAGCGGGGCCAGGCCTGGCAATGCCAGTGTTAGAGTAGGTGTCGGGTCTTGGCCTGGACCAGAAGGGGACTGTGGGGACAGCCAGAACTAGAGAGGAAGAGGGCGGCGACCTGGCCACGCTGCTCTCCCTGGTTCAGGCTGCCCTACGGAACTGGGTGGCTTTGCCCCCTCCAGCAGCCCTCTCTAATGCCCTCCACACCTGACTCCAGCCCATAGCCCACTCAGCTCTGCTGGCTTCTGTGGGAATCTTGCCTCCCTCTCGGGGTTTAGCACGGGGCCCTGCCCCACACTAATGAGGCCACAAGGCCAGCTCAGGTCTGGGGGAAGAATCACTCCCTTATCTCAACACCGCCCCTCCCCCCAGCTTCCCCCTCTGATTACCAAGTCCCGTAGGAACCTTTGTGAAAGGGTGGCTCAGCAACAAACCCTCCCTCATCAAGCACAAATCCTTGCTTCTCTCAGGGCTTTGGACAACTCTCTTTCCTTCCATAACTCCTCTCCCCGCTCCTGCAGGAGACTCCCATGAGCCTTTATGATGGATGGGGCAGGGGATATAGTAGCACCGTGTGCCCTCCTGGAGTCTTAGGCTCTGTCTCAGCTGTCGGATTCCACATTGTTCCCACATGCTGCTAGACTAAAGGAGCAGACACAGAGGAAGAGGAGAACATGTCCCCACATATCCAAAACCAGGGTCAGCACAATCCCGGCCTCTGACCTTGACCCCTAGATAGAGCCTGAAACATTCACATGAACCCTCTTGGGACATCCTTTTCCTGTCTAGGGCACACCAGAGTTGAGGCCAGTCCTACAAAATTGTTGGTGGGTAGGACATTTCCAGTAATGTGATTTAGTCCCCTTCCCCCACTTCAAACCACTTTAGTGACCCTGGATCCACACTGCGTGACTCCTCCTCCAGACCCCTGGGCTGTGTGCCCACCCTCCCTCCCAGGACAACGCCAGAGAGAGGATGGGGTGGAGGGCAGGTGTCCTTTCTGTACACTACAGTTTCCCACTCCTGGGTCCTGCAGAGAGGGAGGGGTACAGAGAGTTAATCACTGACTGAACCAGTGACATTTGGTAGTGTGGACAGTGCCTGTAAATCCCAGAAGAGTGATAGGAAGGCACAGGTCAGTGTGAAGCCCAGTCCGTGGGAGCTATCGGAGTTGTAGAGACAGCCTTTTTGGCTGCTAGATTAGGAAGTAGGCAGCGAAGGTCTCTCCTTCCTGCCCCCCACCCCTAGTTCCAGGCCCCTGGAGACTTCCCAGCCTTCTCTCTGGTTCCCATCTACCTTTCACTCTTGCTTCCAGGCTCCCCCCCCCAAAAAAATGTCTTTGGCTTTTGAATAACTGCAGCCCCCGTCCCATAATCATGGGTCCCATCCCCAAATCGAAGTTCCTCTCCTCAAATCCCTGTATCCAGTCCACAACTGTCACAAGCTCAGCTAATGTCCCCGCCACCTGTGTCTCTCAAAGTACAGCAGGCTGCACGGCCCCACCTTAGGGTCTGTCCGCAGGGGGAAAGGGCAGCTCAGGCAAGAGGGTAAGCGATGCCATGAGGTTTAGGACATGGGGTTCCAGGAAGTTCTTCCTGATCTTCTGCTGGCTAAGCAGAGGGCATACTCACCCGCGGCTCACAATGAGGCGCAGCGACTCCAGGTTGCCATGGTAGGCAGCCCAGAGAGTCGGGGTCATGCCATCCTCATCAGGGGCATTCAGCTCCTTCCGGGTGGCCTCCTTGAGGAGTTCCAGATAGCCATCCCTGGCGGCCCGGTGATACTGGTCATTCATGGCGCCCGAGTTGGACGGGATGGGCAAGGGGCACCGAGAAATGTCCCCGGACGGGGAGGACAGCCGGGTTAGGGCTGAGACATGAGGTTGAGGGAAGGGGCTGGGCAGGGGCCTGAGCCGCCAGCCCCTGCTGCCGCAGATGGTGGATGCGGAGCGCCAGAGCCACGACTACAGACGACTACAGACTACCGGGACATCTGAGCTGCACACCGGGGAAGGGAGGGGGGAATCTCTCACAACCCAGGGAGCCGCCCAGGAGCTTCCCCTGGGTCCTAAACGCCATGCTCTTCAGCACACAGACGTGACTCAAGTGAAATCCAGCTCTCTCGCTCCAAAAGCGTCCACTCTGGCGTTGCAACCCTTGAAGCCCAATATAGGGACATTTAATATGGCCTAGACAGAACTCCGGGTGCTGGGTTTCCTGATTTCTTCACCAGTCAAAAGGACAGGTCAAAAGATGACGAATGATGTGTGAGGGTGGGATGGAGACGCAATTCTGATCTGGAGGACAATGGGCCCAGAGGAGCAGGAGGACCCACCACAAGACCATCCACAAGCAGGGTGCAGCAGTCCTGGGGACAGCCTACACTCGTGGGGGGTTCAGACAACAGTTCTCCAGTAGGGGGCGCCAGACGACTGCAGTCCGACTTGGGGCACCGCTTGGGAACCGGACTTTGCAGCATCCAACCAGCATCTCTGGGCAGCAGTAGGTAGGGATACAGGAAGACAGAATTCGGATCACTCTGAGGGCAGGTGGGAAAAGGGGAACTGTTGTCCCTATCTCGGAACAGCAAGCAAGATCCAAAATATAGATGGTTCCTGAGCTGCGACAGAGTCTAGGTGCAAGCGGGCAACGGGGGTGGGGGTCAGCTCTTCAGGCTTTGAATGGGTGTGATCTCTAAGCACCAGGTTACGGTGGGCGCTGAGGGCGGAGGACCCTCTGTGTACTGCAATATGGGGCCGTGCCCGAACCCTGGCAGCACCAGCGCGACAGGGTGAGGGGATCTTAACAGGTAAATATAAATCTCACCTTATCTGGCTTCCCTGAATTCAGCTCGGAGAAAAGATGGATCATATGAGTGGGACTGAGAGGTTTATGGAGCCGAGCTCTTGTGGCTGTAAATCACTCTGCCCTCTCCGGTATAAAGCACCGGTCCAGCCCGGCGTGGGAGAGAGGAGACGCTTGCTGCCCCTTGACCCCCAACTTGGTGTCGGCTCCCGGTGCAGCCAGGTGCGTGTCCCTGGCCAGGGGGCTGTCAGATTTGGGGAGTGGGACCTTGTAAAGGATCCAGCCTAGGGCCGCTGCTTCTTCTCTCTGTACAATATTTCCAGGCCAGGTAGGGAAAGTGCAGCTTTCAGTTTTTCTCGGTTTCCCCAGTGCTTGGTCCAGCACCCTTAGTCCCCACATTCCAGGGTCCCCAAATCCAGGGATCACATGGGAGGAAAGGAGAGCCCCCTGAGTTGACTTAGAATTTTGTCCTTGCCCCCTACCCGCCCCGACCTCGGACCTCGCAGTGATCCCTTCAACCTCCTCCAGTCGCCCCCACCATGTCGGAGGAACTGGTCCCGCATCCCAATGAGAGCCTGCCGGGTCCTCGGGCCAGCCCCCGTGAGGTGTGGAAAAAGGGCGGCCGCCTGCTGTCGGTGCTGTTGGCTGTCAACGTGCTGCTGCTCGCCTGCACGCTCATCAGCGGCGGTGCCTTCAACAAGGTGGCGGTGTATGACACCGACGTGTTCGCGCTGCTCACCACCATGATGCTGCTGGCCGCGCTATGGATAGTCTTCTACCTCCTCCGCACCGCTCGCTGTCAAGACGCGGTGCCTTACCGGGATGCTCATGCTGGCCCCATCTGGCTCCGAGGTGCCCTGGGAGATGGGGACGAGAGTGGGGTGGGCAAGCTGGGGAGCTGCCGTCTGGGACTCGTGGAGGACCTGCAGGGTGTGGTTTGGGGGTAGTCAGGTGTGCAGTGCCCCGGGAAGGAAGAGCAAACATGGCGGAGGGCTTCCTGCAGTGGGATGCGGCTGGGGGTGTGGGGTGGTCCTAGAGGATAAAGGCCGATGGAAGGAGCTTCTTTGCCTTGTGTAAAGATTGAAGAGATGGTCATAGAGAGAGCCTTTGTGAGGGGAAAAGCAGAAGACAATAGCAGCTGACAAGGTCTGTCTAGAGGCCTTGCCCTTACCTGTGCAGGAAGGGGGACACATCAGCTGTCCTTCCTCTTCCCAGTCAATCCTGCACCGTCTCCCACCCACCTACTCATCTTTCAGCCCTTCCATTTGCCCACTCACCCACTCATCATCCTTTTATCTGCCCCCCATCCTCCCATTCATCCATCCATCCATCCACCTACCCACCTGTCTATGCTCTCTCTCATCCATCCACCCAGTGGTTTCTCAGTCCATTCATTTGTCCATCCATCTAATCATCTTTTCATCCATTCACCTCCAGACATCCAGCCACCCACCTATTCATTTATGCATTCAACCTTTGATCCACCCATTCATTCATCTTTCAGACACACAGTTGCCCATCCATCCATCCATCCATCCATCCATCCATCCATCCATCCATCCATCTACTTGCCCTCCTAACCTCTCCACTCAATCCATTCTTCCACCCAGCGATCCACCCATGCCCTATTCCCACCCGACTAACCCCTCACCTTCAGAACCCATCGTCCACCCTGCAAGCCCCGTCTCCTGCCTCTCTGATACACTGCCCCCCTGCTGGCCCCGATTCCCAGGTGGGCTGGTACTGTTTGGGGTTTGCACCCTTGTCATGGATGTCTTCAAGACTGGCTACTACTCCAGCTTCTTTGAGTGCCAGTCAGCCATCAAGATCCTGCACCCCATCATCCAAGCCGTGTTTGTCATTGTCCAGGTGGGTAGAGGAATGTCCCCAAGCCTCGTGCTTGGCAAGAGGTCAGGAGATCTGAACCCCACACATACCCTGCCCCATCCCTGAGCAATTCAGCAAATGGCACCGGACTGTGGTAGAGATCCCATGACCCCATAAACAAGGGGATACTGACTCATGAAGTGGCACCTAAATGTCAGCTTCTACTTAGGGGTGCTGCACTTTTATTTCAGCCTAAGTGGTGTCAGTAATTAACACCCAAGAGGTGCAAGTTGTGACAGCTGGCTCTGACTAATAGAACCTTGGATGTCTATGGGGGGTGTCCGTCTCCGCCTACCGTTGTGCTGTGGCCATGACCGTGGCTAGGGCTTGTTTGGTCTCAGCCATAGCTCTGTGTTTGATATTTGTTTAGGAGGCAGGGCATCCCGTAAGTTACAGTTTTTCAGACAAGTTCAAATCAATTTCTTTTCTTTTCTTTTTCCTTTTGTGACTCACTTTGAGCAGCCCAGACTGGCTTTGAACTCCTGCTTTCTCTTCCCAAGTCGGGGAGATTTCAGTAGTGAGCCACACCTGGCTCTCAATTTTTTTTTTTTTTAAATGTGTTGCATAAAGGTAGTTTTGAAAGAGCTGACTAAGCCGAGGCAGGATTGCTCTTGCACAGGACCAGAAGAGAAGCTCACCTTCTAGTGTAAGCAAGGTGGCTACAGGGATGAATGATGTCATGCCTTGGAGCACCCCCCTGCCACTCACAGGTGGCTGCGGCATTTAATGTATCTTCAGTCTTTTACATTTTATAAGTCTGAAGAATGCTCAGGGAAAATGAAAACACAAATACTCCCATGTCGGTTAGTCCCATGGCAGGAATTCAGATGTTGTTAGATGAGAGCAAGGCCTTTCCAATCCACAAAGGAAGAAGACAACAGGGGATATGCACAAAGAGGCCAGAGATGTGGACAGGACAGTCGGGAGTTCAAGGTTATTCACCATTACATAATGAGCTCAAGGCCAGTCCTTGAGAAGCTGAGGCAGGCAGGTATCTGTGAATTTGAGTCCAGCCTATTCTACAGATGGAGTTCCAGGGCTGCCTAGAGAGAATGTCTCAACAAAGACCTTTCTTACCTTGAGACTTGAGGAAGACCAGGTCTGAGGCTGACCTGGTTCCCCAAAATACATCATTTGGTATGCAAGAAAACACTTGGCAGTCTATCACCCCAGTCCCGTGCCCCCACCCCCCATCTCATCAAGGTGAAAATGTTTTACAGGTGACATTTTCTCAACCTTTAAGAAACAGAGAGAGGACTGGAGAGATGACTCAGCGGTTAAGGGCACTGACTGCTCTTCCGGAGGTCCTGGGTTCAATTCCCAGCAACCACATGGGGTTCACAACCATCTGTAATGAGATCATATGCTCTCTGCTGGGGTTTCTGAAGATAGCCACAGTGCACTTACATATAATAAATAAATAAATAAATAAATAAATAAATAAATAAATCTTTTAAAAGAGGAAGAAAGAGAGTCACTCTTTAAAAAATGTTTCAGTGAGCCGGGCGTGGTGGCGCACGCCTTTAATCCCAGCACTCAGGAGGCAGAGGCAGGCGGATTTCTGAGTTCGAGGCCAGCCTGGTCTACAAAGTGAGTTCCAGGACAGCCAGGGATGCACAGAGAAACCCTGTCTCGAAAAACCAAAAAAAAAAAAAAAAAAAAAAAAAGTTTCAGTGTAGAGAGGAAAGAGAAATTAATCATTCTCCTTTGTAAAGCTAAAATAAACCTGATCATTTAGTATAAGGGTTATTGGGGGTAGAGAAAGCATCATACTGGGTGTGGGTGGGCTTTGGTGTCTAGAGATTAGCCCACATTCACAGACCTGAGCCTGCCTCTCTCTCTGTGCAGACTTACTTTCTATGGATCTCTGCTAAAGACTGCATCCACACCCACCTGGACCTGACCCGGTGAGAACCACAGCTTACTGTCTGAGGATGAAGGGCTCACCTAGCATGAGAGAGTGGGCTTGTTGTCCTGGGTGTGGCTTTTCTCTTTATATCCTTTCCTCTCTGCCCTCTTGCTTTCCAATGACTAAAGGGTGCCCTTTCTCCTAGTGGGGTCTGAGCTGCAGGACATCCACTGGCCCTCTGTTAGCTGACACCCCACTGGGTTGAGTCTTGCTTCCAAGTTCAACATCCCTGTTCACATGGCCCTTCTGCCTTCTCACTTCATAAGCCACCTCTCAGGAGGGATCCCGACACTGCTTCTCTATGTAGCCCTGGCTGTCCTGGAACTCACTCTGTAGACCAGGCTGGCCTCGAACTCAGAAATCCTCCTGCCTCTGCCTCCTGAGTGCTGGGATTAAAGGCATGTGCCATAACACCCGGCTCTCGTGAGCTTTTTAAATCACCTTGTCCATCGTTCTGAAACAGGTGTGGGCTCATGTTCACCCTCGCCACCAACCTCGCCATCTGGATGGCAGCCGTAGTGGATGAGTCTGTGCACCAGGCCCACTCCTACAGTGGTTCCCATGGCAACACCAGCCACACCCGCCTCACCCCTGACTGTAAGTTCCCGGTTAGCACCAGCCCTGTGGCTGCCAGGCACTGGATGGGCACTTTGCGTATTCATAGTCAGTCAACCACATCCTTGCCAGGGCATGGTGGTAAAGGTAGAGGCTGGGGACCTCTTCCCACCCCGGGCACTCCCTTGGAAGTGTGGGCAGAGGTGACAAGGAACAAGAGTGTATAGTGTGTTTCCTCATCCTTGAGGGTACAGTCTAGGCCATACTGTCCAGATCTCCATCCCACCATGAAGGAGCCCTGGCTTTCCTCACAAAGGGCCAGGGTGAAGGAGTTGAGGAAAGAGAAGGAAGGCAGAGTGGCTTAGCCATTCCAGCCGGGGAGGAAGGAAAGGCAGGAAACCACCCCTAGTGTGATGATGTCATGATGGTGTCACTTGTGCCTATGATTGTTGTGCGCAGTGCAAAGTGCTTCAGATGCTCTATGTAACCACTTCTTTTTGGAGATAAATACTACTAATGTTCCCGTTTTATAGAAGCAGAAACTAAGCCCAGAGAGGCTGAGTAGTCGCCCAGGGTCACAGAGCCTCAGACTGAAGTGCTCAGATGTATCTTTGCTTATAGCCAGTGAGCTACCCTAAGAAAGAACACCCTTCACAGATCTCTGAGTCTGTGCTCTGGGCTTCTCCTCTCTGCAGGGCCAAACTGGATAACTAAGACACCCACAAACACCTGGAAGCCCTTCTGTCACAGGGGAGGCTTCAGAAATTAGAAGCACGGCCTTAGCCCGCAAGGAGACCCCAGCCTAGAAGGGCTGATAAGGGGCTACCTGGTGTATACAGGGAATCCCAATGGTGGCAAACACAGCCCCAAGCAGGCGGTCATCTTAACAGATGAAACTGGATTGAGCAAGGCCGCGGCATTGGGAGTAGGCATTTTATTTATTTATTTATTTATTTATTTATTTATTTATTTATTTATTTGGCTCGCCCACTACAACCCTCAGACCACACTGAGCCTCAGTTTCTTCATCCACGATCCAGCTGGGGGGACCTCTGGGGCCAAAAAAGGCCTTTGCTGAGGCCCTGGGTGTCCCAGACAGCACGTTCTGGATCCCTCTTGGTGCAGCACAAACTGAAGGGACGACGGGTACCGTGGTGGGGTTCTGCACACAGCAGCCGGAATGCTGGGCTGTCAAACTCGGGAAGAGGTGTAGAGAGTGGACCTGAGGGAGACTGCTTCCTCCCTCAGAGTCTATCTGTCCCTATCTCAGGGAACAAAGGCTCATGGGTGAAGAGGGAGGGAGAGACGGAGGGGGGCAGATTTGTAGTTCTGGTTTTCTTTTTAATCTGTGCAGTGTGAGTATGTATGTGTGTGTGTTCTGTGTGTACACACGTGGTGTGTATGATCAGAAAACAACTTCCAGGAGTTGGGTCTCTCCTTCTATCATGTGGGTCCTAGGTCATCAGACTTAGCGGCAAGCCCCTTTTCCCACTGACCCATCAGATTTCCACCTTGCTTTCTTAACTCACTAAACCTGGACCTCATAGCTTCAGCTGGACTGGCTGGCCAGCGAGCCCCAGGGACCTCCTGCCTCTGCCTCCCCAGCACTGGGATTCCAGGCATATACCACCATGTCACTATGCCAAGAGGACCTCCCCCAGGGCTGCTGGCTCTCTACAGCCCTTCCCACATGTGACAGCCCAGCACTCCAGCTGCTGGGCCCAGCCCACCACCCCCCTCCCCCCCTCCCCCCCTCCGCCCCATGACCCCACGGTTCCTGTCCCTTCAGTTTGTGCCTTACCAAGGGGAATTCAGAACGTGTTGTCTAGGACACCGGGGCCTCAGCAAATGCCTCTTTTGGCCCCAGGTACTGTGGAGTCAAACTCAGGCTCTCACGCCTGAATGCCAAGGACCTTCCAAACTGCGTGAGACTCCTCCCCCTGCTCCAGGTTTTTGTTACTTTGTATCTTTAGCACGGCCTTGTCTTCCAGTGTCTGGCACAATGACTAATAATGGACTGAATGGAGATGCCAGACACTGTGAAGTCCTTTGGGCTGGCAGAGAGAACCCCTGGCCCTCGGGGAGGCTAGCATCCAGTCCCGTGTCCTTTCTCCACAGCAGAGCGTGTAGGAGGCACGGCTGAAGGAGACCCGTGTCTCTGCAGCACAGCCATCTGTCAGATCTTCCAGCAAGGCTACTTGTACCTGTATCCCTTCAACATCGAGTACAGCCTCTTTGCTTCCACCATGCTGTACGTCATGTGGAAGAACGTGGGAAGGCTGCTCGCCTCCACCCACGGCCACGGCCACACACCGTCCAGGGTCAGCCTGTTCCGGGAGACCTTCTTTGCCGGCCCAGTCTTGGGCCTGCTCCTCTTTGTGGTGGGGTTGGCTGTCTTCATCCTCTATGAGGTCCAAGTGAGTGGAGAGAGGGGCCACACCCGACAGGCCCTGGTCATCTACTATAGCTTTAACATTGTCTGTCTGGGGCTCATGACTCTGGTCAGCCTGAGTGGCTCAGTCATCTATCGTTTTGACCGTCGGGCCATGGACCATCATAAGAACCCGACACGGACCCTGGATGTGGCCCTGCTAATGGGCGCCGCCCTGGGCCAGTATGCTATCTCCTACTACTCTATCGTGGCTGTGGTGGTAGGCTCTCCCAGAGACCTGCAGGGGGCGCTCAACCTGTCCCACGCTCTGCTCATGATTGCCCAGCACACCTTCCAGAATGTCTTCATCATCGAGAGCCTCCATCGGGGACCTCCTGGGGCTGAGCCTCGTGAAATGCCCCCCAAGGAGCCCTGCCAAGGCATCACCTTTGCCAACCTCGATGCTATCCGCACCTTGCCTTCCTGCCCACCCACCCCCAGGCTTGTCATTCCCAACCTAGAAAGCCCTCAGGAAGCGGTGGCTATCATCTCGGCCCCCAGGTGCCACTGGCGACGTCGGTGCCTGAAAGACATCTCTCTGTTTCTCCTGCTCTGTAACGTCATCGTGAGTAGTCCAGTGACATGGGGGTGGTGGTGTATGGGTTGGGGGGCACCCCTAGGTTGGGGGAGAATTGATGACCACTTAACCTTCTCTGTCTTGCCCCAAACTCATTCTAGAATCTTCTATAAGAGCTGGTTCAGAGAGGGACAATTGTAGCTTCTAGGCACACAGCATTTCAGGGCACAAGGACAGAAGGCAATCCCAGCCCTCTGGCATGTAGGCAAGCTGATGGAGGGATCCCAGGGAAGGCTGACATGGGAGAAGGGGGAAGTGAAAGGAGCTGATGTGGGGGTGAGCGCCCTCACCCCCAGGTGGGAGGTGTGACAGCTCCCGGGGATCTTGTGACCTGCCTGCTTCTCAGAATAATTGGAACAGCCTCAGGAAGTCACAGAGATCAGGGTAGGTGTGAGCAGCCCGTTGGCAGGGTGCAGTGGAGGGCCAGCTGGGAAGAGCGGTGTGTACAGCAGCTGCCCCCTTCCAGGTGACTCAGCAAAGCCAGCTATAGAGAGTGAGAGACATCATCCGGTACAAGTTTGTCCTCTGGAAGGAAACACCTCAAGCAGAAGCCTTCATAAGAAGAGGGTACCCTCCAAAGAAAAACACTTTTAGCATAGCTAAACCCAATATAACCATGCCCCAACATAGACACAGTCCCCAACACAGAAATATCTGACACAGAACCGTGAACCTGCAGGGACAGTCAGTCAGCCTCTGGGTCTGTAGGTCCCATGCCCCAGGATTTATCCAACCCTCAGACAGAAAATAATAGGAATTTTTCCTTGACACTATGTCCTAAATAGAACAAAGTACCATCAATTCCTATAATATATATATATATTGTGAACACAGTAATTTGAAGTATACAAGAGGATGTATGTATATAATTTATTTTATGTGTCGATTTGTGTAAGGAACTTGAACTGTGTGCTGGGTCCCTGAAATGTTGTTTCCGGGGTGAGGTCTTTCACCAGTTCCAACCTACACCAACTGAAAACTCAACATCTCAAGTGGACGAAAAGCATCTCTAATGAATCTAATGAAATCTAACTCCATAGGAAACAGTCATCCTTGACTATATCCTACAGTAGACTATCCCTCATGTAGAAACACCCTTAACACAGGCATATCTAGAGGCTGGGAATATAGACACCACCCCTCCCATGCAGACTTCAAACAGTCAATTTTACTTTAAAGAAAAATAAAATCAGTCATCAACCCCTGACCTTAACAGTAGAAGTGATAAGGCTCAGAACTTCATAGTGTCTGGGGCCCTTGGTGGTATATGGCCTCTCTGCCTCTGCCCCTCCCCCACCTTCAGCCTAGCCTTTTGCTTGGGAGCTACCTTCCAAAAGGCCGTTCTTTCTCCAAGTATCTGAGTTCAAATCACTCTCAGCAGCATCCTTCCCGTCGCTCATTTTCTAGAACAGAAACAGACTCGGGAGAGGATATGATATCCCCTGAGAATGGAGTTAATTGGCATAGGAGTGAGGCTAGCCTTGAACACTTGACCTTTTGTCCCATATCCCACACCCATAAGGTCTGAGTTCCTATCTAGGGGTGAAGCAGGAATCTAGCCTTAAACTTCTATACATTGAAGGGACGGGGAGTAAGTAGATATGATCCAGAGGAGGGTTGGAGCGAGGCAGCCTTAGGCTTGACTAGCTCTAGTCTACCACCAGCACTGAAGCACACATCTGCTCAGCTCCTTCGGCATATATATCAGTTTCTTACGTCACCTATTAAAGCTCAGGGAGACCAGGATAAGAGGGTGGGAAGAGTGACTTCAGGTGGGTCCCCTGCTGAGGAGTGGGTCAGTTTAGTTAGACACACTTCCTCTGCTCCACCATGCTGCAGGTCAGCCCTGGGTGACACTCAGTCCCAGATGGTCACCAAACTAGAAGGCTAGACGGGATCCCGTTCTTTCCTGCTCAGCCAAGCTCACACAAGTCACAAGCAGGCTCCTGATGCATGCCTTTCCTCCCCACCCCCAACAGCTGTGGATCATGCCTGCCTTCGGCGCCCGCCCGCACTTCAGCAATACCGTGGAGGTGGACTTTTACGGTTATTCCCTCTGGGCGGCCATCGTCAACATCTGCCTGCCTTTTGGCATCTTCTACCGAATGCATGCTGTCTCCAGTCTGCTGGAGGTCTATGTACTGTCCTGAAGCTCCACAGAGAGACAGGGCAGAGGAACTCCAGCACCTTGGAAGTGAATCAAGCTAGCA
Organism: Mus minutoides; assembly: GCA_902729485.2. Classification (NCBI taxonomy): domain Eukaryota; kingdom Metazoa; phylum Chordata; class Mammalia; order Rodentia; family Muridae; genus Mus; species Mus minutoides. Next base: position 294,525 of record LR749894.1, on the reverse strand, counting down.
CTCGCTCGCTCCATGCCTGCCCCAGACTGGAATTTTCACTAAAGTTTATTTTTCCAGGATGAGTTTTTAAAGTCAAAATCAAGACATGCCCATTTATTCTTGCGTGACCCTGGAGCCTCGGGAGACTGAGGCAGGGAAACTGTTCTCTGCAGTATTCCCCAGGACCAGACAGGATCAGGACATACCACCTCTGACTCTTATCTCTAATCCCAGCCACATGGCCTGTGTACTCTCTGGAGATGGGACCAATAAACCTGCAAGCGATCTCTTTGTCCCCTCTTCTTGTCTCAGCCTCACCTGGAATGATCCCAGGAGGTCTGAGCTGGTTTGGGGTTGTTTTTAGTCATCCACCTTTTCAGTGGGTGAGCTGAGCTGAGTCTCCTCAGCAGGCTTTCTAAGCAGTAGATAACAAGGTGACTGGGAGGCACCAGCAAGTGCCCGTGAATGTGATCATCTTTCTTATGGTGCAGGAAAGTTAGGGAGGATTAATCTAATGACCATGCTTCACAAAGAGGAAACGGAGGCTGGTGGATATAAAGCACCAATGCCTTTCCACCAACAACAATAATTCATCAGCTGTGTGTGTGTGTATGTGTGTGCACTTGCACATATGTGTAGTAGGTGTAGAGGTCAGAGGTCAACCTCAGGAGCTCTCCATGTTGCTCTCCCCCCTTTTGGTGTGTGTGTGTGTGTGTGTGTATGTGTTCACGTGCATGTGCAAGTGCCAGCACACCTATGAGATCATGTGGCCACATCCTATTATTCCTTGAGGAAAGGTCCCTCAATCAAATTCAGAGCTCACTCATGTGGCTAATCCTAGTAGGCCACTAACTCTAGGAATTAGGGCATCTCTGCCCTCTAAGGCTGGAATAACAAGAGTGGCCATAGCCAGGGGACATTTGTCATTTGTGTGAGTTCTGCAGATCTGCCTGGGTGCCTTAACCTGCGAGCCAGCATTGGGTTTGCCTGCGTATATGCCATCAGATCCTGTGGGACCGGGCTATAAACAGTCCTGAGCCAGCATGTGGGTCCTCTGGAAGAATAGCCAGTGCTCTTAACTGCTGAGCCACCTCTCCAGTTCCCATCATTTAAGACAGGGTTCCACCTGCTCCTCCTCCTGGCCCTTGTGTTAGAAGTGTGCTGCTACACCCAGCTTTCCACGTGGGGCTGGAGAGCAGACTCAGGCCTTTACACCTATGTGGCAATCCTCTGATGGCATCTCCCAAGCCCTCAAGCCCTCAAACTTTTTTTTTTTTAATGAGCAGCAGAGGCTTTTGTTGTTGTTTTGTTTTCATTGATACATTGCAATTGTGGCATTTTTAGGTCTGGGTACTGGCATATCGGTCACCTCAGACAGAGACTGTGGTGTTTGTGTATTGGGAACATTCAAGATCTCCTCTCCTTCCCAGTGAGAAATACACAATGGATTGTTGCCAGCCATTGTTACCCTCCTGTGCTATAGAATCACAGGAGGTAATCCTTCTGCCCAATTGAGCCTAACTCCATTAACCCTAAGCAGCAGACAGTTTTCCTTCAAAGCATCTCAGGAATCCCAGGGTCATGAGTATCGACAGGGACATACTGTAGGAATAAGCAGGTGCCCCCAGCTTAATAGGAGCTGGGAGAGACCTTACCGCCATGGGCTCAGCTTGGGGTCCTAGAGGATCCTCTCTGAAGCCACAAGACTTCTGCACAGCCACAGCTGTGTGCTGAGATGGAGGGAGGTGGGACTAACACGAAAAGCTAGAGAGTCAGAGTTGGTTTTGTGTTACATGGAGGTGGTTTTTGTTTTTGAAACAGGGTCTCGTGGAGTCCAGCTGGCTTCTAACTCCCTATGTAGCCAAGGATGACCTTTAACTCCAGATGGGCATACCCCACCCAAGTACTGGGATTACTAGTGTGCATTGCTACGCTTGTTTTGTTTATTTTAAATTTTTTATTATATTTTAATGTGGTGTGTGTGTGTGTGTGTGTGTGTTCACCTGCTGTAGTGTACCAGTGTAAGTCAAAGGACAACCTGAAGTATCAATTCTCTCCCTTCACCTTACAGGTCCCATGGATAGAACCCAGGTCATCAGGCTTGTTGGGTGCCTTTACCCACACTGAGCCATCTCACGCCGGGAGATTGAATGGAGCTAGAAGGGAGGGAGAGCCAGGTGGGAGTGATGACATTTGGGGATGAGAACAGAAGACATCGGCAAGAAGTCCATGATCTTTAAGGCTGTAAAGACTGATGGGGATGTGAGGGAGAAAGAAAAGGGAGCCAAGAAGCAGAGGACCAGAGAAGGTCCTAAGGACTACCTCCTCCCACTCTGCCCCCGCCCGCCAAATCCTAATACACCAGCTCCCACCTTGGGTGTCTTCCGCCCCAACTTCAGTTTCCATGTAAGACCAAGAGATGATTCTGAGAAGCCACTTTGGTGCTCAGTCATCTAAACAGGGTGTAGAAAATATGCAACCTAGACCCGGAGAGGAGAGGTTCCCAGTCACAGCTCAGCCGCCACAGGCAAGTATGGCCCGAAGCCAGCTCGCTCTGTGCGGACCTGACGACTAGGCACCCCATTCCACTTGCGGGGGCTGCCCCTACCCAGACCCTGCAGCCGGAGTCCGCCACGCCTCCTGCCACGCCCTCCCGTCTATCTGCCTCGTCATTGGCTTCCTGACTTGTGCCCGAGCCCCCATGGAGTAATTAAGGAGGGATTAATGAGATTCCCAATGTCAACAGAAAAATCGATGGGCCTTGGAGCCCAAGCGGCGACTGCGCAATCTCGCGGGGGGGTCGGAGGGAGGAAAGGGCGTCGAGGCATCTGTCCCAGGGCACCTGGGACCTTACCAAGACGGAGGATCTGCGCTGCAACCCAAGCAGAGGGGAGCCCGCGACCATGGCTTCGCAGACTTCAGGTAGGGTTTCTTAGCTGGAACTGGGACCATCCCCGCCCCCAGCCCGAGCGCCCGGGGGCAGCTGACTGAACCTTCCCTGAAAGCCCATCCTCACACTCACTGCTCCAAAGTGGGGGTTCATGAGCCAGGCGTTCCAAGGATTGGACAGGGCAGAGTGAGTGGGGCGACCCTAATCTCTTCCCTCTGTATCATCCAAACTCTGACTCTGCTCCCACGTCCTTCTCCCCACCTCGCCCCTGTGTTCAAGGGTCCTCACAGCTCAAAGAGGGTGCCCAGGCCTGAACGAAGCCAAAACCCTGGATATATAGTTGGCTAAAAGAATACTCAGGCAGCCTAGGCCTCCCCCAACCTCCTGCTCCGAACAAAATCCCGAAGTTTCCCTGCCAGCGCTTCGCAGCCTCCCTCGGAGCTGGCCCTGCGCTACCGGTCCCACGGTCCCGTCGGTTCGTCTCCTTTCGTTAGCCGCCTCTGAACGCAGCCCATGAACCAGTTTGGTGTCTAGGACTTCTCTTGAACTGGCATCGTGCCAACAGGCGTGCCAAGGGTGGCAGAGTTCTAGTTGGTTCCAAGTGAGTTCGTTCTGGCTCTTTTTTTTTTTTTCTGGACCCCTTGATACTCTCCCTAACACCTAGCCTAGCATTGACCCATACTTGCCCCCTTGATAACCGCTGGTTGGAGCTATGAACCACCGAACCAACGAACCAACGGTGTGGGAACATAGGAAACCATCAGAGTGCCCTTAAAGGGAGAGGACCTGGAACTTGGTTCTCCAGGGTCTCCACACTTCCAATTCCCAAGGCCTGCAGTCTGAGTGAAAACTCCAATCGTTTAGTCCCTCTAGGATCTTGATCTATAGGAAAGTTCACACATTTCTATCCGGCATGACTCTTTGTGTAGGTTCATGCATCAAACCACTAAAGTTTGACAAAGCTCTTGAGGGTAGGTATCATGTATCCGTTCTTTTATTTATTCATTTAATAACTTGTTGGGCTGGAGATACAGCTCAGCGGTACTGCACCTGTCTAACATTCACAGGGTTGGGGGAAGGGGAGGAAGGGGGAGAGAAGGTCGGGATGGAAGCTAAATGGAGTGTGAGGGAGTGAAACTTATGAAGAACCAGGCACTACTGTTCCATACTTGCTCATCCACTTCACTGGATGGACGGAGGATCCAGACTACAAAAACTAAGCAGCTTAGCCAAGATCACAGAGATGCTAAATGCCATCTGGGCTCTTGATCTGCTAGTAGGGGGTGGGGAAGGAAGGACCGACTGTGAGGAGGAGGAGGTGGAGCCACCAGGGCTGGCAGAAAAGGAGCAGGGAGGTGTCCTGGGAGCTTTACCTTGCTCAACCTGGGTGAGGGAAGCAAAAGATAACCATCTGGAACACCTCCTCGGCTGCAGAAAGATGGAAGGGGTTAATGGGCAGGGTCTCTGTCCGCAGCTCTGGTGCTGAAATCCCCCCAGGAACAGCCAGGGTCCAGGACACGCATTTGGCGGGCTTTAGGACCGTGCTAGACTTGGAGAGGTGAGTGGAGCAGAATCTCATCTCTTCCCAGAGGCGTCCCAGATCTTGAGAGGACCAGCCCATGATGGCCCACACTCACTCTCAGCAGAGGGGTGGCCCACCAAAGTAGCCACGAGTCTGCTTGGGCAGAGGGAAGGCTTCCTTATGAAGAGGCTGGGTGAGGATCTTTGGTGGCAGCGGGCAGGCAAGAGAGAAAGAACAGCAGAAGAAGGAGCCCAGAGACCATGTGGGAACATCGAATCTTCTATCTGGGTCTGAATGGATATGAGGACCCTGGGGTGTGGACAGGGGCTAGACAGGGAGGAGGTAGGCTGGGCCCACAGATAACAACATGGCTTAGCAAAGGAGAGAAAGTTGTTTTCACAATCTTGAAAAGGTTCCAAAGTTTAGTTCGTCACTGTCCCATACACTGGAAGATATCAGTTCTCAGTATCACCCAGGGAGCACGTAGAGAAACGAGAGGCTGTGGTTAGGGCCAGTGTGGTGAGGATCTCCTAGTACAGTCTTGTGCAGTGATTCTCAACTTGTGGGTCATGAATCCTTGGGGGGAGTCGAATGATCCTTTGACAGGGGTTGCCTAAGACCATCTGAAAACACAGATATTTACATTATAATTCATAACAGTAACAGAACCGCAGTTATAAAGTAGCAACCCAAGTAATTTTACGGTTGGGGATCACCCACGATACGGGGAACTGTATTTAAGAGTGGCAGTATCAGGGAGGTTGAAAACCAAAGCTCCAACAATGAAGATAGAGTATGCTGGACAATGCTGAGAGCAAGGGATGCTGGGAGTGGCAAGCAAAGACCCTCACCTAGCCTGAAGGACCGGCTGGAGTCACCTAAGAGCAAGAGGGTGGGAATCATAGGCAAAGGGTTGGGACGTGTGCAGAGATAGGGAGGTGAGCATAGCAGGGGCATTCTGGGAACTATAGCAGGATGCTGGAGCCCATGGGGGAGAGCAGTAGGGCCTGAGCCTGTGTTGGAGACGGAGGTGGGGGTTAGGTGAAGGCAGAAACAGGAAGCAACATTGGAGCAGGAACCATTGTTCCTTGAACACCGTGTGCACCAGGCTCTCATTAGCACACAGTCTTGTTTCACTCAGAAAGGACCCACAAGTCTTGGACTTTATACTGAGGGCACCTGGCTCTCTTATTAGGGAACAGGCACCATGATCAAGGAAGGCCAGCCCAGGAGAAAGCAGATAGGCTACAGACTAAAGTAGTGGTTGATCTGAGAAGCCAGGGAGGCATAGAGGTACAAGTATGTACAGGTATGCATAATCCCAGCACATGGGGGGCAGAGGCAGGAACACTGAGCATTCGAGGCGCTTGGGCTACAGAGCCAGTCTGTAAAGAAAGACAGCTAACAAGAGAGAAACCAAGAGGGAGGAAGGGAGGAAAGCAGGCAGAATGGGAGCTGGGATGGACAGGCTTGGGGTCTGATGGGATACAGAGTCGGGACAGAAACGATGAAGCTCAGCTCACTGCCAGGAGATGTGAACACAGAAGCCCTCTGGGATCGTTCGTGAGCATTAGGAAGCAGGGGGTAGGTCGGTATGAACTCAGAGTCCAGAGGCCAGCATGCCTGGTGTCAGGAGCTCTGTTGGGGCAGCAGAGCTGGCAAGCATGCAGAAGCAGTAGACCCACTGCCTTCTGTGCTACAACCCAGCCCCACTGGGGAGGTGCAATGCTCAAAGTGGCCCCCAGGGACAGCACTGCAGCTATTGAGTAGCCCAAGATTGGGTCCAAGCAAGTGGCTGGCCTGAGAGAAAGCGTCAGATGAGCAAGGATATGACAAGAGACATTCAGGGAAGAGGAGAGTCATGGTAGTGGCCTCTTGCTATGCATGCAGCTGGAAGTAGGGGGGCGGCAAACAAAAGTCGAGGCAGCAAAAGTCAAGTGCTGATCCTTACCCATCCTGTACATGTGGCAGACATTGCAAGTTGTCCTCAGAGCTTTTTCTTCCACCTTTAAGGAATTTTAAGGTAAATTTAATTATAGTGGGAATTTTATTTATTTAAGAAGAACACTGGGGGGCTACAGAGATGGCTCAGTGGTTAAGAGCACTGACTGCTCTTTCAGAGGTCCTGAGTTCAATTCCCCACAACCACATGGGGGCTCACAACTATCTGTAGTGGGATCTGATGCCCACATTCTGGTGTGTCTAAAAACAGCTATAGTAGACTCACTCACTCACATATACTATTTATTTAAAATAATAAAAAAAAACTTAAAAAAAAAAAAAAGACGAAGAAGAGCACTGAAGGTAGAGGAAACCCCTCCGGTCCCTTCATCCCTCCCCTGGAAGGAACTCTATTGTGAACCCAGTGGGTGTCACCTAGACCTTGCCAGCATCTATGGACACTCCATAATAGCGTATCATTCCAGACCACAGAATTCTTTCCTGCCAAGCCCAGCCTCAGCCTCAGGATCCTACTCAACAGAGAACACTGTGGTTGATCACACCCCTCTGGATTTCCTGGGTGGAGCTCCTTCACAAGTTAGCAGGTTTACACTGACTTTTGCTGGCGAGAAGTCCTAGGGCAGTAATCAAGTGAGCCTCACTGCCTGGGCAAAACATCAACCCACTTTAGGCTGAGAAATTAAGTTCAGCAATGAGCTGGCACAGTCATGGATAGGGAGGGAGAGGTGGTCCTTGGTGTATTCAAAATAACTAGTCCTTTGTGTTCATGAGCAGCAGGAGGGGCTTCTGTATATCTCTTGGCCTGTGTCAACCTTAGGTCCCATAAGCTATATTGGAGCTGGGATGGATTCCAACCCATGTCCCCTTGCCAGCCCATCTATTTACTCTCTTTCCCTCTCCAGCACCTGCTGAGCCTGCACCCATGCCTTCTTCAGAAGCAGAGACCACTGAGGGAGCATCCACCTATGACCAAGCAGATGTGGAAACCAAGCACGCGGAACCCCCGTGCCCCCCAAAGCAGAAGTCCTGGCTGGCTCGGCATTTCTCCCTGCTGTTGCGGAGAGACCGACAGGCCCAGAAGGCCGGGCAGCTCTTCTCAGGGCTCCTGGCTCTCAATGTGGTATTCCTGGGTGGGGCTTTTATCTGTAGCATGATCTTCAACAAGGTGGCTGTCACTCTGGGGGACGTGTGGATCCTGCTGGCCGCACTGAAGGTCCTCTCCCTGCTGTGGCTCCTCTACTACACAGTGGGTACCACCCGGAAGCCCCACGCAGTACTGTACCGTGATCCCCATGCGGGACCCATCTGGGTGAGGGGTGAGTGAGTGTTGGGTGCTAGGTGGGTGGAGAAGGCTGGGGAAGGAGACCCTGCCCACTGAGTAGGTAGGCGTCTGTCCCCATCTGCCGCCCTCTCTCCTGGTCAGGCTCCCTGGTACTCTTCGGCAGCTGCACCGTCTGCCTGAACATATTTCGAATGGGCTATGACGTGAGCCACAGTCACTGCAAGTCAGAATTGGAGCTCATCTTTCCGGCCATTGAGATTGTCTTTATGATTATCCAGGTGATGGGTCTCTCACGCCCCCATCCCTCCAGGGACACACATACCACCCAGCCTATACTAAAACCAGCCACCACATAGGGGATGTCTCCGTGCCCCGAGGTGTAGACACACATCAATCACAAGCCACCCACTCCGTGTATCCACACCCCCACACACTTCTCTGCACACATGCACCTCCACACATACCTGTCTCCTAGAAGGAGACACCTATAAACACACTTGACTGTGTATGCCTGCATACACTTAAACCCAGCACCCAGATGTCCCTGCTTCTCCCTCTGTTGAGTCTCTGCACTTACTTCTCTGGCCAGGCAGGTATCTCCTCCTC
>LR749894.1:271284-281284 GCA_902729485.2 Mus minutoides | reverse complement strand
ACTTCACTCTCTACTATGCATTCTATGTGGCTGTGCTGCCCGCCATGAGCCTGGCGTGCCTGGCAGGAACAGCCATCCATGGGCTGGAGGAGCGCGAACTGGACACACTCAAAAACCCCACACGCAGCCTGGATGTGGTGCTGTTGATGGGCGCTGCACTGGGCCAGATGGGCATTGCCTACTTCTCCATCGTGGCTATCGTGGCCACCCAGCCGCATGAACTACTCAACCAGCTCATCCTGGCCTACTCACTACTGCTAATCCTGCAACACATCACTCAGAATCTCTTCATCATCGAGGGCCTGCACCGCCGCCCCCTCTGGGAGCCCGCGGTCTCAGGTGTGGTGGAGAAGCAGGATGTTGAGCTACCCCGCAGAGGCTCCCTGCGGGAGCTGGGTCAGGACCTACGGAGAGCCTCAAGGGCCTACATCCACTCCTTCAGCCACCTCAACTGGAAACGCAGGATGCTCAAGGAGATCTCTCTCTTCCTCATCCTCTGCAACATCACAGTGAGTGTCTGGGCAGAAGCTCAAGGGGCATAGGCGAGGGCGTGGTGGGGCGTGGTAAGGTATATGGGCGTGGTTTGTAGGCGTGGTCCCCGGTGTGTGGGCGAGGTGTGTGACTCCAGAGCCGCAGATTTAGGAAGCAGCTCTTCTCTTTTCTTTATGCTTCTTTTTTTTTTTTTTAAAAGACTTATTTTATTTATATTTATATGTGAGTACACTGTAGCTGTCTTCAGACACTCCAGAAGAGGGCGCCAGATTTTGTTATGGATGGTTGTGAGCCACCATGTGGATGCTGGGATTTGAACTTATCACCTTCGGGAAGAGCAGTCGGGTGCTCTTACCCGCTGAGCCATCTCACCAGCCCCTTCTTTATGCTTCTTGAGAGCCAGGAATATCTCCAGCAGCTCCCTGCAAGCTGCCTGGCACGAATTAATGTGCTCCGCACGTAGCAAAGTGCCCTTTAGAAATGTGTGAGATTCAAACTTGCAGTCTAGGTGGGGGAAATGACAGGGGGCTGGTTAGAAAATGACCACTGAACTCTTCATCCATTGGATTTGGCCAAAGGGGGCAGCCCAGAACTACTTGTTTTCTATGAATCCCTAGGAGAAGAGGTTACACTCATCTCTTAGCTTCTGGTGGCTGCTAAGTCATGGGCCTCTGGCCCTTCAACCATTGCCATATCTCCAAATGACAGGCAACATTACTGTCCATCCCCCCTTGACAGATTGAAGCTTATGTTTCTGATCAGTCCCGTCCTCTCACTGCCTGTAAGTGGCAGCCACAGGACAACTCAAGGTTGTTTAGCTCCAACCCTCTAAAAGCACTGAAAACACATTCCAGATGTGAAACAGCTGGCCCACGCAGAGTCGTGATAAATTGGCTTTAAGCTGTGTCAGGAGTTCCAAGATGGACATATGGGTCCCAAGAGCCAGGGCGGGTTTCCAGGGAGGTTGATAAGGTTGATCTGGGCTTTAGAAAATGGGTAGAATTCTCACAGGTGGGCAGGAGAAGATGCAGGTGGCTGTAACCTAGCTGAAATAGTAAAGTCTGAGCTCAGGGCCTAGAGCACAGTCTGGCTGGGCAACACAGGTTTGCTGGCAGGGGGGTCCTGACAAGTGCCATGTATAGAGGGCTCAGCCTGGCCTCAGGCAAGTCAAGGTGGCCAAGGCTCTCTGTGTCAGGGACTGGGAAAGACTCTTGGCTGTGAGTCCAGCTCTGCAAGGCCCAGGATGATGACGGAGGAGTAGCGTTGCAGGAAATGCTGGTTCTAGGTCAGCCTCCCCTGAGCTAAGCATCTTAAGATTTAGGAGTGCCCCGTCCCTCACGCAGCAGTCTCTCTCTCTCTCTCTCTCTCTCTCTCTCTCTCTCTCTCTCTCTCTCTCTCTCTCCAGCTGTGGATGATGCCCGCCTTTGGGATACACCCAGAGTTTGAAAACGGGCTGGAAAAGGATTTTTACGGCTACAGGACCTGGTTCACCATTGTTAACTTCGGCCTGCCTCTGGGTGTCTTCTACCGCATGCACTCCGTCGGGGGACTGGTGGAGGTCTACCTGGGTGCCTGAGAGCCCAAGGAACCCAGCCACAGCGGAACCCCGAAAGTGCCAAGGAAGAAAAAGAAACTCGGGAGTATCTGGGCAGACACATCGCATCAAGAGGTGCAGAAACCTGCCTGGGGTCCCCAAAGTGACCTATCCTCAACCTGACTGAGGAGGAGAGGGTACTGCCTGGAGCTCAAAACCAAGGATGGGGCTCGGAAATAGAGCCTCTCAGCACCAGGCCAGGATGTACCCGGGTGGCTGCCAAAGGCTGGGAGGGTCAGTATGAAATTGTGGAGTCTGGACACTGGAAGAGGCTGAGTCCTTCTATGGGACATCCTAGAAGCTCAGAACTCCAACTGAGAGCTCAAACCCCAGCACTCCAAGCTTGGCAGGCAACCCTGCCCCTCTCCCCACACGCCCATCTCCTAATGAGCTCATTCATTAGCTGCCAGGCAGGGCCCAACAGCTCTTTCCGGCTTCCATAAACCCTGTTTGTTTGATCGATTCCCTTCAGCCTTGGTGGCATTTGTTCTGGGGACAGAACTGCCACTCCAGGTGTGGTGAGGAGAGTCCTCTCAAGCAGGACAGTCCCGCTCCTCAACCAGGAGCGGTCTACCTCAGATAATCTCTGTCTCATCTATGGACAAGCAGGAAGAGATGGGTCTGGGCTTGTATAGCCCTGACCTCCGCCCTTCACCAGTTCTGCCTCTTGGAACAGCCTCGGGGGCATTTTTGCAACTGGCTCACTATGAGTGGTCACTGTGGCCTCGGCCTGCCTAGTGCCCGGGCCTGCCTGGTCCTCTGAGCCACTGGGTGAGGCAGGAAGATGAACAAGCAGGCAGGACTAGCACGCCATCCATCTCTCTGAGCCCAGAACAAATAGGTCCAGGGTGAGGCCCAGTGAGTATGGTCCTGGCCCTGCAGACAAGGCTCTGCCCTTCCCAGAATCCCCCTGCTCCTATGAAGCTATAAACTGTCAAGCCCTGACCCAGGTCTCCTCAATACTGGTTCTGGCTACCTGAGGCTAACTTAGGCTTTTGGCCTCTCCTGTGCAGGCTTTTCTCTAGGTAACTGCAGCTAAACCCTGGGGGACAGAGCACAGTTGTGCAGCGTGCGCACACAAACACACACACACACACACACACACCACCACCACCATCATCATCATCATCATCAAAATGGCTGAGTCATGGAACAAGAGCCCTCCAAGGATGACCTCTGGGGTATAGAGTCCCCAGCTTCCCTGAAGATACGAGCCCTAGCCAGGCACCTCCCCCCAATTCCAGTACAGAGACACAACAGCACTGGGAGGGACATTTTATTGTGTAAAGTGGCCGATTGTACCGAGCAAAGATTGTACTGACACAGGGGAGTCAAGGGTGACCTGGAGGCCAGAGCTGGGGCTCATCGAGTGTGTAACACCCACCACCCAGGCCTCAGATAAGGCAGGGACACCGACATCCTTCAAGCTCCACCAGCCAGGGAGATTTCCCCCAACCCCAGACAGTAACAGGGCACTGTTGATACCCTACTCCAAGCCCCTAAAGCGCACTCCACAGTCCTGCTTCACAAGCTGTCAGCCTCCTGCCTCCTTGACTAGCGGCTGAGCCACTCTTCCTCCCCCCCCAGGGAGATGGCCTGGGACAGTAGTCTCAGACTAGGTAGCCAGAACTCCCTTTACCATGACCAGGTGCCCCACAGGGCAGCATATGGCTCCTTTTTGAGACAACCCATTAGGGCACAGTGACCTGGCAGCTTCTGGGGACAGGCAGCACAAGGGCAGGTCTTGGAGGAGGAGCCAGAGTGGGCAGGGGTTCTGATGGGGTTATATTTCTGGAGGAGACAAGAGGCTCCTAGAACAGCCTGGAGGGCAGAGGGGCACTTTTTTTTTTTAATCCCTGTTGTCTCCAGCCACAATGGGCACCTGGGACCTGCCATCCAGGACCAACTACTCTGCTCGCCCCACACCCTGATAATGGACCTTTAAGCTCAGAACAGTGGGCTTGGGAGCACCGGGAACTAGAACCAGCTCTTCAGGCCCTATTCCCTCAGGTCTCCATCCTCACACCCGCTGGATCTCAAACAGCTTCACATCAGTGTCATACCAGATGGGTGGGTCCACATTCCTACAGAGGAAGGGTACTGTCACCTTCTGCAGGGGGTACCTTATAGACCTCCGCCTCCCCACAAGGAAGAGCCAGGTAGCTACAAGGCCCCCACCCAGCCTGGGTAATGAGTGCCCACCCTCGGCCTGATTGATAGGACATTAGCCCCACTACGGCTTGAGGAATCCAGAGCTAAGGCTCTCATGGGCATTCCTCGGGCAGACATCCAGATCCACCCCAGGATGTAACTTCCCCACCCCTCACAGGGCCCACCTCAAATAGATAACGCCCCACATGTAGGTACGGAACCACATGGCAGTCCCCGAGTTCGCCTGGTACTTGCGGATAAGGATGGGGTGGGGCACAGGCAGAAGCCCCACTAGGGTGCCGTGCTGCAGGAACCTCAGGATCTCAGACTCATCCGTCAGACCCCTGGAGAAAGAGGTGGGGCCTCCAGCATGTACACGTGTGCTCCACAACACACCCACACCCCTAGCCCTGGCTGGTCCCTCCCCCCATGGCCACATGCCCGCCCCTCTCCACAGACAGCTTCCGGACTCACTTGTCAATGCAGATCTTCTCCACCTGGGGAACCAGGACCTGCAGCAGGCGCATGATGGTCTGCAGTGGCAGCTTTGACTTCCAGGATAAGATCTGTGAGAGCCACAACCAGAGTTATGGGACAGGCTTGTTCTTGACCCAGAACCACAGCGCCCCCCAACCCCCGCCCAACCCTCTCTAGGCACAGTATGGCCGGCCCCAAGCAGAGCCTGTGAAGGGGAACTGTAGCTGATGGGACTGGCCAGGCCATGCTGACGACCACGGGTCAGCTGCCCGGCCTTGTGCCTTCTGGAAGACCTTCTCCTGCAATCCTCTCGATGGCTGGATAGCACGGTCATAAGCAATCACTGGGGCTCACAGGAAACACACAGGAAGTGGAAGGGATTTGGGGAGGAACTTGGCAAGGGTGATTGACAAAGGAATCAGTTATATGGGCAACTCCTGACAGGGCAGACAGGAGGCAAGGTAATTTAACTGGAAGGACTGTCCCTCAGCGTGGTCTCTAAAGTCTTTGGTTTTCTTTTCTATTTTTTAAAAAGATTTATTTATTTTATGTAACTGAGTACACTGTTGCTGTCTTCAGACACACCAGAAGAAGGCATAGGATCCCATTACAGATGATTATGAGCCACCATGTGGTTGCTGGGAATTGAACTCAGAACCTTTGGAAGAGCAGCCAGTGCTCTTACCCTCGGAGCCATCTCTCCAGCCCCTGTCTTTGGTTTTCTTACTCTAGTCTTTCCCAAGCTGGAGTTCTGACCTCCCCTGCTCAGTGCCGTCTGCCAAAACCCCAGCTCCCAGCTCCTCCTCCAGCTTTGTCCCTCACCCAATCTGATGTTGGGCTCCACTGGCCACTGGCTGATGCATTGGACAATCTCCGTTGTTCTCTCCATGTTTGGCTGGGCTCCTGGTTCCCAGAAAGAAATGGAAGTGACCAGGGAAGGAATGGATACAAATGAATACAAGGTGCAGCCATAGAGCAACATGTCTCCTCTGACCCCACTACAGGACCAGGGGCAGGTGTTGGGGGGGGGTGTGTGCTGTACCAGAGAGTTGGTCCAGACCTATACCCTTTGCCCTGGGCTCAAGGGCCAGCCTAGTCCAGCCCAGCCCAGCCCAGTGACAGGTTTAGGGCCAGGCTCAGATAAGGCTGATGGATGAAGAATCCAAAGTCACAGGGCTGTGCCGCAACCGATAAACAAAAGGGAGAGGTCTGTGAATGGCCCCCTCTCCCTCTGGTTCAGAGATGCCAGCCCCAAGTCCCTTGTTCTAACGTGGCTGCTCCAGAGTGCCCCGGCCTTACCCACTCCCACACTTGAGGGTTTGGAGAGAAAGGAAACTAAGTGACTCTCAACACCATCTCCCAGGCGTCCCCAGTACCTACCCCGTCAGACGGACTGCCTTCTGCTGAGCTTTGCTGGGATTCGGGCTCTAGAGACCGCAAGGTACCGTCCTCTGATACCTGGGATTTCTCTGTCAGCTTGTCGATGCCTGGGTGGGACACAGGAGGAAGAGAGGGACATGCCATAGTACCCTTCTGGTACTAGACGCTCTGTGATCCCCATTCACAGCTGGGGTACTGTGTCTGCCCTTCCCTCCTAGAGCTACCCCAGTTCTGAGCCCTGCCCACGTCCCTCCTCTAACCCCCATCAAGCGACCTAGGCCCACCCAGTACTTCCACCCCTACATGCTGCTGAATTGCTTTTCCTCAGCCCCCTAGACAGGAAAGGCATCCCGGAGATCACACCCACCACCTCACAATGCAGCCCCAGCCAAGCCCCACACTCTCCTAGCCCGACAGCATCCAGACCTGGAGTGGCCACCAGGCTAGTCTTAAGGGTGCCTGGTTCTGCAGGGGCGGCAGGGCGGGATCCCTCCATGGAAGTACCCTCCTGGGAACCGGTACGGGACAGGGGCTCCGGTGTCTTCCGCCGCCGCTGCAGTGCCTTGTGGATGGAGGGTGGGTCAGTAGGCAGGTTGGCTAGCTGGTGGAAGACCGCACGTTTACGGATGATGGCATAGACCAGGTTGGAATTGCCTGTGGGAGGAACAAGTCCATCCTCAGAGAGCTTTGCTTCCCACTCCACATCTGGGCTGGCTTCCAGGACCAGAGGGCAGTTTGTGAGACAGGAAGACATCTTCTCCAGGGATAAGGACTGGACAGGGTAGCCAGAGTCTGAGTGGGGCAGACCCAACTGTATGGGTATCAGTGGCAATGGTGGTGGGCCAGGCTGTAGGAAATACAAGTTAGGTTGTAGAGATGCCTGATGTTAGGCTGTAGGAGATGCTGGGAGGTTAGGTTGTGGGGATCTCTGGTGTTAGGTAGGCTGTGAGGGAGGGATGACAAGAAGCTAGGCTGTGGGGATGCCTACATGTTAGGCTATGGAGAAGTTAGGTTGTGTGGATACACAGATGTTAGGCTATGGAGATACCAAGAAGTTAGGATGTGTGGATACACAGATGTTAGGCTATAGAGATACCGAGAAGTTAGGTTGTGGGATCCCTGATGTTAGGCTGCAGGGAAACAGCTTGGCCCTGAGCTCCTCCATGTCCTTCTTACACTGTCTTGAAATCCCCTCGCAGCTGATCACGACTCAGTTATCATCTGGCATGGTGGGATAGCCTGAGCCCTATACCAACCCAACGTTAAGTATGTAACCTCTCAGTGAGCCACAGGGAAGTCCGGGAGGACACTGTTGTATGTGTCTGTCCTCTGTCATCTACCTCCAAGTTCCCACAGCTGTCAGGGGAAGATGCAAAGCTATTCAGAGTGGTCAGTGCCCCCATCTACCTGTCTAGTCCCATGTCACACCATAGTGCCTTTAGCTTAATATCCACCCCAGGGCCTTTGCACATGTCCCTTCCCAAGCAATGCTTTTCTGCCTACTGTATGCTCACTCATCACGCATATATACATCTAAATTTTACTTACTTTGGAAATAGTAACAATAATTGCTAATATTTGCTGTGCCGGGTGCCTGTGTGTGTGTGTGTGTGTGTGTGTGTGTTTGTGTGTGCATAAGCCTTCCAATATTCCCTGTGGGGGAGTTGGGGGTTGGCTTTTGTTTTTGTTTTTGTTTTTGTTTTTTGTTTTGTTTTGAGAGACAGGGTTTGTCTATATAGCCCTGGCTATCCTGGCACTTACAATGTAGACCAGGCTGGCTTCCAACTCAGAGATCCACCTGCCTCTGCCTTCTGAGAACTGCAATTAAAGATGTGTGCCCTGCAAGAGGGACTTACAGCAGCCTCATTATGAGCATCTTAGGGATGAGGGGTCCAAGGCTTAGAGAATGACATGCTCTTGGCCACAGAGCACATGCTTGCTGAGATCTAGATTTGCACCTGTGATACTGGTAAGGCGTGACAGCCAGCAGGGCTCTTCCCACTCTGAATTTTCCAGCCGACCAATTCTAAATGAACTCTTTTGTTCATTGGGTCAGGTTGTCTGCCTAAAGCCCTGCCCCCTGCCTGTGACTCCATGCCCAGCTGTGAGCTCCAAGAGGGACAAGGCACACCTTGATTCCCCACTGCCTGTCCCTATACCCAGGTACACTGCAGGTGCTCAATAAGTGTACAGGCAGGACTCCTGGGCTGAGGCTTTCTTACACAGGGGCTCAGGCCAGCACCTCACCATCAAATTGGTACTGGATAATGTTGTTGAAGACCTCCAGAAGGAAGAAGACCAGGTGGTGGTTCTGAGACGCCGAGAAGAGGAACCAGGTGGTAGAGAAGGCCTCCAGCAGGTGCAGGAGCTTGTTGGCAGTCACCATGGACAGGCTCTTGAGGTAGGGAGACACTGGAAGGGAGGAGTCAGCTTGTTCTGGGCCATCCCTGCAGAGGCCAGGCCAAGGCGGGGCAGCTCACCTCAACTGATCCCTGTCCCCCATCCCCTGTCCCCTGCAGAGACTCCCTGAAACTTTGAGGCTCCAGTGTTCCCACCGCCTCACAGCCTCAAAGGCACACTCAGCTCATCTCTCCCTAGCATCTCCCTAACCCAGAGGGAGGAAGGACAGAGACAGGAATGTAGATAAAGAAACCAGGGTTCAGAGAGGGTTATAAACTGAGCCCAAGCTCCCCAGCAATAAAATGACGGGACAGGGGTGCTAACTCGGGACGTGACATCCTTCAAGAGTGACAAGACGCCGTCACTAGATATTTATTCCTCAGCGCAGCTTCATGAGTGGGATTTGGAGAGGCAACTATGTCTTGACCTGTGTGCGTCCCTGACGCCTGCCTCTTCCCCTGGCTCAGATGAAGGTCCCAGGGGATGGGAACAGGGACTATCTTGTTTACAGAGGCATTCTCAAAGCTGGCCTTGCTTGTCAGAGATTTAACTAGGACTTGTTAGAATCAACATACAGAGCCCACAACCCAGCGCCACCCCAGACATTCAGAAGTTCAAATCACACCATGGATGGTATGTTGTTAGTTTATGCTGTCAACCTGACACAACTCACAACCACTTGGGAAAAGAGTTCAGTGAGGAATTATCTAAATTGTTAACTAAGGTGGAGAGATTCACTATGACTGTGGGCGGTACCATTCCCTAGGCTGGGCTCTGAACAGTTAGGAGCAGAGAAAACTATCTGAGCATGCATATGCAGCCAGCCGGCAAGCAATGATCTGTTAGTTTTGCTGTTCCTGGCTATGGATGTCATGTGACTAGCTGCTTCCTGCCTTGACTTCCCCTCCCTGCTCAATGATGGGAATTATAAGCCAAATAAACTTAAGGGTATTTGTTACATCAACAGGAATGTTAACTAGACCAGTCAAGGTACCAGCTGGCCTAAAGACATCCACAAAAGTCATTCTGCTGCAGCCTACTGCTACCCACCTTGTTAGGCTCCCAACCCCAGCCAAGCTGAACCCTCCTGGCTCCTTTCCCAGAGAGCAAGCAGACTGTAACCCTTTAAGATGCTCTCGATATTCCCACACGGTAACTGTGACAGCCCAAACCTTTACCACCCAATAAATAGCCAGCAGCCACATGTGGCCATTAAATGTCTGCAATACAGACAGTCTCAACTGAGATGTCCTGTAGGGACAGAACACACACACACACACACACACACACACACACAATTTTGAAGACTGGGTGTGAAACAGAGCATAGGCTAGCTACCTCAATGATTTTTTTATATTCTATTCGTGTCTAATTTAATATTTTGAATTTAGTGGATTAGATAAGGTATGTTCTAAAGTTTTTTAGAAGTTGTATTGACTATTGTGTGTATGACATGTATATGTGAAGGCTATAAGTCAGTTTTGGGGAGCCAATTTTCTCCTTCCA
>LR749894.1:188111-271184 GCA_902729485.2 Mus minutoides | reverse complement strand
TTTTTTTTTTTTTTTTTTTTTTTTTTTTTTTTTTTTTTTTTTTTTTTTTTTTTTTTTTTTGAGATATGGTTTCTCTGTGTAGCCCTGGCTGTCCTGGAACTCACTCTGTAGACCAGGCTGGCCTCTGCCCAGCGGCAAGAGCTTTTACCGAGCTTTTACCTGCTGAGCCATTTCATGGGTGTTTTGTTCCTGTTTCCCCTTCTACAGACTAGAAAGCTTAGCTGTAACATTGTAACATGTAGCTTGCTATTTCAGCTCATGAAGTCCTGGCAATGGTGGCTGGTGGGCCTGTGGCCTAGCACCACCTGCTGGTGATCATGGGGAAGTTAGGCTCTGGGCCCCTACCGTTGACCACAATGGTGAGCAGGCAGTCGAAGAGGGGTTGCAACCGCTGATGACCGCTGGTGATGATTTTGTGGAATACCTGTGCAGGGAGAGAGGGGGACGGCCTCCAGATCCAGCCAAGAAGAGAATGTCACCCCAATCCCCAGGGCTGACCATGCACACCCCCTTACCACAATGAGCAAATCTGCATGTGTGCCTGTGAAGACCGGGATATCCATGGGCACGCGCACTGAATAGGGCTTGTTCAGCCGTACCCCAAAGTTCCTCTCCCCACTCAGAAGCAGCAGGATGAAGACCCCGATGTGCATCAGGCCCACCCGAGCTGGGGTATATAATACAGGAGGCGTTACACAGACAGGGAGGGGGGAGGAGCAAGGACCCATCTTCAGGGATTCAAGGGAAGCCCGTGGGGGGGGGGTTACGGGTTCAAGGAAACGCCGTGTGGGAGGTTAGGGCGCTAGGCTTGAGCTTCTGGGAGGTAGGACAGACTGACTAGACTCCACCGGAAATCAAGACCCCATAGCTACCACAGCATCCCAGGCCCACTACTGTCGTACATTGATCTGCCCGGGCGTCGTTGAGAAAATAGAGGATAGGAACCAGGATATCCAGCACATCACTGCTCTTCAATACAAAGAAGAGGAATTTCTGGGAATGAGAGAGAGCACCGGCGGGCTGCGTTAGTGAGAGGACTTGGTCTGCCTCACCTTCTCCCACCTAGGCTGGAGAGGCCCAGATGCTACCCGAGTCCTTGGACTCTGGATGCCACTAACCCATCAGCAATGTCCCCTCCTGACTGTCACCGACAAGCCAGGCCCTGGAGTCCGCTCACCTTATTGAAGTCACAGAGTTTCCAGAAGAGAACGAGCAGCTCCTGGTGGAACTGGATTTTCTTGGTGGAGTTAGGAAGGTAGGTCTGGAGCAAGGGGTTCGACAGCAGCCGAGCTATGCCCTTGAGGATGAACTGGAAGTCCTGAGAGGGCAAAGCAGAGGCCCTTCCAATCAGCTCTCTCCAGCTACAGACGTCTCCTCATTCTCCCATAACCTTGTCAATCTCCAGAGCCCAGAGGACCTGGGTTTAGCTCTTACTGCTAGTACCCTGGAAAGTTCAGCCTCTGGACCCCTCTCCAGCAGGTCAGAAGATCCCCTATGCAAGGCTGCAGCTCCTGGCAACCCCCAGATGGACCTGTGACCATCTAAATTCCTTGTTGGTAGCTGCTGTCCTTCTGCTCCTCCCATCCCCCCATCACACAGGAGCAGTCCTCCCCAATTCTCATAGAGCTGTCAGCTTCTGAGCACACCCCACAAGCTGAGCTGTGCTCAGCTTTGATCTTTGTGGGATGGGGACATGCTCAGCCACAGTCCCTTGTAAACCACCCCCACCCCCGACTTGATTCTGCCTGGACTTTAAGACCGCAGTTCCTCCCACCCCTGAATCCCAGCCTCTCAGTAAACCTCCTCCTTTGGGAAGCCCTCTTGTTACTCTAGCCCAGCTAAGACTGTAAATCATTTCTTTTCTTTCCTTCTTTTACGTATTTACTTTTAACGACAGAGTCTCCTGTCGTTCAGGCTAGCCAAGAACAACCCTAAGCTTCTAAACCTCCTGCCTCCACTTCTCAGAGGCTGGCTTTTCAGTCGTGCACCACCGAACCCTGATTGTGTGATGCTGGAGATTGTGTACATTAGGCAAGTGCTCTGCTAACTGAACCACACAGCCCCAGCTCCCACCAACCCTTTCAATGTATGGAAATCCCCCAAGCATTGCCATCACTGTTTGACTTAGGATGACTATGCTCCTTCACGTAGCAAAGCAAGACTCCTCTAGCCCCACAAAGGCACAGCCATTGCAGACGGTGGGCAGTTAGAATCTCTCCTCTAGCCCCACAAAGGTACAGCCATTGCAGACGGTGGGCAGTTAGGATCTCTCCCACCCTCACTGTGCCTAACTCACCTCCTCACGATGAATGCGGGACAGGTAGTTCACAAACAGGTTCTCGGGCCCTGGAGGCTGCCAAGGAGAGGAGCTATGATGAGTGGATCCCTCACTCAGGTCTGCCAGTGTAGCAGCAGTGAGCTTTCCAAAGTTGAACCCCCCCCCTCCAGGCACACCACGAGCTGCCTCCCATGGTGTTCGCCTTTTGCCCAGAGCTTGGCCTAACGGAGATACCATCTGCCCCCAGCCATTTCCCCATCCGGTCCTTACATCAACATCATCCATAGCTGTGCCTGTGGTGGTGCCGTCCACTGTGGGGCTGGTGCTGGTGGCACTGTCATGGTCCAAGGTGACAATAAGCACCTGAGCAGCCTCCTCCACCAGGGGCTCCCGGTAGTCCGAGAAGAGCAGGTGGTTGTAGGGGATCCCGTAGCCCACAGGGTCATAGGCACACACGGTGTTGAGGAGTGAAGTGAAGAGGGGGAGCGCGTGTCTGCAGGACAGAGGAGAGCACAGAGCAAGGCTGCAGGGATGCTCCCTTGGGCACGCCCGCCTCTCCAGCCACAGCCACAGCCACAGCCACAGCAACAGCCACAGCCGGGGAGCTGTGCTATCAGGCAGAAAGCAAAAGGACAAGCTTGTCCCTTCCTGAATAGAAAATGCCATCCCTATCCATGCATGTGGCTGACTCTGATGAGGGACAAGCTGGGCCAAGAGCAGAGGAGTCCATTACACAGGGATGGACTCCCTGTAGAGAGTGTGCTTACGCCCTTCTCAGTTCTTGGGGTCACACACCCTCCATTGGGGCTTCAAGCAAAAGGTTAGAGGAGCAAGGAAAAGACAGCCTCCCCTTGGGGAAGCAGAAACCAGCTCCATCCCCTGGCTCCCAGGCTACAGGATGACTTGAATCAGGTCCATAGATGTCAAGGTTCAAGCTCCTCATCTTACATACGAGGAGATCAAGATCCAAGAGGTTAGGCGAGTGAGCGGGCGAGCGACAAAGGGTTGCTAGGAACAGCACAGCTGGGTGTGCACAGCTGAATTGCACAGCTGGTGGTGCACAGCTGGATTGCACATCTGGGGTGTATGCTTCAAGTACTCTGTCCCACTGATGACTATGTGGCACCCACATGTACTCAAGTGTCCCCATATCCCTCACGTGCCCTGCACGATCCAGACTTTTCCATCTATCAGGGTGGTCCTCAGACCCTCTTCTCTACCCACTGTCCCAAAGAGCAACCACAGCCATGTGTGGCTGGTGACTGAGTGCTATTGAGTGGTTGATCCAGCTGAAGCTGGAAGATAAAGTACACACTGGATTCAGGGAAGGAAACGTGAGAAAAGGAAATGCAGATGATAGCAATAGCTCTGCACGCTCATTACAAATTTAAGGCTCACTTTTAAAAAACATAACGAGCTAAATAAAATATATAAGTTCTCTTCCTTTTTGCTTTCAAGAAAGGGTCTTATATACCATAGGCTAGCCCAGAACTCACTAGTAACCAAGGATGACCCTAAACTTCTTGATTGATCTGCCTCCACCTCTGGAATGCTGGGATTACAGCCATGTGCCGCCACACCCAGTTCATCCAGGGCTCTATGCTTACTAGCCAAGCACTCTATACACAGAGCTACATTTCAAGCCCCTTACATTATATTTTTACTAAAAAATGCGGTTCTAGATGGAAGACCTGAACCTTGGCCCAGGAGCCCCCAGGAAGTTTGGGGCCTTGATAGTAAGGTTCAGAAGACCCAGGTTCAATTATCAGCACACACATGACAAATCACAATTGTCTGTAACTCCTGTCCCAGGGGATCCAACACCCTCACACAGGCACACATGCAGTCAAAACACCAGTGTACATAAAATAAAAATAATTTTAAAAAATGTATGGCTAAGTTATAGTTTCATGGCACCAGGGGGCAGCACGTCTCCTCAAATAAAACCGTCAGGGCGGGCACAGGGTTCCTAGAACCAGACTAGGAGGGCCAGCCCCTCTCACCTGTTCTCAGTGGAACAAAAGAACTGAACCCAGGGGTTGGTGCTGCCACTCTCTGGAGATGGGGGCAGGTACATGGCCTCTGAGAAGCATGTCAGCAGTAACTTCAGCAGCTCCATCCTGCAGGAGGGACAGGAAAGGCTACATGAGAACCACAGTCTCCATCTGGAAGAGGCTGACACATCAGCCCACCTCCCTGGCCCAGGCCCATGGGGAAAAAAATGACCCCTGTTCCTCCCTGTAAAGCCGAAGATGGATGGTAAGAGGGCCGGGTCTCTGAGCTATGCACAGGCCAGCCCGGTCCAGCTCACCGGTTCATGTCATGGATGTAGTTGGGCTGTGGGGAATGGGCAAAGCCCACACCAGCCTCCCAGATATATTCACAGCTGTCCAGGGAATGGACATCTTCCGCTGAGTCCTAGAAACAGGAAGTAGTTACAGGGGATGAGGGTGTCACAAAACAAAAAGCGGTGTGAGGCGGGCCCTGACTCCCCAAGCTTCCCACTGTTGTCCCAAGCTGCAACAACGTACCCCAGTGTTCTCCTAAGGTCAGCCCTCCCCTCCCATGCCAATCTCTGGGTGCTGCTGGAGTCCTTCAAAGGCTCGTTTGTACTCTTACACTCTGATTATTTTACTTGCTGAGCCCAGTCTGAGGCAGGGAGAGGAGGTAGGGAAGGTCGGCAGAGTGGGGGTGTGGCAGGCTGAGGGGAAAAAGTATCCCTGGTGGAGTGCCTGAGTGAAAAGGCAGGCTTCAGGCTTCCTGATGCCAGCCCTGCTCCCCTCCCAGCTCGGGCAGGGAAGACAATAGGTGCTTGTGTGCTGCTGCCTAGGAGACAGGGGCAGGCTGGAGACCAGCTGGCTCCTCTCCAACAGTGTAACCCCCTATCCCACCCAGGATACTTATGCCTAGGAGGCCTGCCCTCAGAGCCACCCCTGCACCCTGCACCCTGCACCCGGCACCCATGGGGAACCTTAACTATGCTGGCCCCAGCAGGATCCGAGCCCAGCCTGAGTGTCTCACCACATCATTCCTCCGGTGGTTCTGCACAGTGAAGTCTGGGCAGAAGAGCAAATCGGCAATGGCCAGGAGCAAGGACTCAGCCAAGGGACGAGCGTTCTCATCCTCTTCCTCACCCTGCTAAAGATGCAGGCCGCTCAGTCAGGGGCTGGCCAAGGAGAGGTGGCCCCAGGGCTTGGGGGTGTTGTGAATATGGGACTGGGTCTCAGCAGGTACGCGTAGGTAGAGAGAGGGAGGAAGGAAAAGAAAGTGGAGGGAAAGAGGAAGTGTCTTCCTGCTCACACCCAAACCTCCCTGAACCAGAAGAGGGCAGGGCAGAGGCAAACACTGGGAATAATGAGAAATGTCCTGCCAGGGGTGCTGGACATCTTGGGAATCATGAGGTCTCAACCCTTGGCACTTGACTGAAGATAAGCCCAGGGCAGATAGGGTCTGGGAGAAGACAGTACGGTCCTTCTAAAGACATAGTGGGCCTATCCCTGCACCCCTGCTCCAGGCTGTAGGAGGTAGAGGCCCCTTCAGAGGGAAACCAAGGGCCTGAAAAGTTGGTACTGGCCCCTCCCCCCTCAGTGGGGTACCCTACCCCTAGTCCCCATCCCTATACTTCCTAAAAACAGGTGGCCCTGCCAGGATCCTCCAACCCCCCTTGGCCAGGCCCACAGACCCCTCCACGCCCTGCCCCGGGCACTGTGGACCAGAAGAAGCCCCTCCAGTCGGGGTCCTCAAAGATGTAAGGTAGCACTCGGGTGAGTAGCCGGCTGCAGTTCAGGACGACCTGTTTCTCCTTCTCAGAGTGGCAGCCACCCTCTGCTCCTTGTACCAGCTTCTCCACAGCCTGTGGGGACAAACAGCAAGGGAGGAGCATGTGAAGTAGCCCTTTGGGTTCAGGCCACCCAAGCTGGAGAGGTCAGCTAGCTCAGGAAGGTTGTGACCTGGGAAAAAACAGCCCAGAGCATTAGGAGAGCAGAGTCCAGTCCACTGGATGGCCAAGACCTCATCTGTGGTACCACTCTCTTAAGGAGTGTGTACCCATACTTGGGTACAACTTACTTTCGTCTGAGAGCCTTTCTCTCCTAATCCTTTTGTTTAATACTATATAAAAGTGCCCTTTTTAAAGGTTAAAACAAGAGAGAGAGACCAGAGCTGGAAGGGTGGCTCTGCTGTTAAGAATACATTGTCTACCACATTTGGTGGCCCATATCTTTATTCCCAGCACTAGAAGCCAAAGACAGGTGGATCTCTATGAGATCAAGGCCAACCTGGTTTATATAGTAAGTTCTAGGGCATCCAGGGCCTCAACAAAATAAAACAAACAACAATAAAACCCAACTTGTTTTCCTTGCCAAGGACCTAGAGTTCAGCTCCCAGCACCTACATGGTGCCTCACAACCATCCATAACTCTAGTTCCGGGGGGGGGGGGGGTGTGGTGGTGGCCAATGCCTTCTTTTGCTCTCCACGGGCATCAGGCATGTACACGGAACATATAGATACATGCATGCAAAGCACTTACACACATAAAATAAAATAAATAAATCTTAAAATTTATTTATTTATGGGTTGTTTTTTTTTTTTTTTTTTTTTTTTTTGAGACAGGGTTTCTCTGTGTAGCCCTGCTGTCCTGGAGCTCACTCTGTAGACCAAGCTGGCCTTGAAATCAGAAATCTGCCTGCCTCTGCCTCCCAAGTGCTGGGATTAAAGGAGTATCCCACCACTACCCGGCAATTTTTTTTTTTTTTAAGACCTCGTTTGTAACAGAGAAAACTCTGTTTGGAGGCTGCAGCACCTCACAGGAAAAGCTAAGTGAGGTGGTGTGTGGAAAGATAAGATAACGCTCTTGTAAATGGTGGCAGCTGCCATGGTTACTTTTCCCTCACCCCCACCAAGGAGAAATGGAGGCAAAGAGGCTGGATCTCCAGGATCTGTTGATGAGATGTGAGTGCTCTGTCCTGCGTGGACTAGGCCATTCAGCCTCTGGGAAGGGTGGGAACAGCTGTGAGGAGCCAGACAGCTCATACCTTGTAGCACAGCGTGGCCAGGTTAGAGGGTGACTCCTCTCGCACAGCCCGAATCTCTGCTGCCGGCACCAACGCAAAGACATCCTGCACCGAGGTAGCTGTGTCTGCCCAGAACTGGTCCCAGAAAGCATTGTCGGTGGCTTCCACGGGCTACAGGGGGATCCAGGATCCAGAGTTACACCTTTCCCAACAGTCAAAGATGAGCCCTGGCAGGGAGGTCACAGTGGCTATCCTCCATCCCAGCCAGCACCCAGGAGCCTCCCCATCTGGACAAGGAGCCTTATTCAGCTGCCACGAGATCGGTGTGTATGGGCGAGGGTCCACTAGGTTCTAAAGCCCACTGTGTCCCCGAGGGTTTGTGTGTCTCTGGCTAAGTCCACATGCTCCTCTAAAAGAGAAGCTGACGTTATCACCAGACCATATCCCACAGCCACACCAGTAGGTCAAGTGTCTAGGAACTCGACCAAGGCTCTCCCGAAAGGGCATATGCACCCCGTTCACAGTCACCAGTGCTGCCTTCTCACAAGCAACTCTTTCTCAGCACATCCACCAGTGCCAGACCCACCAACCTCCACATGATCCTCTCAGCACCCGCTGCTGGTCCATGCTGCAGCTCCAGTCACTTTCAGGGAGCTCCAGCCTCCAAATCGACCCCCCCCCCACTTCAGTGCCTCCACCCCATGCAATAGCCAAAGCCACAGAGCCTTCACCTAAAAGCCCCTGGGGACCCCCACTGCCTGCTGAACCAAGTCAAGACCTCAGCTCAACACTCATCCAAGATCTCAAACAGGCCTTGAGGCTGGGATGTAGTTGAGTTGATAGAGCTCTTGCACAAAGCCCCGGAGGGGAATCTCGAGCACTAGGTACATTAGGACTGGAGGTGAAGGCCTGCCTGTAATCCCAGCACTTGGGAAGATCAGAAGTACAAGGTCACCCACAACTACACAGTGAGTGAGTTCAAGGACAGCCTGGGATTCAACAGACCTCAACAAGAACAACAACAACAACAACAACAACAACAACAACAACACACACACACACACACACACACACACACACTCCTGTATTTACTACTCCTAGACATGACCCCAGTAAATTTCTTTTGTTTTGCTCAGGCTGTATATTTCCCACTATACTCCTTTCATTTCAGCAATAATTACATTGGGCTTGAGATATGGCTCAGCTGGTAGAGGGGCTTGCCACCAAGCCTGATGACCTGAGTGTCAAATCAGGCTCTGCTCATCGGAAGGAGTAAACCAACTCCCACAAGTTGTCCACTTCAAGCCAATATAAACCTCCCTCCTATACATACAAGCACACACACACATACACACCCTAACAAAGATGGTTTTTAATTTGTTTTTTTAATTTTAACAGGCTGACTATAGTGGCACACACCTTTAATCCCAGCACTTGGGGGGCAGAGGCAACAGATCTCTGTGAGTTTGAGGCCAGCCTGGTCTACATAGTGAGTTCCAGGATAGCCAGGGCTGCATAGTAAGTGCTTGTCTCAAAACATAGGAACTAAGGTAAGAAACAAAGTTCCAAAGGTCCTATTGAGACAAGCCTTTAAAATACATGTGCTCATGGGAACTAGAGAGATGGCTTGGAGGTTAAGAGTGTATGTGGGAGCTAGAGAGACGGCTCAGAGACGGCTCATACACGGTTAAGAGTGTATCCAGGGGATTCAGGTTTGGTTCTCTGTAATTCCAGGGATCTGACGCCCACTTCTGGCCTCTATAGGCACATGCCCATTTGTGGCATACATACAAAGAAATACAAATAAATAAAAATGAAAATTTAAAATATATAACTTATGGTCTTTGAAACATAGACAATCATACAGGCAAATGACCAAGGCAACCAGTTTCCATGAGAAAGTTCACTTCTAGAATTCTCTGCTGGGATGGATAGTTTGATGTCAATTTGATGCAGGCTGGGGTCATTTGAGAAGAGGGAACCTCAATTAAGACAAGGCCTCCAGCCGGGTGTGGTGGCGCACGCCTATAAGCCCAGCACTCGGGAGGCAAAGGCAGGTGGAACTCTGAGTTTGAGGCTAGCCTGGTCTACAGAGTGAGTTCCAGGACAGCCAGGGCTACACAGAGAAACCCTGTCTCAATAAATAAATAAATAAATAAATAAATAAATAAATAAATAAACAAACAAACCTCCATAAGATCCAGCTGTGAGGAATTTTCTTAATTAGTGATTGACAGGGAGGGCCCAACCTATTGTGGATGGAGCCATCCCTGAGCTGGTGGTCCTGAGTTCTATAAGAAAGCAGGCTGAGCAAGCCATGGGGAGCAGGTCAGTAAGCAGCACCCCCCACCCCATGGCCTCTGCACCAGCTCCTGCCTCCAGGTTCCTGCCCTGCCTGAGTTCCTACCCTGACCCCAAGTTGCTATGGTCATCATTACACCACACAGGCATGCTCTCCTTTGGGAACCTCCAGCCCCAACTTCTACACCCACATTCCTGATTCAGGTCTAGATCCACTCACCTCACAGCCCAGCAGCCCAGCATTGGCCCTGCTCTCAAAGCTGAGCAGATGAAGCTGAGGTCCTGACAAGGCTGAGTGCCAAGGGGGCTGCCCAAACCCAAGGCTGGGGCTGCAGGCTTCACCAAAGTGCCCATCCTCCACTCCATTCTGGGGAGCCCCAGGGTAAGTGGCTGCACCCTCAGTCCCAGAACTGGTAGTGCAAGTCAGCCGAAGGTAAACAAAGGCTAAAGGAGAGAGAGGCCCTGGAACCGGGGTTTGCTGGACATCAGCCTCACCAGTCCTGGTGGCCTGGAGTCAGACAGAACACAGTGGGAAAGGACATCTCAGAGGAAAGGCCTGTGGAGATCCGCTCATTGGGAGCACCTCTGAAAACCTCTAATACCCAGCTCACCTCTCAGGTAGTCAGCACCCTTTAAAGGGGACGAACCCCACCGCTGAGTACAAATGGAGCTGACCACTGACCTAGTTCATTAGACAAGCATCACCTCGGGACTGAAATCCAAAGGAGACTTAAGAGCGCCTTAGAGCTCTAACCTAGAAGCGGAGGGGGGGGGGCTTCATAAACAAGCATTTATCTTTCTACCTACCCTCCTCACCTTTTTCATGTAGCCAGGGCTAGCCTGCAGTCTCCCCTATGGAGATGAACATACAACTAACATGATCGTTAGCCTCAGCTTGTACTTCCTCCCGTGATCCCACTGGGTCTTAGGCGTTTGCATTAGCTGAGGGACCAGCTGTAGCTTTAAAGTTTTTTACTTTATTTTTTATTTATGTGTATATGTGTGTGTGTGTGTGTCTCTCTCTCTCTGTGTACATATACACCAGGCTGCCCCTAGAGACCAGAAGGTGTTGGACCTCCCCAGAGCTGGAGTCACAGGTAGTTGTGAGCCACCCCAACGTAGGTGCTGTGAACCAGACTCATCTCTCCAGCCCCAAGCTGTGGCTTTCACAGTCTCCTTCTAGGATGGGAGTGATTAGAGGGTAAAAACAGCACTGACCTAGCCCAATAAGGACGATATGTCCTGACAGGTGATCAAAGTATTATCCTAGGCGCACACACATGCATGCGTGTGAACACACACCTAGCAGCTCTTACCCTAGCATGCAGCAGAGCATCCTCAATAACAGGATCTGGGGGAGTGTCTATGATCCTGCAATGCCCCACTCTGGGGCCCCAGCCAAGTGAGGAAAAAGTCAAGTATGTGGCTGGCCTCAGAGTTAGGGTTAAGCCCTGCCCAGAGCTGGCCAACAGGGCAGGAAGAAAACAGGATGCAGGGCAGGAAGGCAGGGAAGGCTGACCTGCAAGAGCTCAGGCTCAGGCTACAGTAAGGGCCACTTGTCTACCGCCCAAAGCACAGCCTCAGAGGGCTTAAAAGTGAGGTCATCCTGTGGCCATCACATCTGCAGCCCCTTGGGAATACTGAGTTCGAAGGTCCAGGAAGACCTTTTCGGACCAGGTTCTTGAATCCCAACTGCTCAAAGTTGATCACTACAGAGTCCAAGGCTTTGGCCCCCAACTACCTGTGAGAATCCCATGCTTACAAGAAGGCCCACGGGCTAGTGAGATGGCTCAGCAGTAAAGGCACTTGGTAAAAATGCTTGGTAAACATTGGTAAAAATTGGTGCTTGCTGCCAAGCCTTACCTAAGTTCCATCCCTAGGGCCCACATAGTGGAAGAAGAGAACTGACTCCCACAGTCGTCCTCCGACCTTCACACATACACATGATACACATGTATACACACACACACACCCCAAAAATAATCATAATATAAAGTGAAAAGAAGGAGGAGACAGATGGGAGAAGAAGAGGAAGGAAAGGGGGAAGAGGAAGAAGAGAGATAGGAGAAGGGGGAGGAGGAAGAGGAAGATGGGGGAGGAAGAAGGGGAGTAGTCCACACTGGGTCTCCAGTCTACTCTAGACCCTGATCCAAGCAACTGTTTGCTTTCATTTGAGAACAGACTATCTCAACCAGGTACAAACTTACTGATGTAGCATTCAGGGGCAGGGTTCCTAAGCAGGTCACTGCCCACCTTTCTAGATCTGGTTGGTTGGGTTTAATTCTGCTCCCAAAGGATCTGCTCAGCCCACCAAACCATCGTTCAAGAAGCCAATTCCTTCCCAGGCAGGGCAAACATGGGAGACTCCCCCACCTCCCGCCACCCTACACTGTGCAAAATACCACACACCACCCTTTTCTGCTATCCATTGATCGAGAGTCTCACATCTGAGGTTCTGGAACAAGCCACGGGAAGCAAAGAGAAGCAGTTCTGGTTTTTGCCAAGTGCCTCTTAGATAGAAATGGGCTCTCTAAAGGCCCCGGCATTCCTTTCCTCGGCCTCTGACCTTTCC
Source organism: Mus minutoides (assembly GCA_902729485.2). NCBI lineage: Eukaryota > Metazoa > Chordata > Mammalia > Rodentia > Muridae > Mus > Mus minutoides. The sequence continues at coordinate 259,020 of LR749894.1, read as the reverse complement.
AAGGTGGGTAACAGGGTGTGGGAGTAGTGGTCTGCTCTCTGAGGCTGTGACTGGCTGGTTGTGGGAAGGCAGCTCTCCTGATCCCACTCACACTAGCCAAGAACAATATAGAGCTCTGAGAACAGTAGGATGGAGGTGGGGTTCCAGATGGCAGTAGGTCCAGAGCCCTTTGACAGTCAGGGCCTTGGAGGGGCTGCTAGGTAGCTCCCATAACCAGAGTAGCCTGGTTCCCAGAAATAAAGATTGAAGGGACGACAGGGAAGGAGCCCTGCTGGGTCAAGAGGTGTGTGCTGAAGATAGGTGGCTTCTGTGACACTTGTAGACTCGGGGGAGGGGGAGGGAGTGTGGACTGGAGTTACCCATGGCTCCCTCTCCAACAGACCAATGATAATTCCCGAACCCCAAATCCCTATTTCAGGTGCCAAAAAGCACAGCCAATCAGCTCCACCGGGCCTGGAGAAGCCCCTGGATCATCACTAGCTGGAAAGCTGGCTTCTCTAGGCCTGAGGACAGCTCCTTTTACCCAGCTGCCGCTGCCTGCCACTCTATGAGCTCCCAGGAAAACCTGGGCCTTCCCTGCCCTCAGGCATCAGCCAGGGCCCAGAGAGGCCACCGCTGCCACCGCTGCCATCGCGCACCAGCTGTTTTCCCCGACCCGGGCAGGCGCCGGCCCGGCTTTGTTTGCATTGAGTCAGCCGGGGCTGTATGTCCGGGACCATGGGCACTGAGGGCCAGGGAGACGAGCGGGGGCGATGGATGGGTAGGTGGGAGCGGGAAGAGGCTGGTTAAACGAGGCTGCGGGCACCGGGGGGCGGGACAGGGGGTGGATAACGTTGTCGCCGCCGGCTCCAGGAGTAGGCACACGTCAGCCTAAGGTGGCAGCAGCAGTGCCCGCCCGGGAGAGTGTTCCCAGGGGAGAGTAGGCATAGGGTGGGCTCCCAGAGGCAGGGATGGAGCCCTAGCTACAAAGGAAAAGTCCCGTTCCGGAGCTTGTCTCAGCATCCCCTTCTGGATTAGCCGGTCACCCCATCCTCGGGTGAACCGTGTTCACCCAGCCCCCGGCCCTGCCCTGCCCCCAAGGGGGGCAGGTGGATGAAGAGGCTGGGCCCCCAGTAGCACCTGCGTCTTGGTGGTCAGCTGGATCACCGCCTTCCGGAAGTTCAGCTTCGAGTCTGCGGATCCCATGTCGATGGAGCCCGCTCCAGCCCGACCCCGGATTCCGACTGTGCCGCGGGCTCCGGCTGTGACTCCAGCTCCAGCTCCGCAGCCCCGGCCGCTCTCTGGGGAGCGAAGCTGTGAGCCCCGCCCGCCGCCGGCGTCGGCCCCGCCCCCTGTGACTCCGCCTTTAGATCCGCCCCCACGAGGCCCCGCCTCTGCACCTGCCGTTCAGGCCTCCACGGAGAGGTCCGGAGTTCTCCGTGGAACCCAATTCCTGGTCTTCCTGTCAGCAACTGAGTGTTGTCCCCGATCCATCTCCCCCTCCCGTCACTCAGTCCGCAAGACTGAAACCCTCCTGGTATCTCATCTCCTGCCTCCACTTTCATTCTTCATTCCTGCTCAGACCCGCAGTTTCTCCTCCAATCCTCTCTACCTGATGTTCTTGCTTTCCTATTATTGTTGCTATCTGAGCTTGCTTGCTTTTTCTCTTTTCTTTTCTTTTCTTTTCTTTTCTTTTCTTTTCTTTTCTTCTCTTCTCTTCTCTTCTCCTTTCCTTTCTTTCTTTCCTTCCTTCCTTCCTTCCTTCCTTCCTTCCTTTCTGTTTGCTTCTCTTTCTGACCTATCAAATCCATGTGTCTAGCCTTGAAGTTATTCTAACCCTTAAAAGGTTTAGCTCTTGCTTGTGTGGAAGGATGGGCTGACTCAGTGCCCCTGTTCCAGAAAGGCAGCTCAGCAGAGAAAGATCCCTTGGGTCTTCACACCTACCTAGCTTCCTGGCTTTCCTGAGAACTCTTTAAAGAGCAGAGGACATGACATAAAACATCACAGAGCCTGGTTTCAGAAGAAAGGAGTTACCCATGGTATAGCCTGGTACACTATGTTTATTTTGTGAGGAGTTTATTGTAGGCTGGCCTCAAACTCACTGTTACTGGTGATGAATTTTTTAATCCATCTCTCAAGTACCAAGGTCACAGGTTACATGATCACTCTTGGTATTATGGTGTGCTGTAGATTGAACCAAGGGGTTCTTGTATGTTAGGCAAGCACTCTAATTATTAAATTAAGAATAATAGCTAGCCACACAATAGAAATAGCTGGCATACACATGAGATCTCAGAACTCAGAAGGTGAAGGCAAGAGGGACAGCTCACTGTCTGTCATCCTTAGTGAATAGTGAGTTTGAGGCCAGCATCGGCAAAATCCAAAATAATCTGGTATCTTATCATATATGTATATATATATATATATATATATATATATATATATATATATATATATATATATACACAGCCAGGGCTATGTATGATGTATGTTCCCCACCCCACACACAATCATATTACTGTGTCTAGAAGTTTCTGAGAATCCTAGATAGTTTAAAACAACTTGACTTTAGCCTAAAGGGGGATCCTGAAGTTGTTAAATAAGAAGTATACTCCATCAAGGCAGCTGGAGCAGGTGCAGAGGTAGAGAGAGAGAGGGCATAGTCTCACTACCTCACAGAAAAAGCCACAGCATTGGATAGCTCTAGCTTTTCTCCAAAGGTATGTTGTCCCTACAAAATTCTGGGTGTGCCCCGGGGCTTTTTTTTTTTTTTTAATCATTCTGAGATAATGAATGGTTTCTTTATTCAGTTAAAAAAAAAAAAAACATACCACCTAGCCAAGTATACTAACAGAGGCCTTTAATCCCAGCACACAAGAGGGAGAGGCAGGTGGGTCTCTTTGAGTTCAAAGCCAGCCTGTTCTACATAGCTGGTTCCAGGCCAGTCAGAGCTACACAGCGAGACCCTGTGTCAAACAAACTAATAGTACCTGAGAATCTGTGGACCAGCACTTGGCACCAACGCCACGGACCTGTGGGCTTCTCAAGAGAGTCCCAGTCAGGCTATCAAATTCCAATCTTCAGCTTGCCTAAGATAACAGAAATTAATCTGCCTCTGGCTTAGTTGGTTGGTGGATCAGGTATTAACTGAATATAAAGTATTCTTCTTTGTTTTCTTATTTGGAGACAGGATCTCATGTCACCCAGGCTGACCTGGAACTCTTTATGTACCTGAGATTGGCCTTGAATTTCTGATCTTCCTGCTTCCACCTCCTGAGTGTTGCAATTACAGTTGTGCACTGCCCTTCCTGGCTATAATATACTATATTATCATTTATAGACATTCGGGGAACGGTGGAGCCGTGGAAGCAGAAAGCAAGCCAGCAGTTGCTGGGAGCTAGAGGTGGGAAGGGTGGACTGAGAAAGATAAGGAGGGGACTTAGTAGGCAATGAAATCCTTCTGTTTGATTTTTCTCATAACAATAGGCCTCAAGAGAGTGAGCTTTACTGTATATAAAGTGCACCTCAATAAACTGGACTTTTAAAATGAAGGTCAAGGAACATGGGATGCAGCTTAGCTGACAGATTGCCTGCTTAGCATGCAGGAGATCCTGGGTTCCATCCCCAGCCCTACAAAAATAAAGAAAAATAAAAGCTGTAGCGGCAAAGGAACTAACTCAGCAAACCAGTCTCTCTACGACTGTATACATGTAAACATTTTCATAGTAAACATTTTAAGAAAACAATCTGGTGCATAAACATCCCATCAGTAAATAAAATAGAACCTCTGAACACATAGAGAAATTACTCTTTTCTTATCAATGTGACAATCTTCTGGAAGATTCTTGGCTATGCAAAAGCATGTCATGTCCTTGTTTTGTGGCCAGAATAAAAGACTCACTGGTCAGTGGCTCCTGTGGCCCTCTCCGAAGTCCTTTCTCTAAGTTCAACCATCATTCATCCAGCAGACATTGACTCAGACCCTGTTAAGTGCCGGGTACCATTGAAGGAGGCTAGGGCCTAAGCTGTACATGTTTCTACTGCCAATAAATCAAGACATTGGGAGCTATGACATTGAAAGTCAATCTCTACTCAAGGCCCTGGTAGAACTAGGTAAGAAAGAAGGTGGCCGAGGAGGAGAGTCTAGGCTGAAGCTTGGAAGGTGACTGAGAATGTTAGTACAGGCTGGAAACAGATGGAGGAGGGGATACTCCAGAGAGGTTTCTCACAGGGAAGCGCTATGGGGTCCGAATGGATTACTGAGACCACTAAGGGACAAAGGAAGGAATAGCTGCCAGTGCCCAGGGAAAGGGAGTACACCAGAGGAGAATCCCCAGCCTGGGTTGTAGTCTCCCCCCAAAAAAGGAGAGCTGGAATGGACCCCCCACCTCACTCCTGCCTTGCTTCCAACTTCCTGCCAATCAGGTGAACCCACGGAAAGCAGAAGACTGAGAAAAGCTGGTGATGGAGTTTCGGGAAGGCTGGGCCGAGGAATATGAAGGAAACGGAAGGAAATCTACACAGACAAGTGGAAAATTTTCAGCTTCCAGCCATTAGGAAAAGCAAACAGCCGGAAGGCCTGGAGCTTAGAGAGCCTCACATCCAGAGACCTGGTTGGAGGGAGACTTCGATGGGAGATAACACTTGAGATAGCCCAGGAGCCGATTCTAGAGGTCTACATTCAACCTAATAAGCTCTAATTGTATTGCACAACCACTAAAAAGGCCTTTGAAGTGGAGAAATGATGTCATCAGATGACATTAGGTCTTAGCAAATTGTCCTGGCTGATGCAGGAGGGACAGAAACCTGAATACTGGCAGGCGGGGTGTGTGTGTGTGTGTGTGTGTGTGTGTGTGTGTGTGTGGTGTGTGCACCTGAACCAAGGCAGCAGCAAGGAGGGAAAACATTTGGAATCCTGGAAGTTGGGTGTCAACCAGATGGAGATTTTCGGGAGCATTTCACAGAACAACGTCCCCACCAAATGGCATAAAACAATGACCATTTCACTGTCTCTTACATTCCTTGGTCAGAGATGCAGCTAAGATGGCTGTTTTCCACTCCACACTATCTGGGCCTGGGCTGGGAAGACTGGAAAGGCTGGGGAAGTGTTATCTTTGTACAGCTGGGGGATGGAACCAACTGGGAACTTCTTCATTTACACATGAAAAGCCTGAGAGAAGCCCTGAGACTGGGCTCAGCTGGGTCCAAAGACAAAGTTCTGACTCCTGGGGGCTGAAGAGATGCCTTCGTGGCTTAGAGCACTTGCTGCTTTTCCAGAGGACCTGAGTTCAGTTCTAACCACCCATGTCCAGCAGCATGCACACACAACCTGTAACTTTAGCTCCAGGGGATCCAATACCCTTTTCCGGCCTACATACACAGCGTACACTCATACACAGGCAAATATACTCAGAAGTCAGGCCTGTCATCTGTTCTCCAAGAGGAAAAAAAAAATATCTAAGTTGGGGGTGATCTTTAACACCTAATCCTGCCTCCATCTTCCAAGTGATAAGATCCCAAGCATGTTATACCACACCCAACCTTTGCCACCACATTTAAAAGTACCACATTGCTATCAGTGTGGTGGCGTACACCTTTAATCCCAGCACTCAGGAGGCAGAGGTGGGTGGATCTCTGTGAATAATACAGGGCCAGCCTGGTCTACATAGCACATTCCAGTGCAACCAGGGCTACACACACACACACACACACACACACACACACACACACACACGAGTCTCCACAGCCTGGACAAACAATCCGTATTTGCTCTCTCAGCTTCTGATTTCCCAAGCCCACACCCCTCTTCCTGCACAGGCCTCTGTGCAGGTCACTCCGAAAGCCTCTTACATCCCTCGGTCGGTCCTCTGTTCTGTTGCCTGACCCTTTCCTCCTCCTTTGGCATCTCATCTTAAAAGTCATTCTTTTCTGAGAGATCACCCATCTCCCACACGTTATTTCAGCCCCTAGTGTTTTCCTTAAAACTCTAACCACTATTTTTTACTTTGTTTTGCTTTTTTTTTAAAAAATGACATCCATGAGTGTTTTGTCTATGCTAGTATGTCTGCACACCAGTGCCTGCATGGGCCATGCAGGTACTGGGGATGGAACCTGGGTCTTCTGGAAGAGAAGCCAGCACTCTGAGCCAGTTCTCAGTCCTGGTTTCTCACTTTTCTTTGTTTATTGTTTCTGGTACAGGGTCTCCTGTAGCCCAGGCTGAGCTCAGACTCACTATGAAACCAAAGCCAGACTTGAATTCCTGGTTCTCCTGCCTCAGTTTCCGGTGGCTGGAGGAATGCACCATGACGACACCTGGATATGGATTAGAAACATGTGGCTTTGGCACTATTTTATTTTGTCTATGCTTATTTTCTTTTTGTTGTTGTCTTTCTTTTCTTTTTTAAAGATTTATTTATTGTTATATGTAAGTACACTATAGCTGTCTTCAGACACACCAGAAGAGGGCATTAGATCTCATTACAGATGGCTGTGAGCCACCATGTGATTGCTGGGATTTGAACTCAGGACCTTCGGAAGAGCAGTCAGTGCTCTTAACCTCGGAGCCATCTCACCAGCCCTTGTTTTGTTTTTCAAGACAGGGTTTATCTTTATAGACCTGGCTGTCTTGGCACTCGAACTGTAGACCAGGCTAACCACTGTAGAGCAGGCTAGCCACCCAAGAGTTGGGATTAAAGGCATGTGCAGGCACCACCCCACTAAGATTAACTTTCTTTTAGTCGTGTATAAATGTATGTATGTATACATGCATGCATGTATGTATGTGTGCTTGTGTGATAGTGTGTGCATTTGTAACTAAAGTAGTTACAGAGTACAGAATACACAGTGAGTGGGAAGATAACCTGAACCACAAAACAAAACAAAACCAAGCAAAAAGCACACAGAAAAAGATCTGGGAGGTGGCTATGTTGGCACAGTGTTACGTTCACAAAGCCTTGGGGTTTGGTCCCCAGCATACATCATGAGTAATGGCATGTACCTGTAACTTCAGCACTTGGGAAGTATAGACTCCTGGGTCAAGAAGTTCAGGGTCCTCGAAAAAAAAAAAAAAAAAGTTCAGGGTCATCCTTGACTACAGTTTGAGGCAAGCCTGGGATGCACAAGATCCTGACTATGAAAAAGGGTAAGTAGAGTCAGGCAAGGTAGTCCACTCCCTCACTCCTAGTGAAGTGTCAAGCTGGCCAGGCCTACATATGCGACCCTCAACTCGAAACAAAACAGAATATGGATGGATGATTGATGCAATGTTGTACTCCATTGTAAGATGCTAATATCAAGCACACAGTTCAGGCTGTCCCGTGCTCCTGTCCTGGTTCTGAGCACTTGGCTTCATACTAACTCCTAATTCTCCCATTAACCCCTGAGTAAAGATGGATACTGTCCACATTAGCACCCTAAAAGTAACACCACTCATGAGAAGCTTGGAGGGTTTGAACTGAAGGGATCCCAGGCAGACACCTGGATTTCAGGCACTTCCCAACCCGAGAATATAAAATCCCCCGTTCAGAGAAGACAGTTGCCTGGGACAAACTCAGATGGTGTATGGGGGAGGGAGGAGGGACGCCGATGACCTCACTCATTCACGTGTATTCTGTGCTTTACTCCGCCAGGCGCTGACCTCATACTGGTAGAAAGGACAGATAGAGATCATTGGGTGAGATTTGTCCCTTTGATTAGAACGATGGGGAATGGGGACACGGAAGGAGCATCGCCTGCAGGAGAGGTGAGAACCCAAAAGAAAGATCCCTAGTTGGCCGGGCGTGGTGGTGCACGCCTTTAATCCCAGCACTTGGGAGGCAGAGACAGGTGAATTTTTGAGTTCGAGGCCAGCCTGGTCTACCGAGTGAGTTCCAGGACAGCCAGGGCTACACAGAGAAACCCTGTCTCAAAAAACAAAAAAACAAAAAAAAAGGAAAAAAAAGAAAGATCCCTAGTGTCATCTCTTTCCCTTCAGTGCAAGACACGGGGCGTCTCCTGGCACAGGAGGGCAGAGAGAGGCGACTGACACGCCCTCATCATTTTCCAGGGAAGCTGGTGCGACTCTGAGCGGCAGGACTGCCAACGTCAGCACTGCCAGCGTGCGCACCGTCATTTCCGGCCAGCTGTGCTGGTCTGGATGCGGAGGTGGAGGACAGTGATTGAGGGCTGGGCAGTGGCGAACGTGCGACTCCAAGCTGTCAAATGGGCTACCAGGGCCTCACCCCAGTCGGAGCTGGGCTCCATTCTCGAGGGGCTCCGAGTCGGTCCGAGTTGGTGTCCCCGGCGCATTCCGCTGTCAGGATCTGGGCATCCCCTGGATCTGAGCTTGCCTCCTCAGGTTTCTGAGCATCGAGGATGGGTACAGAGAAGTACATTTTGCTATTTGGAACGCATCCAGCTGCCAAAGGCTCTGGCCTTGGTGCTGCACTTTGATGCCCCGAGGCACGGGTTTTCTGACCCAAATATGAGACACAAGGCTCAGGGAGTTATCGCAGTCAGGAAATTTATTTGTCCCCCGACCCCCACCCTCGACACTGGTATCCACCTGGTTTTGACTATGTGACAGGGTCAGGTTTGAAGTTGATCCCGGGAGGCAGACCTATCTCCTCATAGACTAGATTAGAGTTGGAAGTGTCACCACCTCCGCCTCTGAGCCAGAATAGGCAACAGACATATCACAGGCTTGGCACACGTCTTGTATTCCCATTCCCAACAGCCAACTCACACCCTATGCTCATACCCTCTGTGTTCTGCAGACGGACCCAAGAGGCTCCATCACCCTGGCCAGGTCAGTGGGTCAGTGGTCCAGCTTCAGCCTTACCCTCACGCCAGCCACCTGGGATGTGCACTGAGATTCCTTCTACCAGCATGTTTGAAAAAAAAAAAAAAAAGATGCCAGCATAACCCCAGTTTCCATAGGCCAGCACACACCATGCCCATCCCTACCTCTGGGAGTCACGTGGGGGGCGTGGTCAGTGTTGGCAAGGCTAAGGACTGAGAAATGGGTAGGAGCTGGGTGGCTCTCAAGCACAGAAGGCAATTAAGTCACCACTGAAAACAGCTTTAGTGCCAAGGTATGGGGTGCATTTTCACATTTGGAGTCTGCCTTTAACTGTCTGAGCAAGGGGCTGGAGAAATGGCTCAGTGATTAAGAAGTGTTGGCTGCTCTTTCAGAGCACTGGAATCTGGTTCCCAGCAACCATGCCAGGATGCTCACAACTGCCCTTAACTCCAGCGTCAGAGGCTCTGATACCCTACTCTGCCCTCTGTGGATAACCCTCCACTAATACACATAAATAAAATAAATCTGGGGAGGAAGAGAAAAATAAATAAAATAAAACAAATCTTTTTTTTTTTCTTTTCTCTAGCAAGGGAGATACCCTGTAGCATCCTGACTGCTCGGGCTAGGGAAACTGAGGCGGCCATCCTCAGACCTGCCCCTCAGTCCTTGCTTACCTCTGGGACTTCTGGAGTGTCCTGGACAGCTCTGGCTCATGGGTACCTTCCCACAGAGCTATGGGACGAAGACATGATGGATGGGGGGGAGGCTAAATATGTGAACACTCAGTGGACTTGGGGACCTGACCAGCCTGATCAGACAGATCCCTTTAGAATCCTAGCTTTCCATCTGTGTGTCCCTCAGACTCAGCTCTGAATGTCGTCACCACCTCCCGGATACTAGAGCTAAGCCTGTGGGAGCATAACTCTGACACACCAGGCTCTTGGTGTGCCGTGACAGTCATGCACCCCTCCATCACCATCCTCTCTCTCCACTTCCTTTCCCACAGCCTCTCCCACCCCACTATTACTGTCATCATGCTAGGCCCTTGGCAAAAAGTCCCTGCAATCCTGTGTTTCCAAATTACCAAGCTGATATTTTACAAATGAAAATAAAAGGCATAAAAATTTAAAAAAAAAAAAAAAAAAAAAAAAAAAAAAAAAAAAAAAAAAAAAAAAAAGCCAGGCAGTGGTGATGCACGCCTTTAATCCCAGCACTTGGGAGGCAGAGGCAGGTGGATTTCTGAGTTCGAGGCCAGCCTGGTCTACAGAGTGAGTTCCAGGACAGCCAAGGCTATACAGAGAAACCCTGTCTCAAGAAAAAGCAAGCAAGCAAGCAAGCAAGAAAAGAAAAGAAAAGAAAAGAAAAGAAAAGAAAAGAAAAGAAAAGAAAAGGCGTTTGATGGTTTGATGGGTTCATTTAGGGATTGGTGTCTACAGTTCTGATCTCAGCTCACTCCTCTTCTTACCCGGGCTGCACTTCCCACGGATCCTTTTGTCCTGTGAGTTTTTGAGCTTGCTGCCTCTTACACCTGGAGTTTTCTTCTAAAGATTATACCACGGCTGCCACTTTACCCTTTAAATATCATCTTAGACATCACCTTCTGAGCGAGGCCCCTTTGCAGCCTGGATCTAAGTAGCTCCCAAACTCTCAACACGCCATCGACATCAACTTCCTTCTTAGCACGCTTTAGTTCGAAGGTGCACAAGAGCAGAAATCTGTCTTACAGTCATTTTTCCTCCCTCCTGCTCCTCCTCTCCCTCCTCCTCCCCCTCCTGCTCCTCCTCTCCCTCCTCCTTCCCCTCCTGCTCCTCCTCCCCCTCCTCCTCCCCCTGCTGCTCCTCCTCCCCCTCCCCCTCCCCCTCCAGCTCCTCCTCCATCGCTCAGAATGACCTCATGAAGTGCCTGCCTAAGTCAGAAGAATGGGTTGGATTCCCTGGGACTGCGGTTATTGAAAGTTGTGAGCTGATATGCGGGCCGGTGCTGGGGATCAAGCCTGGGTCCCCGGGAGGAGCAGTCAGTACTCTCACTTTTGGGCCACCTCTCCAGCCCCGGTGTTGAACTTTGAATAACTAGACTACTACAATACTGTGACAGGCAAAACCATGACTCACAAAGATGTCGACAACGCAACCCCCAGGTTCTTTGAGGGGTTTGCCTTGCATAACAGAAGGGATTCTACTGATGTATCTAAGAGAAAGATCTCAAGACAGGAAGGTTACTGGATTGATCAGGAGAACCAAATACCATTACAAAGGAACAAATAAGGACCAGCAAAGTGGCTCAACCTTGGGAGATTGAGTCACAAGTCTGGAGACCTGAGTTCAATTTCTGGAAGACACATAAAAATGGACGGTGAGAACCAATTCTGAGAAGTTGTCTTCTAAAATCCCCAGTCACCATGCTCACACATATACATCATGCACACACCAAAATAATATTAATAAAATTCTAAAAGCAGAGATCCAAATAAGAGGGTGTTGTCAGAAGAGGTTAGAGCAATGCAATGTGACAAAGACACGACACTCTTTTTTTTTTTTTAAGATTTATTTTATTTATTATATGTAAGTACACTGTAGCTGTCTTCAGACACTCCAGAAGAGGGAGCCAGATTTCGTTACGGATGGTTGTGAGCCACCATGTGGATGCTGGGATTTGAACTTATCACCTTCGGAAGAACAGTCAGGTGCTCTTACCTGCCGAGCCATCTCACCAGCCCCCCCCCCTTTTTTTCTGAGACAGGGTTTCTCTGTGTAGCCCTGGCTGTCCTGGAACTCACTCTGTAGACCAGGCTGGCCTCGAACTCAGAAACCCGCCTGCCTCTGCCTCCCGATTGCTGGGATTAAAGGCATGCGCCACCAAGCCCAGCTAACACAGCACTCTTGTTCCTGTCTTTGAGGGAGGAGCCACCAGCAAAGGCCTGTGGGTGACCTTTAGGAACTAGATGAAGCAAGGAAGCAAATTATTCTGCCAACACCCCGAGGCATCAAAATCCACATCAGATTTACAAACCACAGCTATAGGTATTCAGCTGAGTGTAGTGGCCCATGCCTTTAATCCCAGCAGAGGTAGGCAGATCCCTGAAGTCGAGGCCTGCCTGATCTACAGAGAGAGTTCTAGGAATTCTGTGTCGCCAGCTAGGGCTACACAGAGAAACCCTCTTTTGAAAAACCAAACCAAACCAAACAAAAATGTATACATTCAAGCCTCTTACCTGAGACAGTCCAACACAGGAGAAATGAATACAGATATTAATTCTTCGTGTTTGACATCTCTTGCCCAGAGTTTCTCAATATGTGTTGTGTTATAGATATACTCTGACACATAAGTAGTCCACACTGTACTTTTTAATTAAGATTTAGTTTTAATTATGTGTATTGTGATGGATGTGTGTGAGTACATCTGAGTACAGGTGCCCAAAGAGGCCAGAAGAGGGAATCAGATCCCCTGGAGCTGGACTGACTGGCTGTTATAAACAGCCTCATGGGTGCTGGGAACTGAACTCATGTCCTCTGCAAGAGCAGTGCCCTTAACTGCTAAACTGCTGAGCTGGCTCTCCACTCTGTTTATTTATTGTTGTTTCTGCATACGTGTGGGTGTGTGGCACAGCACACATTACAATAGTTGGCTCTCCCCTTCTGCTATGTAGGTCCCAGGCAACAGATTCAACAGATCATCTGGTTGGCTATGTTAACACATGCCTTTCACCCTAGCGCTTGGGAGGCAGAAACAAAAGGATCACTGTGAGTTCAAGGACAGCTTGGTCCACATAGCAAGCTCCAGCATAGCCAGGGCTACCCAGAGAGATCTCGAAACAACAAACAAAACTAACAAGGAAAAAAACCACCAGCTGTTAGGTCAGATCATCAGGCTTGCCAGCAAGCACCTTTCTCTACTGAACCATCTTACTGACCCCACCAAGCCGCTTTCTAAGGTGGTTTGCCCTGATGTCATTCCCTCCAGGAGAAGGGAACATTACAGATGGTCAATATTCTTGACAAAGCTATTTCCGTTCTGTCCCTTAAAGTTATAACAAAATACTGCAGCCATCCTGCTGAGTGTGTGAGTTAGTTGGCTCTCTGTTACTAAGCACACAGCCAGGTGTCCCAAAGACCTTGTGACAAAGGCTGGGTCACCAGTCCATGGTGCCAGTGGGAACTAGTAGAACCTTTAGGGATGCCATGAGGTGCACAGGGTCCTTTGCCAAGTGCTCTCATTACAATGAGCTGCCTTGCCACAGGCCCAGGGGCGAAGCAATGATGAACTGAATCCTGAGCCAAAACCTTTCTTCCTTAGAAGTTGTTTTACTAGCCGGGCATGGTGGTGCACACCTTTAATCCCAGCACTCGGGAGGCAGAGGCAGGCAGATTTCTGAGTTTGAGGCCAGCCTGGTCTACAGAGTGAGTTCCAGGACAGCCAGGGCTACACAGAGAAACCCTGTCTCGAAAAACCAAAAAAAAAAAAAAAAAAAAAAAGTTGTTTTACCTTCGGTATTTTGTCATAGTGATAGAAAGCTACTCCCTGATTTATAAAAAGTATATTTTATCCCACAATTTTGGAGTATTTCAGCCCAGGATCAGTTTGGGGGCTATAGCAAGACAGCTCATCATAATAGGAGCACGTGATGCAACATGATCATTCGTTCCATCACCAGACTGCACAGAAAGGGAGAAGAGGCCAGGGCTCCACAATCACGTTATACCCTCAGTGACATAAAGACACCCCCCCACACATATACAAATTCGTGCATATACATATACACATACATACATACACCAACATGCACACACATGCATATACACCCCAAAACACATATATACACATACACACAGCATACACACATATACACACATGCATGTATACACACATATACACACATGCACACACATATATCCATATGCACACATGCATACACATATACACATATGTACACATGCAAACATGCATGCACATGCACATACCCACAATCACATACATACACACATTTATACACACAAGCACACACATACACACATATACACACATGCATGCATACACACATATATACACATGCACACACACATACCCATATACACACATACACACACATGTATGCATACATACATATGTACACACACATGTATATGCCCACATACCACATACATACACATGCAAGCATATACACACAAGCACACACATATACACATATACACACATGCATGATACACACATACACACATGCATGCATATATACATATGTACACAAATGTATACACACATGCACACACATGCATACACATATATATTTACACATACATATGTACACACATGTTTGCACACATGCACACACGCATGCATATACACATACACACATGCACACACACATACACACATGCATACACACATACATTCATACAGTGTGTGCCATCTCTCAAAAGTGTCTATATCTCTCAACAACACCACACTAGGAGTGAAGCATTTAACATGTGAGCCTTGGGAGATAGTTAAGGTCGCAAGTATGGTAATGAGGGTCCTCAGTGTGGATTTAATTTGCATTTCCTGAGGATTAAATAAACTTTGTACCTTAGTCACATGTTAACTGGGCCATTTGGATTTTTTTTTCCCTCAAATTTGTCCAGTCAAATCTTTTACACATTTTTCTCCTGACCATATGCCTTTTCCCTTTGGATTTTCAGGTTTTGCCATATTCTGGCTAGATGTCCTTTTCTGGGTATATCACAACATATATTGAGTGTCTGAAGAATGTTCACACATGATGGGTCTCAACAAAAACAAATTACATGAATGCTGGAGTAGGAAAACTCCTTTAAGGAAAAGATGCTTGGATGGATTAAATCATGGCTTTTATGGGTGTAACTGGATATCAGATTTGGGTCTTAAGCAGTAAGAAACAGACCTTAAAGTGAAAGGGCAGAATACAAACAACACCTGCTCAAACTCCTTCCAGCCTGTTTCCAGACATACAGGTTGTTAAACACTCCAGTTCTTTTTTAAAATGAGTTCTATTTCTATATTTATTTATTCTATATGTGTATGAGTGTCTACCTGCCTGTATGTATCTACACCATATGCATGCCTCATGCCCAAGGAGGTCAGAAGAGGAGAAATGATCTCCTGGAAGGAGTTCCAGGTGTTTCTGAACCACCATATGGATCTGAGAAATGAATTCCCAGATCTTCTATACGAGGAGTTGAGCCATCTCCAGCCCACGACCTAGGTTCTTTTTTTTTTTTTTTAAGATTTATTTTATTTATTATATGTAAGTACACTGTAGCTGTCTTCAGCCACTCTGCTTTTTTTAAAAAAACAAAACCTAGCCGGGCGTGGTGGCACACGCCTTTAATCCTAGCACTCGGGAGGCAGAGGCAGGCGGATTTCTGAGTTCGAGGCCAGCCTGGTCTACAAAGTGAGTTCCAGGACAGCCAGGGCTATACAGAGAAACCCTGTCTCGAAAAACCAAAAAAAAAAAACAAAACAAAACCTGGTAAGCATTTTTAATGTGCTGGACCACCTCCTCAACCCCCTTAAAGTAATGTTTAGCTTTGCTTAGTTTAGTTTACAGAAAAACTTCCACACTGTAGTTTAGTCTGGCCTGGAACAAGCTGTTTTAAAAGTCTGGCCTAAGAACTCAAGACAATCCTCTTGCATCAGCCTCCCAAGTCCTGTTAGTAGAGGAGGGAACCACTGTGCCTGCCTCTTTCTAATCATGTGTGTGTGTGTGTGTGTGTGTGTGTGTGTGTGTGTGTGTGTGTGTTTTCTATGTGTGAGAGTTTATGTGATTACAAGTACCCACAGAGGCCAGAGGTGTCAGATTTTCCCTGGAGCTGGTGTTACAGGCTGTTGGGAGCTTCCTGACGTAGGTGCTGGAACCGAACTCAAATCCTCAGCAAGAACTCTTGACCTCCAGTGTTCCAGCAGCCAAACCCCCATTCAAGGTTCTTAAAGATGTTTGTAATTTGATACCATTTTTTTTTTAAGTTCCAGGAATATATCAGTGGGTCAGCACGTTCTCCGCAGGTGAGGACCACTGTGGACATCAGACAGACCCTTGCTCCCAGTAGAGTCAGAAGGACAGATAACAAGCAAACAAAATAATTCCAGATGGACGTAAATAAAAGTCGGACGTGGATGAAAAGCAGGACAGAGGGTTGATCCAGCAATTCCCGGACCAGGACACCAGGAAGGTCCTTGCTTCGGTCCCGCCCCTTATTTGCATACGCCCTTTGATTGGTCTCCGGCGGCAGGTCCCACCCCGCAAAGCTGGCGGCCTGGGAAGCTGAAAGCGGGCCGGGCGGAGATGCAGCGGCGGCTCCGGGTGTCGCGGCGCGGGCCGGGCGGTGTGCGGGCCGGAGGCGGACAAGGGGTACCCGCCGCTGCATCCGCACTCTGCTGACGCCCTAGCCCTGCAGGCGGCCCCGGGTGGTCCCAGCTGTCGTCCCACTTTGCAGTCCCCACCCCTCCGCCCTTTGTGCCGCCGCCACCCGGCGCCCCCAGTTCGGCGGGACCCGGGGAGCGCGGGAGCCAGAGGCCCCGCTGGGCGCACGGCCGGTAGCGGATGGCGATCACGGGCGGCGGGCGCAGGGGCTCTGCAGCCCGAGCCCCCGACGTTGGAAGCCCGGGCCGCCTCCGCCGCATTGTCCCGGGCTGCGAGCCCAGGCCCTGAGCTGCCGCAGCGCCCGCCCACCGCCACCCGCGGGGCCATGCGGAGAGCCGCGGGGATGGAGGACTACTCCGCAGAGGAGGAGGAGTCCTGGTACGACCATCAGGACCTGGAGCAGGGTGAGCGCGTTGGGGAGGGAAACAGCGTGTGCCCCAAGACCCCTGACCACTACTCCATTGTTGGGCGGTATCCCCTAGAAAAGAACTAGGCTGGACCTGCTGAGCCCAGCGGAGCATGATGCGTCTTGAGAATGGGGACGTGGACCGAGAAGGGCGCTGCCCTGGAATATTCTGACGCTGGAGAGAGACTTGTAAAAGTGTCCAGTTGACAGGGCATCCATCGCTCTTCTCATTTTAGTAGCAGCAACTACTCGTGTACCCCGGTAGGGTATTGTTAGGGGGCCCGAGTACTAGATGGAATGGAAGTCTTGGGGCCCACAGGGGATTCCTGGTACTTTTGCTAAGAATGCACTTTTTGTTGAGATAGGTCATCTCTCCAGATCAACATCACCTGTCCGGGCCAGAATTTCTGAGCTCTAAGACTTCCAGAAAGTTTCCCCAACTCGCTTCCCTCTGCCCAGAAAGGGGGTGGTGCATGCTCATGCCTGCAAAGAAGCTGAAAGTCTCCAATCTGCCTTCCCGAGAGAGGCGTTCCCTGGTCCTTCCCTGCACGGGGCTTCCACCCAAGTGGCTCAGGATGTGAAGGGGTCCTTTAGCAATTTCAGACTTTTTGCCAAATGAGATCCCTGGGGAAAGAGGGAGCCACTTCCGTGGCACTCATCTAGAGAATGACTAGAAGGGGGTTAGAAGCTGGTGATGAGGTGGCTAAAATGACATCACTGAGAGGTGGAGCTGACCTGACAAGAGGGTCAGGGTCAAGGCCAAGGCCTGCTGGAGTAGTCAGGCCCCATCCTCCTCTCTCTTGGTTCTTACTGAAGCCCTGAGGGTGAGGGTCACCTGCATCCTCTGAGGCATTGAAACACAAGCCTGGCACTGTGTGTGTGCCACGAAGGCCATCTCCATCCTTAAGGCCCAGAGCCCTGCTTTTGCCAGGATGGGAAACATGCACTTAGATCCTGGAGCCTTTGTCTCCTGACCCACTTCCCCATGCAGCCAAGCTTCACCTGCAGATGAAGGGCTGTCCCTGTGCTTGTCAGTGAATCAGAACCTTGGGAGAGCTCCTCCGCAGGGCAGATAGAGAGTGTTGGGTTAGGCACTGCTCTGCAGTGAGCTGCCCCATGCTTCCGTGGCACCTCTTCTCTGTCCCAGTCACTACCCCTAAAACTTTTCTACTCTCTAAACACCTACTGGCCCCATGTGAGCCCCAGTCATCAGCCTGGGACCTGGGCACAGACACAGCCTGACCCTCTGGGCACACAAGGGCTGTTGGGGTAGGCCCACTTGTATGCTGCTCTAAGTATAAATGATTATGGGATGGTTTCCTGGGAGAGGCTAGCGCAGAAGGAAAGATGAAAAGCTGATTTCTGGCAAAGATAGCCTCTAGGGGAGGCAGATGCTAATACCATGGCAGTCATCTCATTTAGTTCCCGCACCCCTAATGAAGGCTTGGCACCATGCCCAGCCCAGATGTGGGAGGAAGAAGCCTTGCAGTAGGGGTGGGAGATGTGTGGCTTCTGCCAAGGGACAGGAACTGCCATTCCAGCAGGACTGATGAGCTCTGAACACTTCCTGCTTCTTAGATCCTGCTGATCATGCCTGCAGCTCTAGTCGTAGACAGAGCTCAGGAACTAGGGGGACAGAGCCGAGGAACCAGGATGATACCCAGTAATGAAACATGCTATGAAGAAAGAGGCCCTTCTAGAGGCTGTGCCAGAATCTAGGGATGGAATCTCTGTCCTCCTGATCCTGAATTCCAGCAGAGGAGAAGGAAGTGGGAAGTAACCACTGTGTGACAGCATAGCCCCCTCAGCAAAGAGCTCTGAAGGAGGGCACGCTGGGAGAAGGGATGTTTGTAACCCAGGCCCAGGGCCAAATGAAGGACAGGGAAGTAGGGGACAAAGGAAGTCTAGCCACGCAGCTCTGCATGTCAGGCCAGGAGAACTGGGCGATGGCGTGGAGTGTCTGCCAAAAGACAGTCATGTAGGGGGCCCGTTTGTGTTCCACTTTGTACACAGTCCCCAAATTCTGTCCTTCCCATCCGCCCAAACCCACAGAGTGATTTCTTCACCCACACATTGGAGTATCCTTCCTGCCCGCTTGCCTTTACCCTGGGCCAAGCCCCAACTTCACTCCCCAAACAGACTGTTTCCAGAGACTGTGTTTGGCTTTAGTGTGGCTCTGTCCCAGAGGCAGGAGGTGGGGGTCTTAGATTTGCTAGATTCCCTCCACCCACTAACTTGAGCACCTATAAAAATAGTAAGAAGTCATGAATTTATTATAAGTGCTGCTCTTTCTTCACCTTCCCCCTCCCCCACCTTTGACCACCTCTGTCCAGGCTGAGGGATGGCTGCTGAGTCACAGATTTTGAGAGCTGACCTCCCTTCCTGCCTAGCCTGACCTTGAGTCCTCCCCACCCTTGGGAATGCTGACTGGTAAGGAAAGAGATGTCCTTCCTCCACCCGGCTCCTCTGTCCTGCTTACCCACCAAAGGCCTTCCTGAGTTCTGACTCTTGTGCGCGGTGGGGCAGGGCTCCCAGATCCACCAGCTCGCGTCTTCCACCTCAATCCATCCTGGCCTGATCCTTGTCCCTCGCCTGCCTCTCTGTCAGGAGTCTGTCCTTCTTTACCATGAAGCCCAGCCAAACGGGTGATTTTGGGATGGGGGTCTTCTTTGTTTACTCTAGGACATTGCCTTATAATAACCACTAAAGTCCGGTGAAGGAAGCCCCCAGAGAGCCCCTAGGGCCAGGGGGCGTGGCAGCGCAGACTCAGTACCTTCCCAGGCTTGGTTCAGAGCTGCCGGTTAATTGGACCGTAACAGGCTTCTTGTTGATGCTCTGTGCCTGAATCCTGCTCAGCGAGCTTCCAAGTTTCCCAGCATCCAAGCCACCAGCTCACGAATCCCGAATTGCCACTATCCTCCCACAAGCTGCATCCCCTAGAACTTCGTTCTTCTCAGTCCTTTGCTCTACAGCGTCTAGACCCCACCCATCCTCCCTCCAGGCCGCTCTGACCAGCTTAGCTTGCAATCCGATCCAGTTTCCCTGAGATTCTCCTACCTCCACCCCTAGCAGTGTCCATTCTGTTTTCTTTCCGTTGTCCTTGGATCACTAGGTGGCCAAGTCACACTCACTGTCTTTGCAAGGCAGTCTTCGATGTCTTTCTGTTTGTAGTGTGGTGTACCCCCACACTGGGATCCCAGCCTATGAACAGTAAGAACTCACACATCTCAGCTCACCTAGAAGGAGGAGCCCAGTGCTGAAATTGTCCTTGACTTTTCCACATTTCTCTGGCTTTGAATTCTGGCTGGGCTGCAGGGTCTTGTCACAGGCCACCTAGGTATATGGTGTATAGTTAGCTCCTAGACCACCTAACAGTTCTGAGTGTTGTGTTTTATAAAAAGATAGAGAAGCCAGGGGTATGTTTTGTGGAGGCACGGTATGATGTCGGGAAAGGGGGTGCCTCTTCAGGCCCATGCTGAGGCATCCCTTCCCACTGAGGGACCAGCCAGCTACAAGACAGTGTAGTATAGAATAGAGTTTATACAGGGCATAGGGAGGGAAGTTGAGGGAGTAGTAGAGACAGAGAAAGGCAGAGAGAGAGAGAGAGTAGAGGAGTAGAGGCTGGCCATGAGAACCTGGAAAGGGTAGGAATGGGGAGAGACTGGGAAAAGGGTAAGGGAGCAGGAGCAAGAAGAGAAGAGCAGGAGAACAAGAGAGTGAGGAGGGACCAATCAGCCCCTTTTATAGTGAGTCAGGCACACCTGGCCACATGGTGGCTCACAACCATCTGTAATGGGATCTGATGCCCTCTTCTAGTGTGTCTGAAGAGAGCAATGGTGTACTTATATACATAAAATAAGTAAATAAATAATTAAAAAAAAGATAAAGTCACTAACAGCAAACAGTAAAAGAAGACTGGGGTTGTATGTAGTTCAGTGACGGGAACAGTAGTGTGGTTATCCAGCATGTGTGAGGGTCTGGGCTCAGTGTCTAGGACTGGAAAATAAAAGCCAAACTACGATTAACTTCATTGTATTAAACCCTTAGTGCAAATCACACCTTTTGTGAGAACACTTTGCTAGAATCAGGATTCGTGGGGCAAATGCTAGAATCAGGATTCGTGGGGCAAACAGTGGGCCTATGCGGTCCATTCTACCCAGAGCAGGAAATTTCTGATTTATTAATATTATTTAACATTATGAGGCTGTTTGTTACACCAGCCGTCATTCTAGGCGGATGGTGTAAATTTGGACCAAGATTTGTAAGAGCAACTCTTCTGGGGCCAATAAGACATGGTGTTATTTTTACACATAATGATAGTTCTGCCTTCCCTCAAAGACAGATAGGCTTTCTGGTCCCCCCTCACCCAGCCCCCCTCTCCTCCCCACAACCTCCTGCAAGTTTTAGATACGTGGCTGTTTCGGCTACACTCTCTGCTGTGCAGCAGACAGGCTCAGTGAAGCCTTCCTCTTGGACCCTTATGGAGCAGGGATACTGGATGAGTGGAGGGCAGAGCATCCTGATCAGCTACCGCACCTAGACAAAAGGCCAAGTCTTATCAGGAACAAGCATAGAGTGGCTCCCACAATGAGGGAAAAATTTCTTTTTCTTTCTTTAAAGATAGAATATCCTGTAGCTCAGGTTGGCTTCAAACTTGAAGTAGCTGAGGATAACCTTGTACTCTCTCATCCTTCTGCCACTACCTCCTAAGTGTGTGCCACGGCGTTTGCTTTTCTGTTGGGGAATCAAACCCAGCTCTCCCTGCATGCTAGGCAGGCACCCTACCATCTGAGCTATGCCCCCAGTGACTTCTGTTGTTTTGAGGTAGGGTCTCATTTGGTCTAGGGTTTCCTTGATATGTAAGCAAGGATGCCTTTAAACACTCTAATGCCGTTGCCTCTGCCTCCCAAGTACAGGATATAGACAAGCTCAGAGTAGAGGTGAGATTTCAAAATAGCGAGAATGGGGCTGATAGAGCTGAATTAATCAGAGATGCGGGCTTCATGCCCTGATGTCGCTGGGAAGCAAGTGGCTCAAAGGCTGACCTTGAACTCCCGATCCCTCTGCCTGTATCTCAGTCCTGGATCACAGGTGTGCACTTCCACATACGATTCCTGCTGGACACTGAATGTCAGGCTTCCTGCATGCTATGCAAGTACTCTGCCTTAGTTCAGCCCCAGTCCTAGTGTGTCCGGGTTTCTAGTTGTTGTTCTGGTTTTGATTTTTGGGGGGTTTTTTGCTTTGTTTTTTTGCTGTTTGTTTGTTTGTTTGTTTGTTGAGAGAAAGAATCTCATGTAGCCTAGGCTGGCCTCAAACTCCTGATCCTCCTGCCTCGGTTTTCTGAGTTCTGGAGTTATAGACATGCACACCATACTTGGCCCATTTTAATAGAGAAAATACTCAGACACTCTAAACACCCAACAATAAAGATTATTTAAGGGCTGGAAAAAATGGCTCAATGCACTGACTGCTCTTCCAGAGGTCCTGAGTTGAAATCCCAGCACCCACATGGTGGCTCACAACCAACCGTAATGGGATCTGATGCCCTCTTCTGGTGTGTCTCAAGAAAGCTACAGGGTGGGGCTGGTGAGATGGCTCAGCGGGTAAGAGCACCCAACTGCTCTTCCGAAGGTGATAAGTTCAAATCCCAGCATCCACATGGTGGCTCACAACCATCCGTAACGAGATCTGGCGCCCTCTTCTGGAGTGTCTGAAGACAGCTACAGTGTACTTACATATAATAAATAAAATAAATCTTTTTAAAAAAAAAAGAAAGCTACAGGGTACTCACGTACAATAAATAAATACACTTTTAAAAATTAAGATTATTTAGACAAAGGTGTTTAGAGTGTGAATATAATAACATTGTCTGCATCCACTAGTAATATGTATATGTAGGTCTACCCACAAAAAGCTACCGGTATACCTCTAGAGGAAAAAAGCAGATACAGACAGAATACAGCTCTGTTTGCACAAATCATATTACATTGTGTGTGTGTGTGTGTGTGTGTGTGTGTGTGTGTGTGTGGTATTCTTCCACAATGAGGGTTTCCAGGTTCAGCAGCAATTGTCTTTACCCACTGAGCTATCTCAGTGGTCCAGTTTTGGCTTTTTAGGGGTGTGTGTGTGTGTTTTGTGTGCAAGTGTCCCATGAAAGCTAGAAGAGGATGTTTGGTCCCTTGAAACTAGAGTTACAGACAGTTTCGAACCTTCCATGCTGGAAACCAAACTGGTTCTCCACCTCTCCAGATCTGTTTTTTTTTTTTTTTTTTTTTTTTGGTTTTTCGAGCCAGGGTTTCTCTGTGTAGCCCTGGCTGTCCTGGAACTCACTCTGTAGACCAGGCTGGCATCGAACTCAGAAATCCGCCTGCCTCTGCCTCCCGAGTGCTGGTATTAAAGGCGTGCGCCACCATGCCCGGCCAGATCTGTTTTTTGTTTTTTTTTTTCTCTTTGAGACAGGGTCTCAATGCATAGCTCTGGCTGTCCTCAGACTCAGAGACCCACCTGCCTCTGCCTCCCATGTTCTAGGATTAGAGGCTTTGCACCGGCTCAACTACGTTTTGAGGGTTGACTTTCCACCTTTCTGCGCTGTTTTTGATATCAGTCAGATCAACCAAGCTGGTTGGTAGCACACGTCTACAATCTCAGCATTCAGGAAGCTGAAGCAGAAGGATCATGAGTTCAGGGTAGCCTGAACACCTGCAGTAAGATCTGGTCCAAGCAAAACCAAATCAGAGATGTGGAGGTGAGAAGGGAATGAGCCTGGAGCTCTCAGGAAAGGCACCTCAGAAGGAAATGACAACAGGTTAAGCCCCTGGCTTCTGCCTCTGCCTGCTGGGGCTTCTGAGAGTGCATCAGGGTGCTGCTGGAGTCACCCAGGCCCCAGGCACCCAGCAATGAATGCTAGGGCTTCTCTATTTTGTTGTTGGTTCGAGACAGGGTTTCTCTGTATAGTCCTGGCTGTCCTGGAACTCACTCTGTAGACCAGGCTGGCCTCGAACTCAGAAATCCGCCTGCCTCTGCCTCCCAAGTGCTGGGGTTAAAGATGTGCGCCACTTGGGCTGGTGGGATGGCTCAGCGGGTGGGAGCACCCGACTGCTCTTCTGAAGGTGATGGGTTCAGGTCCCAGCAACCACATGGTGGCTCACAACCATCCGTAACGAGATCTGGCTCCCTCTTATGGAGTGTCTGAGGACAGCTACAGTGTACTTACATATAATAAAATAAAATAAATCTTTAAAAAAAAAAAAAAAGATGTGCGCCACCACGGCCTGGCTTAGGGCTTCTCTATTAACACATACAGGGCTCTCTGACTTCCTCACTCTGTGCTCTTCGCCCCGCCCCCACCCCAGACTTGCACCTAGCTGCCGAGCTTGGGAAGACTCTGCTGGAGAGGAACAAGGAGCTGGAGGAGTCCCTGCAGCAGATGTACTCCACCAATGAGGAGCAGGTGCAGGAGATCGAGGTGAGGGGCCTCTGGCTCTGCCTTCTCCCATCTCCCAGGAGCCTCCAGCTTTGGCCTGTGTGTGCCTCTGTAACAGCTTGTAACTTACCCTCACAGTTCACCACCTGCCCACCCGTCGCAGGCTGCACTGTGGTCTTCAGCTCCTACACCTGTCAAAGCCAATCGGCCTAGGAGTGGCAGAGGGACAGACAGCGGTATCTGTCCCCGTCGCATTGTAAAGCCTTCTTCCACCCTTCCCTCCTCCCCTAGTACTTGACCAAGCAGCTGGACACACTGAGGCTCGTGAACGAGCAGCATGCCAAAGTGTATGAGCAGCTGGACCTGACAGCCAGAGACCTGGAGCTGACCAACCAGAGGCTGGTGATGGAGAGTAAGGCTGCCCAGCAGAAGATCCATGGGTAAGGGCTGGGATGGTGAAGGAGAGGCCCAGGATGCTGCATGTGGCTGGTGGGGGCCGGGTGTGGGGGGGAAACCTCACACACTCGTAGAAGACAAGGCTTAAGAGACTGGGGTGGCAATGAGGTCAGCCTTGTCACATGTGTGTGCTTAAACATTTAGCCCACAACAACCACTCTTCTGTCCCCATCCTTCCTCCCTCTTCTTCCTCTTCTTCCTCCTCTTCCTCCTCTTCCTTCTCCTCATCCTCCTCCTTCTTCTTCTTCTTCTTTTTGGTTTTTCAAGAGAAACTTTCTCTAGGTAGATGAGCCTGGCCTCTAACTCACAGAGGTTCGCCTGTCTCTGCCTCCTGAATACTTGGGATTAAAGGCATGAGCCACCACCATCCAGCCCCCTCATTTTAAGATTGTTTTATTTTATACTTGTGGGGGGTGTTCTGCCTGTGTATATGCCTGTGCCAGGAGAGAGAGTGGGATCCTCTGGAACTACAGTGACAAATGGTTGTGAGCCACCGTGTGGGCGCTGGGAACTAAACCCAGGGCCTCTGCACGAACAACTGCTCCTAACCACCAAGCCACCTCTCCAGCCCCCCACAACCCCTAGGTGAAACATGGCCCATACTCCAGTAAACAACTTCCCACCTATGGGAACAAGCCAGTTATGCACCGGGACCCAGTTTGAAATACTAAGGATTCAGTGACCATGACCTGCCCTCTGAGACCTCACAGCTGTGTCCCTGCAGTGTACCATGGTAACGACAGAGATGTGTGTAAGGACCTGGGGTGCAGCTGGGAAAATGGCCCGGTGGCTAAAGTGCTTGCTGCACAGGCTTGAGAACCTGAGCTCAGACACCTTTGTAAAATGCAGGGCACAATGACCTGCATTCGGGACCCCAAACTGGGGAGGCTGCAACGGGTGCATCCCACCCTAGCTGAATCAGCTATTCCTGGGTTCCGGTGGAAGCCTGTCTCAAAAAATTCCAAGGCGGATGGCTTGTTGAGGTGTGATGCCCAAAGCCGTCCTCTGGCCTCCACACGTACCCACACGCGTGTGGATATGCACACAGGTTCACAGACACAAAAGGATCAGAGTTGGCTGAGGAGGAATGGTTGGCTCGGCCTGGGCTGTACAGGAGAAGGGCAGGCCCTTGGATACGCCAGAACCTTCTCTGACCTTAATACCAGACAGCAAGCTCAAGGTTGTCTGTTTGTCTTTAACTCGATGGCCTCCATCTCTGAGGCTCCCGAGCTGCAGTCAGGAGGCATTCCTAGCTGCTGAAGACTTTCCACCTAGGGGTGGGGGGGTGAGTGTGTTTGTGTGTGTGTGTGTGTGTGTGTGTGTGTGTGTATATGTGTGATGAGACAGAGATGGCTAAGAGGTTAAGAGTGCTTGTTGATCTGGGCCCAGAGTCTGGTTCCCAGCACCCACAGTGAATGGCTTACAGCTCACAATCACCTAGTTCCAGGGTCTCCAACTCCACCTACACACACACTCGCACGCACGCACGCACGCCCCTAAAAATCAATCTTAGCATTTTGGTTGTGAGCCTAGCATTTAGTAACTGAACCATCTCTCCAGCCCAAACAATTTTAACAGAAAAAAAAATGTTTCCCATGCGTATCATCATCCTCTTCCAGGTTGACAGAGACCATTGAGCGCCTGCAGTCCCAGGTCGAAGAGCTACAGGCCCAGGTGGAGCAACTTCGAGGCCTAGAGCAACTTCGAGTTCGCCGGGAAAAGCGGGAACGCAGGAGAACCATCCATACCTTCCCCTGCCTGAAGGAGCTGTGCACAAGTCCCCGGTAGGCAAGGGCCCTGGTGTGTCATCTTAAGAGTCCCGAGGACAGTGGCTGGGAAGGAGGACCGTCTGGTCCAAGGCCTCAGGATGTTTGCTAAGTACAGCCATAGGTGTTACTAACACAAGCCATTTGCATCCATTTTGCCTACTAGTCAGGTGAGAAAAACCTTCTGACCTCGGAGGAGTTAAGCAATGTAGTTGTACAGGCACGCGCCTAGAATGTGTGCTAGGCCCGAATGGATCCCCGTCCTAGTTAGGAGAAAGAGACGAAGTGCAGGGTGAGGCTGGAGATGTAGCTCAGTGAGAAGAAGCCTGCTTGTCCGACACTTCACTGTGTCTCCCAGTGTGGAAGAATCCTGGGTCGATCTGTATAGGTCGTCGTCCTCGGACACACAGCGAGGAAGGATAGTTAGAGGGGTGGAGGGTGACTGAGAGAGACCAGTGTTTGATTACCTACTGCTGCCTGCCCCACCCCCACCCCCCCACCCCCAGCAGATGCGAGGATGCCTTCCGCCTACACAGTTCCTCTCTGGAGCTGGGTCCTCGGCCGCTGGAGCAGGAAAACGAACGGCTGCAGACCTTGGTTGGGGTGCTCCGTTCCCAGGTGAGCCAGGAGCGACAACGCAAGGAGCGAGCGGAACGGGAGTACACCGTGGTGCTCCAGGAGTACACGGAGCTGGAGCGACAGCTGTGTGAGATGGAGGGCTGCCGCCTGCGCGTGCAGGAGCTGGAGGCCGAGTTGCTGGAGCTGCAGCAGATGAAGCAGGCCAAGACCTACCTGCTGGCCAGGGAGGAGCACCTGGCAGAGGCTCTGCTGGCGCCACTCACTCAGGCCCCCGAGGCCGATGACCCCCAGCCAGGCAGTGGAGATGACTCTAATGCCCAGGATGGTGTCTCCTCGCCTGCCGCTTCCCCCAGCCACGCAGTGCGCAAGAGCTGCAGTGACACGGCGCTCAATGCCATAGTGGCCAAAGACCCAGCCAGCCGCCATGCTGGCAACCTCACGTTGCATGCCAACAGTGTGCGCAGGCGCGGTATGTCTATCCTGCGGGAGGTGGATGAGCAGTACCACGCGCTGCTGGAGAAATATGAGGAGCTGCTGAGCAAGTGCCGGCAGCACGGTGCCGGGGTGCGGCACGCCGGGGTGCAGACCTCACGACCCATTTCCCGGGACAGCTCCTGGAGGGACCTACTGGGGGGCGAGGAGAGCCCGGGAGAGGGCAAGGCGGGTGAGAAGAGCCTAAGCCAGCACGTGGAGGCTGTGGATAAGCGGCTGGAGCAGAGCCAGCCGGAGTACAAGGCACTCTTCAAAGAGATCTTTGCCAGGATCCAGAAGACCAAGGCTGACATCAACGCCACCAAAGTCAAGACACACAGCAGCAAGTGACACCTCTAGGCCTGTCGCCTCCTGACCAGAGGGGTCTCTCATGCCTGGCTGGCAGCCTCCTGGTGAGAAAGCCCTTTGTGCAGCAATATATCATAACAGGTGGCTGGAGCGTGCTTGAGGAGGCCTTTCTGATCTGGGGACACCGAATATTCCCTGCTGGTGGCTTGGCTCACCTGTTCTGCCTGCCTTGGCCACTTCGCTTCAGCTTGAAGGCACAGCTCAGTTTAAAAGCCAAACACACTCCCCACCCCGCCACTGCCACCCCACCACTGTCTCTGGGGACTTTTCAGCTCCCCGAGCCCTCTGCTTCTGGGCTGCTGGTCTTCTGCAAGCCTTTCTAGCTTTGCCCTCCAAAGTTGTTTTTCTTTTTTCTTTTTCTTTTTGTTTTGTTTTTTGTTTTTGTTTTTTTTCTGAGAGATTTGCAATGCAAGGCCTCCTGAAGCCTTGTCACAACTGGAAACACTTGAAAGGGGACCTCAGAGCCAGCCTTTGCTGGTGTCTGGGGTCTCCCAGACCACTCACTGCTCCTTGCCAGTTATGACTGTCATTCCCTTCGCACCAGCTGTACCACTCCCAGAGGTCTGAGCAGGCCACAGATAGCTCCCACCTTGCAGAGCAGGAAGCTTAGCCAGGCTCGAGTGTATCCCCTCCAGCCCTGGTGAAGGGCTTTGGCTCACCACAGATCTGTAGCCAGCCTGAAGAGGAAGAGAACCCACAACAGCCATAGACGGGTAGTGTCCCTTTCCTCTCAGAGCCAAGTCCCATTCCTGGAGTTATCCCCTGGATGAAGCCTTCCAGGCGCTGGGATGGTAGGGAGTTTCTCCCCTCCCACCCTCCCTCCCCGAGCCTGCAAACCACCTTTGCTTTCATTCCTTTCTCTGTGCCTGCCCCATCTCAGGGACCATGATGTCTCATCCACTCCTCTCTTCCTCAGGCCCCCCGGGGACAGTTCACATCTGCAGCCTTCAGAATGTCCTATACGAGTGTCACCAACCCAGGTCCAAGTGTTCATGCCTGTCCTTCACCAGGGACTGTAGGACCCTTACTTGTTTTGTTTGGTTGGCTTTGATCTGTTTTGTTTTGTTTTTTTGAGACAGGGTTTCTCTGTGTAGCCCTGGCTGTCCTGGAACTCACTCTGTGGACCAGGCTGGCCTTGAACTCAGATCCTTCTGCCTCTGCCTCCCGAGTGCTGGGATTAAAGGTGTGATCTCCCACTGCCGGGCCCTCATGTTGTGTTGTGTTCTTAAGTTGAGGAAGAACTGTCTGTCTCCTTTTCCACCTTTCTACAGGATGCCTGTTCTTTACCTCCTGCCTCTAGGGGGATGACTTTTGAGGCCCCACCTAGGTCAGGGGTTCAATATTTTAGTCTAAAACTTCAGAAAGTCAAGCATCAGCTAAGACATGCCCAGGGCCCCAGCTTGCCATCAGCAGTCCTTCAGGACTTCTGGTTCCTTCCGCCACCCTCTCAAGATTCTAGAAATCAAAGGAGCCATACAATCCAGCGGGAGGCTGTGACTGTGGCCTCAGTGCTGGGAGCCCAGTAGGAACCGTCATGCCTTATCTCCTTCTAATGGGTAAAGGGGCTTTCTTATCAAGCATGTCTGACATCCCTGGAGAGGCTACGCTGTTCCAGGTGGCACTGGGATGTCAGTTGGCAGCTGAATCCTTCTGTTCACATGACTTGGAACCTTTTGTCCTTTGGGACTGGGCACCTTCAGTCCCCTCTGTGTGTCCCTGCCATCTGGGGATGGGGAGGAATTCAGGCCTGTTCACTTCCCCAATTCTGTAGCAGCCGATCAGCATCACCTTTGAAGTATACATGAAAGAAATATATTTACAAATGCTTTATTCTCTTCTTTAATAAAAAGTGCATCAGTATTCTAAAAGCACAAATGACCCTGGATCTATAGTTTCGCCTCCGAGTCTCACAGGCCCTTGCCTCCTGCCATGCAGCACTGCGGATGATGGGTGTGTCCTTAGAGGTTGCTTTGCACCCTGAAATCTCAGCTTTCTCATTACTACTCACCTATGATTAGACAGCCTGCAATCAGCCCTCAGGAAAGTGTGTCTGTGAAGAGCCTGCTATGCCAAGCACTCTGATCAACAAAGCACAAAGGGTCTGGGTCGCCTTAGAGTTTACTTTCTGGCTTGGGGAGAGTCCCCCAAAGCAACTACAAATAAAAGCAAGCAATCTAACAGTGGGGGCAGGAAGGTGGAGCTATATCAGGCAGAGCGTTCATGATCAACAGTGGAGGGGGAGTGTTTGTCTTTTTGAGACAAGATCTCATGGACGTTAAGCTAGACTCAAGCTTGCTATGTGGTGAGTGCCGAGGGTGGCCTGGTACTTCTGACCCTCCTGCCTTTACTTCCCAAGTGCTGGGATTGTAGGAATTTGCCACCATGTCCAGTTTATCTGGTACTGGGGATTGAAGCCAGGATTTTGTGCTTGTTAAACGCTGTCACTAGACCACACCACCAGCTTCTTCCTCCCCTCTCTTCCTCCTCCTCCTCCTCCTTCTTTAAGACATGGTTTCAGGGCTGAAGAGATGGCTCAGAGTACCTGGGCTCGGTTGCCAGCACCCAGGTAAAGGTAAAGGATCTAAATGATCTGTAACTCCAGTTTCTGAGGATCCAGTGCCTTCTTCCAGTTTCTGCAGGCACCAGGCATGCACATGGTATACATATATACATGCAGGCAAAACATTCATACACATTTAAAAACAAACAAACAAATGAAAAACCCAGACAGGGTATCACTGTGTACACCAGGCTGGCCTGGAACTCAGAGATCCACTGACCTTTGTTTCCCAGATGCTGAGACTAAAGGAGTGTACCACTCTGCCCTTCCCCCCTCTTCTTATCTTAATCTGCGTAGATTATAGATACAATATTTGAGAAGACAGGTTTTTAAAAAGTCATAGAGGGGCCCACAAAATGGCTCAACATGTTAAAAATGACTCTTCGTTCTCTGACTTCCGCACCGGTTTTGGCATGTAAAAAAAATAAATGTAAATTTTTTTAAGTCATAGAAGCCTGCTGTAAGATGGTTCAGCATGTCCTGATAACGTGAGTATGGTCCCCAGGTCCCCACTCCACGAAGTCGTCCTGTCCTCCTCAGGTCCACGATTACAGGCGTGAGCCTCCACACCAGGCCTTCGCTTTCTTACTGCACTTAGGGGTAGCCACACCTTCTGAAAGCTTCAGGGACCCAGAACTCTTGGTCTGCATGCTCATCCCTGGTCCTGGCACTCCTGAGGTCTCGTTGCCCCAAGACGCAAGGTCTCAGCAGCATCACACGGAACAGGAGATGACTGTGACGATTCTTGTCCAATGTCCCTTTATTGCTATTGAGAAATGATTTTTGCCAGGCATGGTGGCAAATGCCTTTAATTGGGGCGGGGGGGGGGGGAGACAGAGGCAGGCAGATCTCTGTGAGTTCGAGGCCAGCCTGGTCTACAAAGTGAGTTCCAGGACAGGACATCCAGAACTGTTCCATAAAGAGATCTTGCCTTGAAGAATCCAGGAGGCGGGGTTTATTTTGTGAAATAAGTGTTCTGGGCTGTGATATTTAGCCCCTCTGGCCTTACAGGAATCTGCTGGGACTCCTGAGCTTCCATAGTACTGGGAGTTTAGGTGTACAGTTTACCACACCTGACTCTGCCTTCCCTTTCCAATATCCTTTTAAAACCTTCACAGTCTTCACCTACGATTTTTTTTAATTGTGGAAAAAAAAAATATTTAGAACTAGCCACCGGGGCTGAGTTTTGCTGGCAACAGCCAAAGCCCCATTGATGAGGAGCCAGTTGAGCGCATGCCCTCTTTCAGTCCAGCTGGAAGGTGTTGCTCAACACCAGCCACACACAGCCTTCTCCAAATCTGTTCAAGCTGGCACTTAACACGGACTTCCATGAGGTCCACCAACATGGCACTTCAGTCGTCTTCATGACTGACTCCATAGCCAGGGAGGCTGATGATGGTCCGTGATCAACCTGGTTTCACCAGAGGACATTCTGCCAGGATGGCTGGGCTGCTGGAAGATGGGTGATGGATGGGTCAGCATGTGGCTGTGACATCCACTCACCATGAACTTCTTAGAGTTCAAAACCTTTGCTCTGGCTTTAGCTCAGGAGGCTGGGGCAGGGGTCGGGGGAGATTTCTTCCTTGCTCTGGTG
The DNA here is from genome assembly GCA_902729485.2 of Mus minutoides. Lineage (NCBI taxonomy): Eukaryota > Metazoa > Chordata > Mammalia > Rodentia > Muridae > Mus > Mus minutoides. The sequence goes on along the minus strand of LR749894.1, from coordinate 227,266 downwards.
CTATTAAGGAGAAGAGCCCCTGGTTGGTGCCTGTTTCTCTCTTAGACATGTACGAGTACTTTTCCTTTGCATATGTCTGTGTACCATGCGGATGCTTGATGCCTGAGGAGGCTGGAAGAAGGCATCAGATCCATGGGGACTGGAGTTATAGACAGTTTTATGCCCCCAGGAGGATTCTGGGAATCAAACCCCAGTCTCCTAGAACTGCATCCAGTGCTCTTAAATACTAAGTCATCTATCCAACCCCAGCCACCATTTTTTATTCTTATTTATTATTAATGTGAGAGGGTTCCCCATACCATGGCTTAGATATAGAAGGCATAGGATAGCCTTCAGGAGTTGAGTGTATCTTTCCACCTTGTGGGTTCCCAGGGTCAAACTGACATCATCGGGCTTAGCAGTGAGTGCTTTACATGCTGAGCCATCTTTCTGATCCTGGGCTTCTTAAAGGTTTTCCTGGGTTGTAGCATCAAGGTTGAGTAAGTGAGAAGCAGAGGGAAAGAGACCGGAGGAAGAGAAGTCAGACCGGCCCCTGGGAATCAGCCCACTGAGACCATAAGACAGTTATAGGGGGCTGGGCGTGGTGGCGCACGCCTTTAATCCCAGCACTCGGGAGGCAGAGGCAGGCAGATTTCTGAGTTCGAGACCAGCCTGGTCTACAGAGTGAGTTCCAGGACAGCCGGGGCTATACAGAGAAACCCTGTCTCGAAAAACCAAAAAAAAAAAAAGACAGTTATAGGAAGAACAAGAGGGCCGTTTACCTCTATAAGCATAAGTTCTCAAAACTTACATTCCATGCACAGGGTGCTCACAGCTGCTGTCCACTCCCAGGGACCTGTCTCCTCCCAAGGGTGTGGATCAGACAGTACCCAGCACTGTGAACTTGTCCCCCTGTCATCACCAAGACTCCACTTAGCCTCCATGGAACTCTGAAAGGGAAAAGGGTGCCGTGTGCAGAGCACAGAGCTGGGCCGCAAATGGGTGATTACATCAACTAACAGCCTGTGTGGTTTCATGTGAAACATGTGAGAGGGTCAGAGGACAACACACAGACACATATAGACACACAAAGACACATATATACACACAGAGGCACACACAGATACACATACACACAGAGACACACACATACACACAAACGTTACACAGACACACATAGACACACATAGACACACAGACACACACACACACAGATACACATACAGAAACATGCAGAGACACATATGCATACACACATAGACACACAAAGACATAGACACACACACACATACACGGAAACATACTGCTGTTTCTAGGAGACTAAGCAAGAAGCTGGAGGTTGAGAAGGAAGCAGTTTCCAAGGAAGCTTTGCCCATTCATTCAATGTTGCTCATCCCTCTGGAGAAGGAAGAGGCTCTAGAGAGCTTGTCAGAATGGATTTCCTACCCTAGGGCTGCAGAGAAAAGCTACCAGATCTTCTTCAAGGGGCCTGTGTGCAGCACCTCTGAGCAGTGGCCGGCTTTTGTGTGTGTTCACTTGCTGGTTCTGTGGCAAGTGGTTCCAGTCTGTTCCCCCAGGAACGGCATGAGACAAATACAAAAGCTCTCATTAACCGAACACCATTCTGAAGCTTGGAGGGTAAGTGAATCATTCAAGGTCACCCAGAAGTATTTCATCTCAGGCTAGGGGCTGTAGCTGATGGCAGAGCATGTGCAAGCCCTCGTGGCACACACACACACACACACACACACAGTATCAGAAGTATTTCAACTATGGCCAGATACCCCCACACCTCACTGGACATCCCTTATGCCCACAACGGGGAGAGTTTTAATGGGTCATCTGACTTAGGACACTCACAAGGACAATCCTGTGGATCCCTTCAGATGGCAGTTATCTGCAGACTCACAAGCTGTGGAACAGGGCTGGGTCTACAAATCCCTCTGCTTGCAGGACTGGCCTGTTGATTTTTAATCTTTTCTTTTTTTTTCCTTATTTTGATTGAATTGCCTCTTCCTGAAACACCATCTCCGGCCATACCATCTTTGGGGGACCAATAAGAGGAAGAGGGGGCGCTGTTCTCTACCTTCAGTGCCAGTATTCAGTGCCAGCCTTCTCATCTTGTTTAACATGAGGTCTTATGTAACTTTGGCTGGCATGAAACTCACTGTGTGATGCAAGCGGGCATCAAACTCAGAGTGGTCCTCCTGCCTCAGCCTCCCATTACAGGCATGCTGCACCACACCCCCCTGAGTACTCACCTGCCCTGCTTTTCCTCCCAGTATCCTCCTTTCCCCAATACTGAATGGCTCCTGGCAGCAGCCAGTGAGAAGAGCAGGGCAGCTGCTCTCCTCCACGCCCCAGGGCAACTTGTCTCTCTCTCTCCCCTCTACTCCCACCTCTTGCAGAATCCAGGCCACCAGATGGCCTGAACAGGCTTTGTTTACTCAGAGCCCTGAAAATGTACAGCTTCCTTTTCCTACGACTGTGGGTCAGGCACAGGCTGGAGCAAAGCTGCCACGTAACCACTCTGATTTTATTATTCATAATCCACAACCCGAGTGGATGCCTTGGCTTGCTCCCGTGAGCAGCATATTCCAGTCACTATGGAAACGTCTCGGCTCCCTCGGAGGTTCTGGGACTAAGTCAGTCAGGGAAGGACCCAGGAGACTCCTTCAGACGCGGAGCCCCAAAGGAAGATGTCAGTTGCCAACCCTTGGAGTCCAGAGTGCGTGCCTGGGGGCTGGTTTATCTCTCCAATAATGTGGAGACTGTAAAGGCTTGCTTCCATGACAGTTTCCTGTTTCAATAAGCCAGTATCCCTGGGGAATACTTCAATTGTCCCAGGGGTGTATGTTTGTAGGTGATGATACTGTCTCAAAAAAAAAAAAAAAATCAAGCTCTTCATTACGAGTTAATCACAAGCATTACTAACAATTACTAACATTTATTGACATCTATTATCATCTATGCACAACCTCAACCAAGGAACTTAGCCAAGGATTAGTCTCCTTCAAACATTGCTTGTCTTACTTGTAGACTTAGCATTCGAATTTACTGCTTTAACACCACTATGAAACAACCCTACTTAGCCTGAGGTCTTCTGAATTCTGTACCTACTTCTCCAGTTTTTAAAATATTTTTTTAGTGATTTATTTATTTTATGTATATGAGTACATCAATGCTCTCTTCAGACACACTAGAAGAGGGCATCAGATCCCATTACAGATGGTTGTGAGCCACCATGCGGTTGCTGGGAATTGAACTCAACACCTCTGGAAGAGCAGTCAGTGCTCTTTAACCACTGAGCCATCTCTCCAACCTCCTCCAGTTTGTTTTAGTGGCTAGAAGAATCCACTATGCTGCTCCTTAAAGCCTGAGGAGGGAAGACACCTGTATTTGGAACCACTTCCAGTGATCTGCCTCCCGTCCCTGGCTGGGTATAAGCAAAGCCATTCATCACAACTCTCACGTGGGTGGGAGTGGCTTATAAGGCTGTTTTGTGGATAAAAACAAAAAGCCTGAAGTTAATTCAACTTGACTGAAACTCAACTTACAAAAAAGAACTGCTGTTGAGCATGGCACTTGCCTTTGATCCCAGCAGTCAGGAGGTAAAGCAGGTACATTTCTTAAGAGTTCAAGGCCAGCCTGGTTTACAGAGTGAGTTCCAGAACAGTCAAGGTTACACAGAAATACTGTCATGAAGAAGAAGAAGAAAAAAAAAGAACGAAAAACTAAAGAACAACAAAAAAGTGAGCTACCATGGAATTCACTTGATCCACATTTGTGGAATGTCTGTGACCTGACACACTCTGCATGTTTGGGATACAGCAGATAGTTACATTCTAGCTTGGAGACAGGCAATATTTAGAACATAAGACTGGGCCTTGAAGTAGTGGTACTAATCTGAACATCTGTGAGGTAGAGGCAGGAGGGTGAGGAGTTCAAGGCTAGCCTGAGCTATATAGGTTGAAACCCTGTCTCAAAACACAAGCAAAAGACAGACCTGATTGGGTAAGCTTCTAATACCAATGCTCTGGAACGAGAGGCAGGCAACCTGCTGTATCCAGGCCAGCTTGGGCTACATAATTGAAACCTGCCTAAATAAATACCACAAAACCAACCATTAAGCTCAAAACTGTACACACAAAGATTGGTTGATTGTCTATTTGTCTGTCTGTCTATCCACTCATGTATCTAAAGCAAGTTAGGAATGTGGCTTACACACTGAGAAAGGGTTAGCAGAGGGCAGGAAAAGTCCAAGCTTAGCAGGTACGAACTTCTTGCTGTGTCTAGTTAGGTTGCTGAAGGGTCCAGGGGAGAAGAACAGACTCAAAAAAGAGAAAAGGGTGTTTCTGGAATGCGGGATCCAGTGTTTGTTTATGTATTTATGCATTTATATATTTGTTTACACACACACACACACACACACACATTTAAAATGGTTTTCCAAGATAGAGTTTCTCTGTATAAAAGCCTCAGCTGTCCTGGACTCACTTTGTAGACCAGGCTAGCTTAGGTCCATCTATCTTTGCCTCCCAAGTGCAAGTATTAAGGCGTGCGCCACCATGCCTGGCAATGTATGTATGAATGTATGTGTGTATTATTATTATTATTATATCTATTTTTGGTTTTTCGGGACAGTTTTTTCTGCATAGCTCTTGCTGTCCTGGAACTCACTCTCTAGACCAGGCTGACCTCGAACTCAGAGATCTACCTGCCTCTGCCTCCCAAGTGCTGGGATAAAGGCGTGCGCCACCATGCCTGGCCATGTATGTATTACTTTTATGACAGGGGCTCACTATGTGACTAGGTTAGGTTCGCATCTGCCTTAGCTTTGAGAGCAGTGCTGGGACTGCAGGTGAGCACCGCTCAGCCAGACCCACACAGGAATCTTTTTAAGAAAAATTTCCCGTAGGTGGTCTCTATCTGCCGGTCAACCTCTACCAGATGTCAGCTGGGTGGCCACCACTTCCACCACCACCACCACCACCACCACCACCATCACCATCACGGCCAAGGTGGCCAGCCCGGAGCCCGAGAAACCGGGCGGAACTCAAATCCCAGATCAGCGAAGGCTGGCGGACCGCGGGAAGAGTGCGCACCGGAAGCGGTCCTGGGAGGTGAACATGGCGACCGCCTGGGGCCTACGCTGGGGCCTAAGCCGAACTGGGACGTTGTTGCTCCCGCCGACCGCGCGCTGTGCTCGCCGGGCCCTGCACAGACAGGTAGACGGCACCACGTTCCAGAGCATCTACAGCCTGGACAAGCTATACCCTGAGTCCAAGGGCGTGGATACCGCCTGGAAGGTCCCGGTGAGCCCAGAAAGGCGGGACGGAAAGGGCGGTTCCTTTCGCTGCTAGGTGACGCGAGGAAGCCGGGCGGCTTGGATCGTTTTTTTTTGTTTGTTTGTTTGTTTTTTTTTTTTGTTTGCCCCGGGAGAAACTGATCGTCCTAGCAACCGGGGCTTGGGTGCGGGATGGGCTGGGACTGTAGGGTGTGGTTGCAACCCTCGGGGCTCGGGTAGTGTAGGCCCTGGGACAGAGCTGCCACATGCGTGTCTTTCTAGATCGTTAGTTTTTCCACGTTTGCTTCCCGGTCCTCAGGCTCACATTCTATGGGAAGTTGTGCATCCTGGACCTTTGAAAGTAGACAGAAAAACCTGAGATCCGCAAGTTGGAACGTTACCCAGTCTTTTGCCCCTAGTAACGTTGGGAAGCCTGAGACAAGGCTGGTTTGGTCCTTAAGGGTCCATGTTTAGCCTGCTTTGTGTATTGGCACTGCGTGGGGCCTGAGCAGGAAAGAGAGCTGCACCTAAAGGATTGAAAGAGCATCAAGTATTTTCATTCATCCACTCGTACCTCATTCAGCAGACTTCTTTCGAGAGCATGCTGTTAGCACAGCGCTAATTTGGGGCAGAGAGTAGTAAAACAGAAATCCTAAGGCTGTGAAGCTGGTATACTGGAGGACAGACAAAAATAAATGAATAAACCCAAGTAACACTAAATATGATACTTAAGAGATAGTAAGACTCAGAAGGAAAAAGTGAAGCTAGAGATACAGCTGTAGGTTTGCTGTTTTGACAAAGGATCTCATGTAACCTAGGCTAGCCTAGAACTTGCTACATGGCTATGCGTGCCTGATCCTTCCACCTTCATCTCCCAAGTGTAAAGATTACTGGCATGTGTCACTGTACTGTTTGTTGTGAGTAAGGCTCTTCAAAAGCCCTGGATGATCTCTAGCTTGCAGTGATCTTCCTGCCTCTCAAGTACTGATATTACAGGCATATACCAACAAACCCAGCTTAGCATTGAAGTTTTAAGTAGAGTGATCTGGGAAAAGCCTGGAAGAAGTGGGGCACAGTGGCCTCCATGTAACCCTAGCACTTGAGGCAGAGGCAGGAAAATCCGTTCATGGCCAGCCTGGATTATATGAGACCTTGTCACATACAAAGACCTGAAAGAAGGAAGACATGAGAATACTGGGGAGATGAGTGTCCCAAGCAGAGCAGGTACAACCACTTCAGAACAGTAGCGCGCTGGACAAGTGTGGCTGAGTATGGCAGTCTGCTGAAGGGACGCTAGAGAGGAGGGATGTGGGTGGGGCCAGGAATAGAATGATACAGTTTAGTTTTACAGGATTTACTGTTACACAGTGTTACAGATGTAGCCTGGAGAATGGCAATAGCTAGGTGAGTTAGGAGATTGCAGTAATGTAGGTCACAGTAACATAGGCAAGACAGGATGAGCAGGCTGGAAGCAATAGGAGCCTTGAAGATGATTAGATCCTAGGCATCTTTTGAAGAAAGTCCAGAGGATTCTTCGCTACCGGATTGGAAGTAAAGTGAGAACAAGCGGGGCCTGTGGGGTTGTAGCCGAGCAGAGGTTTACTGCAGCCCAAAGTAGGAAGTCGCCAGTATCAATGGCATTTCCACCAGCTTAGAAGGATGAAATATTTGGGGGTGAGGGGCAAGGTTTTCAGTGGCATGTCAGAGTTTCAGCCATCACAGGATGCCAGTAAAGGGATATTCAGAAGAGGCCAGAGGAAACCTGAGGAGGGTGACTTAGCAAAGAGGTGTTGTCTTCAGAGAGCGGCATGAACAGAGTGAGGTCTAGAGATAAGTGATGAAGGCATCGAGAGGTGCAGATGGACACACTTGGGCTTGGAGGCCAGAGGAGTCCCCGGGCGGGATTTGTTGCACTCTGTGGTCCTGAGGGCACTGCTGCTGAATGAAGAGCTCGATGAAGAGGAGACTGTCATGAGGAGCTCAGTCTGATACCAGCCCCCCCAAGCAGGTGAACGAGAACCTGCTCAAGGCAGACTGCTGCCAGCTTCCTGGGGGCACCAAAAGGAACAGGGCGGCTCACTAGGATTGCTGTATCAGGTTGGCAGAGGGTATTGGTGTTTAGTGTTTCTCATGTCTGTATTCTCTATCTTGTCTCATCCATCCCTTTCCCCATGAGACAGGCCACTGATGGCACCCAGCAACAGCTTAAGGCAGGGCAGGGACAGCTGGAGGCCTGAGCTGCATCTTTCTAGAGGAATGCCTCAGAGGTAGTGTCTGCGTCGGGACAGGTTTGACAGCAGGATTTGAGGCCTGAAACCTAATGCATAGCTTCCTAAAAGTGTTTATTGTATTTAGTGTGTGTGCATGTGTATGTGAGTGTGTATAAGTGTATAAGTGTACATGTGTGCACACGTGTGCATATATGTAAGAGTGTAAGTCAGAGAGAGGATAACTCACAGGAGTTGGTCCTTCTTTTATACCATGTTGATCCCAGGGAACCCACAGGGGAACTCGGGCTGTCAGGCTTGACTTTTAGGAAGTGCTTTTACCCACTGAGCCATCTCTTCAGCCCAAAATACATAACATTTGACTTGTAGCTTTATATTATTCAAGTGACTTCATCCTTTGACAGTGTGTGTATATATCACATTACAGGAGCATGCAAAACAAGCCAGCAGTGACATCCCTCTAGGTAAGTCATTTTATTGAAAATCAGACATTTTAGGCTAGGTGTCTAACTCAGTGGTAGTACTTGCCTGGCGTGAGAGAGACCCTGGCGTCAGTCCCAAGCACCACACACACAGAGCCATTTACCAGACTTCTTATGTGTTCCTTCTAGGTCTCTCCAGACCTATGAAAGGCAGAGAGACCAGCTTTGAGTACAAAAGGAGAGTCTTTGCAGCTCAAGTAGTAAATAGGCAGTGGTGTGGCCGCACATGTGCACTGCACTGCTCACCGCACATATGATGTGCTTGATGTGGGACTGTCTACATGATCTAACGCTTGAGAGATGTGGGAAGAAGGAAGGTGCAGAAGAGTGGAGGAGCCACCCTCTTACTGCTGTATCTGTATCCCTCTATCTCCGTAGTCCTGTCGGGATCTAGATATGTAGCCAAAAAGGCACACAAAACCTGCATGTAGAGCGGGATGTGGTTGAACAGTGAGATCTAAAAACAACAAACCGTCATTAGAGTGAGGTCTTTTGAGAACAAAAGAAAGACTTAGGTGCCTGTGGTCAGCACAGCTGACACGCCAAAGAGCTGTTAAGTTTGAGGCTGTGCTCTGTGATGAGTTCCGTGCCAGCTGAACTTTGGTTTGAAATCCTATCTAAAAAGGAAAAAAAGAAAAGAAAAAGAAAGAACAGGAAACTAGGCAGCCAGGAGACAGATGTCAGAGGCTCCCCCATTGAATAGTTTTAGAATTCTCTGTCAAAGCTTGGTGTGGTGGTACATGCCTGTAATCCATCACTTGAAAGATGGAGGCAGGAGAATTGGGAGTTCAAGACCAGCCTTGGCTCAATAGCAAGTTCAAGACCAGCTTGAGCTATATGAGACCCTGTCTTAGGACAAACAAACGACAAATTCTGTCCTTGCCAAACAGAGGCAGGCTTTCACAGATGTGGCCTCGAGAGCATTAAGCTCCTCCAATGGGCCCTGAGAACACACAGCCAAAAACAATACCGCTAGCCCCGTCTGACTTACTGTGTAGTCTAAGTCAACCTCCACAGTTCCCGCCCTCAGCTCTGAGCGGCAGCTCTGCAAGATCTGTGCCTTCCTCTACCTCCGCTTCTCCTCCAGCTTCTAGTCCATCGGATTCCATATCCACCATGCATTGAACCATGTAAAACTAAGTCTGTCCCTAAGCTTGAGGCCCTGAAAGCCTTCACTTTCAAACAAACAGAAAGCAGAGCAGAAGGATTTGTTAGAATGTACTAGACTTGGGTCTTGATTGTACTTCACCCATGCTGGCAGGCCTTGGGACAGTGAGTTGTCCTGAGTTTAGTTTTGACATCTGTGAATACTGTCCAGCTTTCCTGATCTGTAGTGTGTGTGTGTGTGTTTGTGTAATAGTCGTGCTGACTAACCAGTCTACACATTCAGCTCTGGGGGAATCCTCGCATGTGTATTCTCTCATTTCACAGATCGGTTAAGCATATCTTACTGTCGGAGCAGCGGTCCTGGGGGGCAGAACGTCAACAAAGGTACTGGTACCTTGTCTGCTTTAAGGAACTCAGCAACTCTGCCTGCGTCCACATTCCTGTGAAATAAAGGGGTTTTTCTGCTCAGCTCGCACACCTCCAGCTTATAATAATCCTTTCTATTCTTCTGAATGTGCCTGATTGTCTGCCTCTCAGCTGCGGATTGCTAAGACTGGGAGCGGCTTTTGAGGGTAAACAAAGAATTCACAGCATGAGAGGGCAGCCTGCTCAGTCCATGGAGTACAGGTTCCTTTTGCTCGTGAGAAAGCCCTCCCCCTGCTGTTTTCAGAGTCCAGTGAAACTGTCTTGAGGAGCCTGGGAAATTTGCATACTAGAAGTATTTGCAAACTAGAATCTTTATACTGAAGAACTTCATTAGCTTTGCGGTCTATTCCATGGCCAGTTTTGACACAGGCTAGAATAGACTGTTCCTGCTTAGATGGCTGGCTATTCCTGGGGCCTGGGCACCGACACTGTGGCTTCTAAGTCTCAGGATTGCTGTTCCTCCCTCCCCATCCACAGTGAATTCCAAGGCTGAAGTAAGGTTTCACTTGGCCAGCGCAGACTGGATTGAGGAACCAGTGCGCCAGAAGATTGCCCTCATGGTACCTACCCCCTTTCTGTCCCTGTGAATCCCTGGGGTGGGCAGAAGCTTGTGGGCCTTTCGGGCGTTCCTCATTTTCCTCCTTGGCAGCATAAAAATAAGATCAACAAGGCAGGAGAGCTGGTACTTACCTCGGAGAGCAGCCGGTATCAGTTCCGCAATCTGGCAGAATGCCTACAGAAAATTCGAGACATGATTGCCAAGGCCAGCGAGGTACCCAAGGAGCCATCCAAAGAAGACGCTCAGCTTCAGAGACTCAGGTAAGGAAACACCCTGGCAGCAAGCAGGTTCCTAAGGACCAGGGCTGGGCAGGTGAGAGGGCTGGGAGTCCAGAAGCTTCCCGCAGAGCGGTGGGTAAGGAAGCTGCTGAGAGGAGCAAGATGCAGACAGGCCCAGGTACACATCTGGCTCCTCTGACTGCACTGCTGGGCTCCCTCGGCTTCCGGCTTTGAAAGCAGTGATTGAACATCTGGGCCTCATTGCTGTTCCTTCTTTTCAGGATTGAAAAAATGAATCGGGAAAGGCTACGACAGAAAAGACTAAACTCTGCCATAAAGACCAGCAGGAGGATGACTATGGACTGAAGTCTCCCTGCCCTGCTGGCATAGACCTGAGTGCCAGTGCAGCTCAGCAGAGCGCTGACACACACTGGAGACTTTTCTCGATTAACTGGAGCCCTGCCCGAGCAGCGTTCCTTTGGAGGGAGGCTGCAGATCATCCAGGGCTGCCCCTTCCGTTATCCACCTCATGAATCTACTGGCTGCAATAAACGTCGAAGCACAGGAGCCTGTTTCCAGTGAGAGCTTTGCACAGGGCTCGTACCTTTCAGTCTAAACCCACCTTATAGTTGAGCACATACAGCAACAGAGGATTGTGAGTCGGTCCACAAGGAACACACAGTTAGGAGGGCCGAGATAGGTGAGCAGACATTTGAGCTGGATCTTCAGAAAGACAAACTGAACACAATGGGCTGGGAAGAAGCTGGGTGGCAGAGTTAACAGGGAAGTCAGGGACGCCTAATGGCAAATTGTGCAGGAGACTTTTGAGAGGTGTACCGGGCAGGTAGACACATAAGAGCCCCCAAATCCATTGAGCTCCATTCCCAGGTCAGAAGTCCCGGGTTATTTCCTTACATATGTAATGGGTGGATGTGTGTGTGCCACACGCGCACACAGAGGTTAGAGAGCAACTAGCAGTTACCTCTTCCTCCCTGGGGACAGAACGCAAGTCTCAGGCCTAAGGGCAAATATCTTCACCTGCCCAGCCATTTCACACTCTCTCGTTTATTTAGTATCAGGTGAGGTATGCATGTCTGGTGGGGAGAGGACAACTCGTGGGTGTCAGTTCTCATCCTCCTCCATGTAATCCCAAGGACCAATCAGACTTGGCCACAAGCACCTGTAACTGCTGAGCCATGTCACCAGCCCCTGAAGATTGTTTATTATACACCCCAACCCCCAAATGTATTTATTTTTAAAACAAAAAATTAAGGCCAGAGAAAGAACCTTGCTCCCCAGACTGCCCTGAGTTAGATCCCTGGTACCTACATGATAGAACTGACTCGGGAGAGGTGGTTTCTGACCTCCACAGCTCTGTGAAACATTCATGTGCACATACAAATATAACTTAAATTTTCTTAATCAAATAAGCTTTGCCCTGGTCAAATTTCCCAGAGACCAACTAGAATCTGGATTCCACATTAGCTTGAAAATTGAGCATCGTTAGTGTCAAGCAAAGTCAAGTTAACTACAGGAGGTAAAACACTGTTGGGTTGCATGGAAATTTGGTAAATTTGCTTTGTCATTTTATTCTGCTCCAGGGTTCTGGCATGCAAGAGAATCTATGTCTAAAATGAAAACCTCCAAGTTGATGTGCTGTCACTGGACTTGGGTGGGGGTTTATAACAATTCCATTATTAATCTTGTTAGCAGTTCCCCGGGTCATTGCTGATCCTGGCGGCTCCTCCTTCACAGCTTCCTACAGTTGCCCAATCTCCACATTGCTCCAAATGCTTTCAAACTTCAGCTTTACCTCCAAGCATGGTCCCCGCTGCCCTCCCCCTCCATCCCCCACCCCGTAGCAGCGTTTAGTGAAGTCAGCATTGAGAAACAGAGCAGGAAATTGTTAGGATTAACTACAGGGACCAATTATTCCACTCGGACAAGCCATTCATTAAACAAATGCTTCCTGTGCTCAGTTACATAGTTACATACGCCACACATACCTCCTTTCAAGTTTCAGTCCTTTCCCAGAACCTCTACACCTACCACGAAGCCATTGCCGAGCTATACCTCCCAGACTGCTCAGCGCTTCCATTCCCTAAAGTGCGTTTTAACATTACTATACTAAGCTAGCTGTCTCTCCTGGTCTCGTTTTCCTCTCTTCCTGCTCTTTCGCCGCTCGCCCTCCCGTGTATTGCGTATTTGCAAAGGACATACGTAGTGTTTGAATGTTTCTATCGTTACTGGAAGGATCGGGAAGATTTTTAGTGCTTATGATTCAATACTGTCAATATTATGACTGATATTTGTCGTCCTTTCTTTCTTGTTTCACTGTCAGTTCTTTAGAGGTGTATGGAGAAACAAAATAGCGCTAGGGGGCGGAGGGAAGGGTGGAAAATTGACGCCCCGGAAACTTTCACTCATTCTGCGTCCGGATGAACAGGCGACCTCAAGGCACCCCCTAGGCTCTACCCCGTGCCCGCTGTGCAGCTGGATAGCGCGGGCGTTTTAGTACAGGTCCCAGCTTCTCCCTGGGTCAACAACCAAAAAAAAAACAAAAAACAAAAAAAAAAACGCCTTTAAGTCGGACCGTTCAGAGGTATAGTCGTGAGGCCATTAGGACGGAAAAGGCGACAGCCACGTGTTGTGGGCCCCAGTGGCCTAATGGATAAGGCACTGGCCTCCTAAGCCAGGGATTGTGGGTTCGAGTCCCACCTGGGGTAGAAAGGGTTATTTTTGTTTTTTTACCTCACCGAAGATAAATGGAGGCCACACTAACCTTCAAGACTATGGGATGCGCATGCTCGGGATGCGGAGGGCCTTGAAGAACTAGGGTACAAAGCAATACGCGGTCAGCACAGCCTTGGGTAGAGTACCGTTTACAAACCGAGCTAAATGACTGGTCACAAATTGGCCTCTCGAGAGAACTAAACAAAGCCTGGCCAAGCGGCAGGATGTGCGCGTACGATTCTGTCTCCAAAATTAAGGGAGCACCACCCCAGGTGGGACTCGAACCCACAATCCCTGGCTTAGGAGGCCAGTGCCTTATCCATTAGGCCACTGGGGCGCGATAAAAAACGATGTTCACGTGGTCCGTGATAGCGCAACGTGCTGACGTGACCAACCCTATCCCGGAACAGTGACAGAGCGACTCCGCTCTGGCATGGGGACCCGACACAGATATCTCCTCGACCCGGAGAAAAGCCGGAAGACGACGCCCTTACATCGAGGGGCTGCGAGATGGAAAAGGGTCGCAATCCAACCCGCGTGCACAGGGGCTGACCAGAGAGCACTCAGACTAGCCGAAGTCGGATGAGCTCCCCACCAAGCCACGTAGCTGGGCTACCCTACTCCCAACCGTCGCTGCTCGGAAGTTACAGAAGCCACAAACGTCACCGGTTGTCTGTCTTCGGAGCAGCTCCTGTACTTCATCAAATAATACGTTCCAGTGAAGGTACGAGCTTAGGCAGACCGCGTGGCCTAATGGATAAGGCGTCTGACTTCGGATCAGAAGATTGAGGGTTCGAGTCCCTTCGTGGTCGAAATGTTTTCATCCAGATGTATCTCTTTCAACCAGTCTTAACTTTAATTAGCATTAAATTGCTCCCAGGTCTTAAATAGAAAAAAAAAAAAAAAAACGTATTGAAAGCCCTTAGATTTGTTGTTTCTTTCAGATATGTTTTTGTGATGTCCATGGTCACCTTAACCTCCTGAGTGCTGGGATTGTAGGCATGTGTCACCATGTCTTGTTTGAGGGCTTAAATCATGTATTTATGTGTCTATTTAACTCTTTTTTTTTTTTTTTTGGTTTTTCGAGACAGGGTTTCTCTGTATAGCCCTGGTTGTCCTGGAACTCACTCTGTAGACCAGGCTGGCCTCGAACTCAGAAATCCGCCTGCCTCTGCCTCCCAAGTGCTAGGATTAAAGGCATGAGCCACCACGCCCGGCAGGTGTCTATTTAACTCTTGAATGAAACAATCCACAGGGAAAATGCCTAGCTTCATTCTCTCCTGCTGCTAAGCTGTTCCAGCAAGAGAATATACCCTTGGATGCCTCCCAGCCAGGCTGGGGACCCAGAGCAGTGGAGAGTAGCTCTCACCTCGAAACCCTCCGTGCTTCCATACAGTGAAGGAGGGGAGGGGTGGAGGAAAGGTTAGGTGGGTAGGCCACAGCAAGCTGTGTTGCCAAGGTGGGAGTGTCACCAGGGGTGGGGGCAAAAGGATGGCTTCCAGAGGTTGGCAAAGGTCTTCTTTTTATTATTATTAAAATTTATTTATTTTACGTGAGTACACTGTAGCTGTTTTCAGAAACACCAAGGGCATCGCATGAGATTCCATTACAGATGGTTGTGAGCCACCATGTGGTAGCTGGGACTTGAACTCAGGACCTCTGGAAGAACAGTTAGTGCTCTTAACTGCCGAGCCATCTCTCCAGACCAGATCTATTCTTTTAACTTAGCAGTTGTTTACTTCATAAAGATGTATACACCAATCAATGTCCTCAATTTCCTGTTTCGGTATATGTTCCTTTAGCAAAAGATTTGTTTGCAGAAAGGGCTGGCCTCAAATTTACAGAAATCCACCTACCTCTGCCTCCCTAGTGCTGGGGTTAGAGTTCACCCTAACACTTGAATGTTGTTTCTTAGAAGTACAATAGCAATAGTTTCTAGTTTGCTGAGGCAACATTTAAAACTGATAATATAATGTCTCTTCTAAAGTGGCTTTCCCCCCACAGACAGGGGGTAGCAGAGGTCTGAGCCCTGGAGCTCACAGATGCTCATATGTTGTTATGCCTATAATGTCCACAACAGCAGCATGCCACACAGAGTTACCCCTCAGTCATGGCCCTGGCACCCCACTGAGAAGCCATGGTTTCTTCACCAGCCCCTACCCTACAGACTGGGACACCAGACTGATACTCAGCCAGCCCCTGCAGCTCCTTTTAGCCTCTCCCTCACTCATGCTCTCCAAACAGGATTTTAAACTACAGCAGGTGATATAGGGGTGCTTAGATATATATTTAGAAGCTTCCCAGGCTACGTCATTCTCATTACAATACTGATGTTTGTGAGAACAGGGGACTCCCAAGACTCAGCAATTGTGTACTGGTCACAGGTGATGTGTGAGTTAGGGCTGTCTCCCCACCACCTTAACTGTTTCTGTTTGTATGTGTGTGTGATATAGGGGCCAGGACACACATGAGAGAGCACAGGACAATCTGCAAAAGCTAGCCTCCCCATATTATGCCCTGCTGTTCAAGCTCCAGCAGTCTCAGGAACTAGTTTCCTACCATCTGCCCCTTGGACCTGCTCCACATAATGCTTCTGGTGGGGCCCCCTCACAAACATGTATCTACTTAGAGACCATAGCCAGCACTATTTAAATGTTTTATTTCATGTCTGCCAGGGCTCCGTCCTAGGCTGCTTCATAGGTTCTCGATGGGCTGGTGGGGCCAGTACGGGTACTTCTTCTTGTCCAGCTTGGTTTCTGGGAAGATCTCATTCAAGTCATCAATTGTCATCTGGTCAAAGGGAATTATGTTCCTCATTTTCTCCAGCTACAAAGAGCAGAAACCTGTTAGCTATAGGAAATGGGCAAGGCCACTGAGGCCAAAACAAGAATCCAAGGAAGATCACTGCCATGCAGTGACAGAGACTATAGGTCCCAGAAAGAGGCCATGGTTCATCCTCACCTGCTTCTCATACTCCTGGATCCTGAGCTGAGATCCAGACACAAACTCAGCACAGTTCTTCACCTTTAAGAGAAAAAAGAAACTGTCCTGAAGCCAAACTGTGTCCTGACCCCTGAGGATGGGGGGCTCAGTCTGCTCCTTTCCTGCTGCCATCTACAGAAGAGCATGCTTGGCCCAGTCCCAAATGCTTTTGTTGAGGACAAGCGACACCTTTCAACACCCACCCAGCAGTCAGGCAGGAAAGCAGCTTAGGATTGATCACTCAACCAACAGTCGAGATAAGTCATGTACTGCCCCCAACCCCCATCCCCAGGTTCCACTTTGGCATGAGGTATTTTCAGACATATAGGTATTTGAGAGCTGAATGGTTATGTTCTAAACCTGATGTCCTGTTCTTTTTTTTTTTTTTTTTTTTTTTTTTTTTTTTTTTTTTTTTTTTTTTTTTTTTTTTTTTTTTTTTNCCACCACGCCCGGCTTGATGTCCTGTTCTTAACAGACCTGTTGAGTGTAAGCACTGAGCCACTCAGACTTACAGAGCTCTGGCTGCCCTCTAGCTCAGACATAGGGCATCAAAGTGCGACACCAGGCCTGGGCTTGCTGGCTTCTTTCACTCAGTATTATTTTTAGATTCATGTGGCTGCATTTACTAGCATTCCAGTCCTTTTGACTCTCACACTTTAATCTTCAATTTAACTCACTCTCTACCCTTGCTACGAAGGAAGCTGCAGGATCTGACTATAGTGGTACTTGCTTTATAACCCCACCTTTGGGAGGTTGAAGCAGGGGGATCACCATGAGTTTGAGGTTAACCAAGGTGACACAGTGACACCTTACAATAAAACAAACAAAAACCCAGGATATTTTGGAGGGGGAAAAAAAACAAAAACAAAAAATTAAACAAAACAACCACAGAAATGCCCACCCACTACTTACATCCTCCTTCTCCTCCTGGTCCACCAGGGCTGTGTATTTATCCTCAGGCATAGGAATCTTCAGGGCATTATACTATAAACAGAACAGAGACATCACTCTTGTAGCCCCAAAGCCTGAAGGCTGAAAGCCTCTACTTCTTACAGGCCACACGGGACACTCTCACTTCCTAAGATCTCTGTGTTTGGTGGGAAGACTCGGAAGGCCCCCTCAGCCCGTCACTAATCACCCCAGGACCCTCCCACGTTTCCTCCTCACAGCAAGCATCACTTTGTTTCCCCATCTCAAAAGGGCTGCCACACTTGATAAAAGTCACCCAGCATCTTACAGTCTAAGACATTCTTTTTCACACAGAACCCTTGAGGGCTGACTGGTAGGAATCGTATTTGCAAATGAGGCATTTAGTATCACAGCCTTGGCACCGTATACTAAGCCACACAGAGCAGGTCTTCTAGAAGCACCTTCAAATAATAAGCAAATGAACTTTGGATTCCTGAGATATTATATTATTGTACTTAATGTGCAGGTACCAAAAGAACACAGGTCACTGATGGGGCTGAAGAGATGGCTCAGCAGTTTTGTACACTGGCTGCTCTTCCAGAGGACCTAGGTTCAATTCCCAGCACCTATATGATGGCTCACAACAGCCTGTAACTCTAACTCTGGAGCATCTAGTATCATCAAGCTTCTTCTGGAATATATGCAGGAAAAACACCCATAGAACATCCATAGACATGAACTCATCGTTTTAAGAGAAGAGGTTGGAGAATGGCAGAGGTTGGAGGGTGGGAAGGACTGTTAGTTTACAAGAAGGAGACAGGTAAGAGACTAAAGGCGAACTCAAGAAGAGAGCTGGCTCTTGCAGTCCTTCGGCTCCTGGGAGCAAGGCTACCTGTACTGCTGACTGACTGAACCCTGATTCTCTACAGGTGCTCACTAAATCCACCCCAGGGCCTTTGGCCAAACCCACTTCGCCCCACCTACCAGCCCCTTACAAGATAGAGCTTTACTTAATTATCTGAAGACTCACCTTCTTTTCAAAATCATCCACCAAGCCAGGCTTGGCCACATTGGCCTTGTAGTAAGCCCAGTCGATTGCAGGTGGTTTCTCAGGCAGACTAGCCAACCTGCTCATATGGAAAAGGAAGTCAGCCTTTTTGTTCCTGGACTAGAATGAGCAAAAGACACTAGCTACAGAGCAAACTCCCCATCCCTTACACACTGGAGTGTCAAGCATGCTTTTATCTGAAGGGCCACCACAAAAATGCCAAAAATGCTTTCATTTGCAAAACACATTGTTTCTTTACTCTCCTCAGACTATTAGAAATGCCTAGCTAGGGCTGGCAAGATGGCTAAGTGGGTAAAGGCGCTTGTTGCTAAACCTGAGGACCTGTATTCAATACCCAAGACTCACATAGTTGAAGGCAGACAGCCAACCCCACAAGTTTTCCTTTTGATATGCACACACAGCAGCAGATGCGAACTCATATACTTACTAAATACTAAGTGGATGTGATAAATGTCAAAACATTGCTTCCAGGTTCAGTAACAAGGATGGGAGGCTCCCTCTTACCGCATACTGACCTGGTGTGGAAGGTCTCATTCCAGGACTTCAGGGCATTTCCAATTGCCTTCTGGTTTGTCGGCATGACCTCCACAAAAGATACCCAGTCAATGGTTTTTAGAGCAAGTTTACGCCCAGCCATCTTGGGATACTAGAAAACAAAAGAGGTCAGCTTAAACAGTGCCTCTGGAGAGAGCCCCTGAGGGAGACCATTCCAGAGAAATACAAGTGGTTAAGAGATGGATCAGCACCAGCATTTGATGGGTATATAAGTGCAACAGATGAATTTGGATTTAAACCAGGACTAGGGATGTAGCTAGTTGTTAGAATGCTTGCCTGGCATGGACAGAGCCCTGGGTTCCCTCTCCAGCACCAGAAACACTGAGGTAGAGGCAGAGAATCAAAGTTCAAGGCCACATGAGAGATATGAGAGCCTGTCTCAATACATCAATAAAGCTCTACAACCCAGAATATAAACATGTTCTCTCCTACCAGGCTGCCCCTCCTCTATCCCAACTCATTTCTATTCTTTGCAAACATTGCTAAAGGAAGTCATAAGCTGCCCCAAAGCTAAATAAGCAACTGTGTTTGGCCACTGACTCTCCACCATATGTTAATTTTGACAACCCCAGCCATTCACTTGAACCGTCGTGCCCAGGTCATCCTGTCCACAGCACACATACCGTGCACTTTCAGAGGCGTTTTTACACAAATGATACTGTGAAAAGAAGGTGACTGGAGCACTCTTGAGACCAAGACAAGGAAAGATACAGAAAATAACTATGAACAGAGCTAACCGAAAAGTGGAATCTACACAAGCTCTGAATGGGAGATACCTTCCTATCGATCAAAGTTGTCAAATGCGCGCTCGCTCTCTCTCTCTCTCTCTCTCTCTCTCTCTTCTCTTCTCTTCCTTCCTTCCTTCCTCAGTACAGCTTACGTCTCTAGGAAGACAGAGACTAAGACAGTTGTCGAGTGAACTAAGGTTGCCAGAGAACGAAGTGCACGAGACACGAGAGAAAGCAGGAGTTACAGACTTTTTATTATCTGGTTAATCTCTAGCCCTGGTTGTTTCTCAGACAAATTAGCCAGCCTGCTCTTATGGAAACAGGTCATGAGCATAGAGAATGGCCAATAGTTAATTAGATCAATCGGTAAACCTCACGAGGGCTCCTCCATTAGAAGGGAAAAACGTAGCGTTGGGGTCTGCTAGGTGTCTTGTCCTCTCTGAAACTTACCACCCTAGCTCTGTGATGTTTTCCCGACCCCTAAACTCCACTCCTGAGATCGCCACACAGTGTGAGACCAAAGTTTGTGGCAACATCTAAATCCACGGTGATTGGCTAAGTCACTGCCAGGCCCCAGGCTCGCCGCGCAGGGAGGCGAGCAGGGCAAAGCAGTGACCTCGGGCGCTCGACCAGTGGGGCAGCTCGAAATCCCGACGTCCTCCGTGGAGCTAGAACAAGTGTCGAAGCGAGGTCTGGAATACAATACAAAGGAGTCCGTGGGGATCCGACCCAACACCAAAGACCCCACTCACCTTCACCGACCCCCGGCGGAGTGCTCGCTCTCTCCAGCAGCAGGGAACGGAAGTGTGTTGCCGGAAGTTCTCCCGATGGCCAATCCGAAAGCTTAATAGGCGGGTCTCATGTCACACTTTAGCCAATGAGCATGGAGTCCTGTGTGGTATGTCCCACCCTGGAAGGCGGGCGCAGCGCCTGCGCCGTCGGGGATCCCTTTCCCCCTGCCCCACCGCCGCGGATGGGCAGGCCCGGCTCTCCCTGCCGAGGAGTGGGCCGGCCCGGCGGCGCGCGGGCAGCGGCGGCCCAAGATGGCGGAGCTGCAGCTGGACCCGGCAGTGGCGGGGCTAGGAGGGGGTGGCGGCAGTGCGGTGGGCGACGGCGGCGGCTCGGGCCGCGGACCCCCCAGCCCTCGCCCTGCCGGCCCGACACCCCGCGGACACGGCCGCCAGCCCGTCGCCGTCGCGCAGCCGCTGGAGCCTGGGCCCGGACCTCCGGAGCGGACGGGAGGCGGCGGGGCGGCCCGCTGGGTCCGGCTCAACGTGGGCGGCACCTACTTCGTGACCACCAGGCAGACCCTAGGCCGGGAACCCAAGTCCTTCCTCTGCCGCCTGTGCTGCCAGGAGGACCCGGAGCTGGACTCGGACAAGGTGCGCCCCGCCCTCGGGCGCGCCCCCGGGTGTTGGGACCCATTTCAGGCTGGTGTTCCGATCTCTGGGAAGCGTTTCCCTCCAGCGGGTCCTGCAAACCCGGACTTGAGTCCACTCTTTTCCCCCGAGTTAGCACTGGCCACCTCAGAATGATCTCCCGTCCCTGTTCTGCCCCATCTATAGGCACACTCCGGCTTCCCTTCACACCCCGCTCTTTTCTCAGCTGCTCCTTCCTGGAGTTGTCTACCTGCACCCACGGGAGCCCCCCCTTCGTACTCCTCACATTCCCTGTCCCTCCTGGGGACCACTCCTTCTCAGATCTGCATGAGTTTTCCTTCGACTCCCATACGGACCCCTGCTGCTGGTGCCAGATGCACTCAGAACTGGGTCAGGGTGAATGACCACATCTTGGTCACTTTCGGAAGACTCAGGTCCTGTTCCATCCCTGTGCAAGTGGTATTAAACTCGGGTTTAATGATAGCGTCCACTACTGAAGGCTGCAGGAAGTGCTTTGTGATACATCCTGTGGTCGTGATAAAATCCTGGTCTCGGACCTTGTGTACGGTAACAGTCACCGATTCAGTACATTTTTGGAAGTAAATGCACTCCTTGGAAAGATAGTTTGCTCGGTTAGGACCCAGAGAATGTGTAACGTCAAACACAGGGTTGAGCAGTGGCAAGACATGCCATTCATTTCCAGTTTGAACTGTAACTTTTTCAGGTTCACCTTTGACTCTCAAACGCATCCTTGGCTGTAGCCATAAAGCACTCCCATGGTTAGTAGACTTGCATAAACACTTAATCAATTTCATCTGTTCTCTGATACTAAATTGATGAGAGCCTTACCCCTCCTAACTAAAAGAGACTCCAGAACTCCTGTTTATAGGGAATTATTTTTATATATCCTAAATCTTCCTTATGGCCACACAAGCCAGTTTCTTGTTTCTTTTACTGTAAAGATGAGTAGGATTAAAGATGCTCTGAGCCAAGTCCTGGCAGTACCAAGCTTCCTCTGTGCACAGATCTAGGGTGTGTGAGATCACAGCTGCCAGTGCGGGACTCCCACTGGTGTTGGCCTTGGGCTCAGGAGAGCTGCCAATAGAATGGAGGTTTTCTCAGAATTAGGACTGTAGTCCAGGGGCAGTGGAGGAGTCAGAACGCTTAACTCAGCTTTGGGAGTTCCTTCATCCCCTCCCTGTAGCTAGTACCCTACAGGAGAATGTTAACAGACTGTGGGGTCTACCTAGTAAATAAAGGGCTCAGCAGGGAGGGTGACTGTGCATCTAAGACATCTGACCTGATATGATCTTAAAGCCAGCCTCTGGTCAGTAGTTTAAAATAAGCAAACTGTAGCAAAACCGGCTTAGTAAGTAAGTAAACAAACAAATAAATAAATAAATGGTTTTTAGCTGACAGAATGACTTGCCTGAGTGCCCTGGCAGATTAGAGAAATGCTATTTAGAAAATGTTGCTGAAGGTTCATAGTGCTTGGCTGTGCTCGGTTGACAGGATGAGACTGGAGCGTATCTGATTGACAGAGACCCTACCTACTTTGGTCCTATCCTAAACTACCTCCGCCATGGGAAACTCATCATTACCAAGGAGTTGGCAGAAGAAGGTAAGGACACCTGGCTGGTTTCAAACTTGCGGTTGATTAAAGCTGCTTCGAGGACTTTGGGTTTGGTTTGGAATCTTCCTTGAGCTTGCGCAGGTGTAAGAGTCAGTGAAAGTAAGCAGGTAGCCTCCAGCTCCTGGGCTTGTCTGAGAGCCTGGAAGGAGGTCTGCAGAGCTGTGTCAGCTGTAGTGTGGAGCCGGCTGGCCCTGCTTGCAGAGTCTGCTTTAGGCTTGTAAACCTGCAGGGCTGCCACTGTTCCCCATCACATGTTTCGTATTCGATGGCATTGAGTGCCTGAAGCGCCCCATCTTTATCAGCCAGGTATTTTCATTTTTCCATTTTCCTTTGGACTTGTGAAAATAATGTTAATAAATGCCTGACCTCGTTTCTTAAGACTCTGGTCTCATGCTTCTCTGTGAAGTCGTGCAGCTGACCTGATTCACTCTCCAACTCACTGGCAGGCATGTCGCTGGCTCCTTGTCATTCCACTTTGTAGGGCATTTGGATCGTAAGTGGGTCTAGGCTTCTATGTAAAAGGACTGCCTGGTCTCTGGAGGCATCCAGTGGAAATTTGGAGTCCTTTTCTAAATCCAAGGCCCCTGATCTAGAGCCCGTACCTTTGGATAGCAGAGCTTGTGATGGCAATCCTCATTAGTGAAGTAGCCTGGGAGCTGCCCCCTTGGGTCAGGAAAGAGAGGAACTGTTCATTCTTGCCCATTCTCTGTCTCACGTTCCCTTTCCTGCTTACTCTTTCTCCCTGAAGGGAGTCTGTCTATAAATGACCTTTTTAAAACAAATCACACAGTGCAGTAGTGGCACACATCTGTAATCCCAGCACTCAGAAGGCAGAGGCAAGTGGATCACTGAGTTCGAGGCCAGCCTGGTCTACAGAGAGAGTTCCAGGACAGCCAGGGCTACACAGAGAAACAAACAAACAAAAAATCATTTCAGATGCATACATAAGAAGTAGGAAAAGGAGCCAGGCGTGGTGGCGCACTCCTTTAATCCCAGCACTTGGGAGGCAGAGGCAGGCAGATTTCTGAGTTCGAGGCCAGCCTGGTCTACAAAGTGAGTTCCAGGACAGCCAGGGCTACACAGAGAAACCCTGTCTCGAAAAACCCTAAAAAAAAAAAAAAAAAAAAAAAAAAGAAGTAGGAAAAGGTGTAATAAGGCGTAAAGTGTCCACACCCATTTTGTTAACTGGTAGCCTCTTAACAATCTTTTTATGTTTTTAATATAAATAAATAAATAAAACCCAGTAAGCTTTGTTGAGCTAGCGAGGTGACTCACCAGGTAAGAGCTCTTGTTGCCCAGCCTGACAGCCTGAGTTCAATCCCTGTCACGCCCACGGCAGAAGGAAAGGATCGATTACAGCAAGTTGTTCTCTGACCTCCAAGTTCTTGTCCTTTTCACCATATGTGCAAATAGATAATTGTGGTTTCCTTTGTTTTTTTGAGACCCTCAATCTGTAGTCCTGGCTGATCTTGAACTCACAGATTCTGCTGCTGATGCTGCTGGGATTAAAGGCATTAAAGCCACCACACCTGGCAAAAATAAATAATTGACAAAAATAACTTTGAAAACACTTTATTTTGAAATAATTTTGGGCTTAGGGGAAAAAAAGCATGAATAATACAAAATTCCCTTTACCAGGATTCACCAGTTTTGGTCATTTTTTTTTAAATCCCTGAACTTTGTCTCCTAGGCACTTCTACCCCTACCTCTCCTCCCTCCTTCTCCTAAGAGGTTTTACTTCTGAACTGTTTGAGGCTAGATTTTGAATTTCATTCCTTAATAATTCTCTGTGTTACTCTAAAACCAGGACCTTGGCATGATCCTCCCTAACAGCTCAGGAGATTTGATATTGATTGTTTATCTGCACCCCCTTCCCAGTTTCTCAATTGTAATAATGTTCATTAGAGCATTTTCTTCCTAGCTCGGGGGCAGACATTCCATAATTACGCTATCTAAAATCTATAATTTTGTTTACCATGAGAGGAGTCGCTGATTGCCCCACACACACACACACAAGGATCAAACCTTGCTAGGCAAAATTTCTGCCACTGCCCAGCCCTGACTGAAATAATTATCCTATTAAATTTGTAAGGTAATATACATGTCCCTATCAATCTGCCCTTTTTAGGGAAAACAGGAAAATGCTGCAGGGTTGGGAACTATCGAGTGTGGCAGGTTCCAGGAGCAGGTGACATATGGACAGCTAGTCAGCAGGTGCTAGGAGGAGGCAGGAGGGGGAGACAGGAGGTGCACCCTGTGCTTGATTCCCCTCAGTGCGAACTCTATGGGCAAGCCCTGAGAACAGAGTCAGATCTCTTAAGTTCCTAGGCTGCAGGGGAGCTGGGATTGTGCCTTGCCTTGCTGATCCCCCGGCTCTCACCTCTGACCACAGCCTGCTCCTCCTTCTAGGTGTGCTGGAGGAAGCTGAGTTTTACAATATCGCATCTCTCGTGCGGCTGGTTAAGGAAAGGATACGAGACAATGAGAACAGAACTTCACAAGTAAGGTGTCTGGGACTGCTAAGGACAAAACCTGTCCAGGCAGCTGTCTGTCTGTGATGTGAAGGACATGCCCTCTCCTCCGGTTCAACAGTGGCTGTGGGAAGGGCCCAGCTAGGTCTTGCACTCCCCTGCCTCAGCTTCCCTAGTGCTGGGATTGCAGCCCCAGAGAGCTCGTTCTTACTGGTGGAGCATCCGAGTCCCTCAGTGGGAAGCCCACAGTCTCACCTGCACCTGCCCTCCAGCTGCTGCAGAGAAAACCCCGTGCAGCCTCGTTCCCTCACAGCTTTAGATTTTATACTGACTTAGATGTGATAAATGAAAGTGCAGACAGTGGGGCATACTCCAGCTTCTTCCAGTCCTTCATCTGGGCTGAGCCCTTCCTTCTGTGGTGTGGGAGCCGTTGGGATTTTGTAACAGGAGGTCTTTGCTCCCAAGAACTTTGGAGTCTAGCAAGAGAGAAAAGACTTTCTTTTCTTTGTATAAGAATGGCCATAGCTGGGCTGGAGAGATGGCTCAGCAGTTAAGAACACTGACTGCTCTTCCTGGGGTCCTGAATTCAATTCCCCGTAACCACATGGTGGCTCACAACCATCTGTAATGGGATCTCATGCCCTCTTCTGGTGTGTCTGAACATAGCAACAGTGTACCCATATAAATAAATAAATCTTTAAAAAAAAAAAGCCGGGCATGGTGGCACACGCCTTTAATCCCAGCACTCAGAAGGCAGAGGCAGGTGGATTTCTGAGTTTGAGGCTAGCCTGGTCTACAAAGTGAGTTCCAGGACAGCCAGGGCTATATAGAGAAACCCTGTCTCAAACAAACAAAGAATGGCCATAGCCACCTGTCTAATGACACTGTGGTGTCTTCATTAAAGAAAGGGCAATCAGAGCTGCTTAGCCACTCCTCTGAGACGTTGCAAAGACTGGAGACTTACTCCGTCTGTGCTAGAAGGCTTCTCTTATTGATGTCCACAGTAGACTTACACTTGGGCAGATGCTCTCTACTCCTGGCCATCTTACATCCCCATGGCATCTTGCCTTGTAGATATTTAGTAATAGAGGTTTTGGAAGTCTAGCTTTATCCCCAGTTTCCCACAATCTAAAATAAAAGAGTGCTTAGTAGAAGTTTTATGGTGTAATCTGAAGCCACCCGAATCCTGGAGCCTGAGTGCTCTGCATTCCTGGCCATAAGTTGATCCCTTGAGAGCATCCTAGGGTTTCTATTTGATGGCAGCAGTTAACTGAATTAGTCCTCCAGGCTCGGAGGCTTGAGCACTGATACCCAGTTAGAAGCTTTCTTGTTTTAGGAATGTCAGGACCTTTTATGTTGATTGATCTTCCATCTGTCCTTTTCAAGAAGAGAACTCTGAGAAATGGGATGATATTAATATTGAAAGGTGCCCTCTTTCCTGTCTACATGCTTCTCAGATTCAGTTGGTTGGCTGTGTAGATTTCTAGATCTTACCTCTTTGATCTTGTGCACTGCCAGTTGTGCATGGCAGGTGTTCGAGCAGAGCCTGAGGTGTGGAGTCCCTAAGTCTGTGTTTGCCGTGGTCTCTTCTCTCTCTTGGTGTCTGACAGGTTTCTAAATACTTTCCTGTTCATGTTTGTTTGTTTGTTTGTTTGGTAGTTAGTCTTGGTTCTTTTTGGAGCACAGGAGGATTGACTCTGGAAGAGGAAAAAGAGAGCCAATGGCAGCTTAGATCCTAGGGCCTTTGCCCACTCTGGCCAATATCACATATCTTTTGGGATGCCCTGATTGCTTCCAAAATGTATAGGCAAATAAATGGATAGAACCAAAGGAATTATCAGTGGTTTGTATTTACAAGGAATGGCATTCCTGACTTAGAGCTATGTTAGTAGTCTTTGTTCTCTAGTTTATGGTTTTGCCTTTCAGTGTGTCTAGGGTGGAAGCCAGGGTCACACAGTACTAGACAGTACTAGACACTGCTGAGCCACATCCCCAGCCCTAAAGACACTTGTTTGTTTCTTAGTGGGTTTGTTTGTTTGGTTGGTTTTGGTTTTTCGAGACAGGGTTTCTCTGTGTAGCCCTGGCTGTCCTGGAACTCACTTTGTAGACCAGGCTGGCCTCGAACTCAGAAATCCGCCTGCCTCTGCCTCCCAAGTGCTGGGGTTAAAGGCATGCGCCACCAGGCCTGGCTGTTTCTTAATGTTTTGACATGCAGCCTCTTCCCTCCTGTTTTATCTTTCCGAGTGTTCCACGCCCACCACAGGTACTCAGGAAATCCTAGGCTGAGGGAAGCTAGGCAGGAATGCAGACAGAAAATAAATGCTCCTTTCTTGTTGTCTCACACCTCTGTAACAGGAATATACTGGTAAACATTGGCAGCTTCCTGGGAGCCTCAGCAAAGGGAAACTAATGAGTGTCTGTAGAGTGTGTGTTTTCTTCTTGATATGATAACATATTAATACTCAGTTCCCATCCACAGGCTGCATGCTGTAGTCCCCACACATGGGAAATGGAAACAGGGCAGAATCAGGAGTTTGAGACCGGGTTGGGAATAGAGTGAATTCCAGGACATTTTGGACAGACGTGCCAGGTGTGATAGTGCATGCTGTTAGCCCAGAGCTTGGGAGGCAGAGGAAGATGAACCTTGAGTTCAAGGCCAATGTGTTCTACAAATGAATTCCAGGACAGCTAGAACTACATAGTGAGACCCTGTCTCAGAAAGAAGACAGTATGAGGCTGAACAGCTACATCTTCATAGGTCTTCTATGGACACCCACAAACACATGCCATACACATACATACACATAAAATAGTTTTTAAAAAGGTAATTTCCATAATTTCCATTTATATTCAGTCTGGAGCACCAAAATTACATTGTGTATTTTAGCATCTAAGTCACATATAAAAAGTGACTTTCCTGCTGTCCCACGAGCTGTCCGTCTGAAGCCAGGTTTATGGCATGCTTTGGTTCGTGTCCTTTGCCTTGCTTTCTGTTCTTGTAGCTGGTGAGCTTTCCTTCCCCCCCCTTGATGCTATTTGGAAAGTGAGGTAGTGGGTGGTCTGAGAACCCACCTCCAGGCAACTGTGGACGGTGGGGTCCTGCAGGGGTCCCCACACTGCTGACCTAGTCGGCCTGTTGTTGCAGGGCCCCGTGAAGCACGTGTACAGGGTCCTGCAGTGTCAAGAGGAAGAGCTCACACAGATGGTCTCCACTATGTCTGATGGCTGGAAATTTGAACAGGTATGTTGCTCAAAGAGAAGCAACCCCAGAACCTCATCCCAGGGAGTCAAAACCAGCCAGTCCGTAGCCCTGGGGTGGAGGTGGGTGAGGCAGTGCGACCCCATTTTCATTTCAAAGTTAGGAAAGCGCTCCTTGGTGTGCACTACTCACTCAGGGCTTGTAACGACTGGGAAGGGCTGGGAAGAGGACCGTGGCTTCTGGCTTCACACCCAGAGTCGGAACTTGACAGTGCCAGTGTGTCATGAAAGACTCAGAAGCAACTCCTTTTGCTTTTCTTTGCCTCAGAGATTTCCTGTCAGAAATGCTCTGCTGACGCCATTCTGTTAGTCCTAAAGAAGGCTGGCTTCAACAGCCATATAATTCTGGGTGTGTGCATCGAAGGTGTGCTAGGGAGGATCAGACACACGAGTGTGCAGGGTCATTTCCCAGCATTCTCTTTCTCTTCCTGTGCCTTGTGCTTGGGGTTATTTGAACAGAAAGCCCCTGAGAATCTGGATTTTACCACTTTCTTCCACTAGGTGGCAGCCTAGCTCATCTCCTGTTGCCTCAGCCCTGGGGCCGCCAGCTGACCTGGCACCAGAAGGTCACTGAAAGAACAAAAGCCACAGCTTGTATCAAGGCTGTTACTTTATAGCTAGAGGAAGAGATCCCTCTCTCCCTTCAGGATCAGTCCCGCTGTCACATGGGTCCCTCGTTCCCAGCCAGCTGTAGGTGGCCAAATGCTGCACAACATTTATAGTCGCGGCTGTTTTTCCTGGAGCATAATCTGAAGCAGAAGTTATTTTTATAAATTATATGTAAAAAATTAAAAGTGAAAGTAGATGCATGACTTTGTGAAGGTAATAGATAGTTTTTAATGTTACTTTTATGTTATCACAGTCCTGGGGTTTGAACCTGTGGCCTCATGCAGTCCAGGCAAGTGCCCTGCTAATGAGCTGTGCCTCTAGTCCTGAAGTGGGTCTTGCTAATGTCCTAAGGGAGCGTGATGTCTATTCTTATTGCCTCCAAGGTGTAGATGAGGAAGGGGAATGTGGGGGCACCCCACTTGCAACAGGAGTACCCCGGCTTAAGGCTGAGTGCTTACGAGGCTGCATTCGCTCTCTGCCAGGCTCCTCTGTGTGCACTTCCTACGTAGAGTTAAATGCTGCATTGGGTCTCCAAGAAGGTTAAGAGTACCGTGGCTTGTGACTTGGTGGCCACAGAGAGTGGGTCTCTGGGTACCTCCACGTCTCTGTGCTCAGTCTCTTGTCTAGAGAAAGTGCGAGCGGCAGCAGGTAGGGCTGAGAAGGGATCATTTGCTTGGCGTACCTCAGTCAATACAGGCAGTGACTACATTAATGAAGCTCCTGATGCCTTTGGGATGGTGTCGGGTGCTTGGGTGGGGGGAAGAGGATAGAACTCAGACCTGTCTTCTCCACGATTGGATTTTCTCCCTAGATTGGGATCTGTTTAATCCCCTGGACCTTGGTTACCTCAGAGAATGTTTATTCTTTGAAGGATAAAGCTACAAAGTCCAGTTGAGGGAGAGGAGGGCTCTGTGGCATGGAAGTGGGGTGGGTTTGGTTTGGTTTGGTGTATTTGGATTTTGTGGTTTTGTTTTGTTTTGTGGGTGTTTGTTTGTTTTGCCCTTGAGTGTTCTTAGGTTCTGTCTGTATGGTTGCAGAGTCACCATCTTTGTGTTTTGTCAGTTAATCAGCATTGGTTCCTCCTATAACTATGGAAATGAAGACCAGGCAGAATTCCTCTGTGTTGTCTCCAGAGAACTAAATAATTCTACCAATGGCATCGTCATAGAGCCGAGCGA
This sequence comes from Mus minutoides, assembly GCA_902729485.2. Classification (NCBI taxonomy): domain Eukaryota; kingdom Metazoa; phylum Chordata; class Mammalia; order Rodentia; family Muridae; genus Mus; species Mus minutoides. Next base: position 197,476 of record LR749894.1, on the reverse strand, counting down.
AAAGGCCAAGGTAGGACACTGTTTCCTTCCCCCAGCTGTCCTCTGCCTCCCTTGTGCCCAGCTCTCTCCAGCTTTGCCAAGCTGCTGCTGGCTTTCTTCCACTCCCTCTGCAGCTACGAGCTTCCTCTCAGCACACTCTGTTAGAGGATTTAAATCAGGATTTGTTGGGTCTGGGGAGAGTGGCGGGCTTAGCCAAACTGTTGAGCTCCAGCTTCAGTGAGAGACGTCTCCAAAGGAAAGCAAAAGGATGTGGAGAGTGACAGAGGAAGAGGCTGGCTGCCAGCCCTGCATGCACACTCACACCCGTGCACACTTACGCCACACTCATAAAGCTGATGGGAGCTGAGCCTGGACCAGGGCAGGTTTGTATCCTGTCAGGATGGTGAAGGCTCTTGTTTGTGTCTAGACTCTAGTGTCTGCCTTGCTCCTTGACAGTCCATTCCTCCCTTCTCTTCCCACACAGTGCCCTGCAGACACACACTACACACTTGGGAAGAACCCGTGTGCTGACTGTGAACCGATTTCTTTAACTTGGAAAACTTTGATCTAACAGCACAGAACCTTCTGGTCCATCTGTATCTGGCAAGAGAACCCATTGCACTCAGGTACCCCGTGAGCTAGAGGCTCTGAGCCTGTCTTGCTAGATGGGCTGACAACAGATTGTATGCTGTCCACAGGGCCCAGAGGAAGCAACTGTAGGAGTTTTTAAATCATTTTAAAATTGTTCACTGTCATCAGCTTTCCTGTGACTTAAATCCCTGCAGCCATCTGGTGCTAGAGACCCAGCCTTGCCCAGGTCGTGGACAGCTTCACCCCTGAGCTGCACCCCGACCCCATGGGCCTTAGCTCTCAGCAGTTACTCAGGTGATTCTGTCTTCCCCATCCACTTAGATTCTTCAGGAGAGAGGCTCTCGAATGTAAGCGGAGAATCTGAACTTTCAGAACCCTGAAGGCAAGGGAGCAGTCGACCCAGCAGCTGCGAAGAGAGATCCTGCACCTGTACAGTAACTGAGCTGCTGCAAAGCAAAGCAAAGCTGCGCCTGGCCCCGAGAAGTGCTGTCCGGCCGGCCAAGCCAGAGGAGCCCCACCGCCTGGACCAAGACAGTGCGCCTCTGGCTGCACGGCCCCTTTTCAGAAACCTGCTTTTGTTTTCTAGCCAGTGTTAGAACAGACCTTCACAACAGCATCTGGGATGGGTCCCTGGCTGGAGCCTTGTGGGGAGTTAGAGGGAAAGGAGTAAGGTCTAGCTGCCTGGAACAGTCTAGATGCTTTTATAAAAGCTGGAGCAGAGGAAGAAGGCTTGTCCTGAGCTGTGCCTGGTCTCAGCCTGCGTGCTCCATGAAGGACATTAGCAGCTGCTTGGACCATTCTTCGCTGGCCTAGGCATTCTGAGGTTAGCAGGGGATTCTGTGTTAGTGTAGTGGACCGACGTTCTGGGTACAGAATAAAGTTGCCAAAGGACCCACAATCCTATGAACAGAGCCTCAGAGGCAGGAGGATAAGGTGTCCTGTGTTGTGGTTGGAGCGTGGGAGTTGCTGTTCCTGCTCCCATGAGAGGACCACCCGGAGTCTCTTTCAGCAGGGCCTCTCATAGCCCATCCTCACCCAGGAGGTTTGAGGCTGCGGCATCCTAAGCCGTGCCTGACGGACAGCGGTACTGAGCAGTTGGTGACTTGACGGACAGCGGTACTGAGCAGTTGGTGGTTTGACGGACAGCGGTACTGAGCAGTTGGTGGGACTGCTTCTGCAGCCTTTCCTTACCTGGTTGACCCCGTCTTCCTCCCCCAACTTCTTGAACTGGACCAAAGAGAAAGGACTTTGTGGGCCCTCTGTAATGGCTTGGGGTGAGGAAGGCTGTTATGTGGACGCTGCCAAATGTGTCATGTTGTCATAGCTAAAAGTGGTGGTGTGTTTGTGATTGTCTCTTGAACATGCGCTGACTGATAGGTGATACTTGTGTCTCTCCTTTTTTGTGACAACCTAGCACTTCAACATTGTCCCCAGCTGTGTGTGTGTGTGTGTGTGGTATGTGTGTTTTCACTCACAAGGTGGCAGTCTGTGTACTTCCTGCATCTCCTGGGCAGGAGATGCTAGCAGGCAGGGATCTGTGCTTCTATGAAGGGTACTGCAAAGCCTCTTGAGGCCGTCAGCCTGGAACTCACAACTGCACATTCTCCTCTCCTATGGAAGACATAGGGACCAGGAATTCCTCTGTTTATCTTAGACAACTTTAAACTGCCATGTGACACAAAACAGGTAAGACTGTCTCTGGATTGACCCAGGCTAAGCATTCATGGCACCTTCAACACCAAGACTTCTCTGCATTTGATGGGTGTGGTGGCTATTGCCTTTCATCGAAGTACCTGTGAAGCAGAGGTAGGCAGATCTCTGCGAGTTCAAGGACAGCCTGCTCTACACAGAGGCCCTGTCTCAAAAGGGGTAGATAGGAAAGCTATGTGTTCATTCTGTACAAATGGGCTTCACCATGGTGACTTCTGGAAAGGCAGCATTGCGTGTCACCTGTTTCCTCATGTGGCTGACCATGCCTGGCTGGCTCCCTGTTCTCCAAGAGTCGTCACTTCTCCATATAAGTGTACCCGTTCAGGCCCCCTGCGTGTCAACTAGTGTCACCTTGGGAGCCCAGTGGCTATAACGCTGTATCAGCCACGCTATATTAGATGCTCTGCCTTTAGAAGTGGCTCCCCCTTCCAAAGGGTCCAGGTGTCGATTTATCAACTCTTTCAGAAAAAAGGGAAAGGTGGGTGGGTATATTCAAGGAAACTGAAGGGGATGGGGCAAGCTGCTCTGTCCAGATAGCTAGAGACAAGGGACCTTTGACCCCACCCACAAGTGATATCAAATTGGAGCCACTTGTTCCCTCACCTTGGGGGAACCCCCTTATCCCTCTGCTTTTCTGGGGCCACACCAAGTGATCTGAGCACTGCCTCTAGCTCCATGTTCAGCCAGGGTGTGGAGGGCTAGGGGGCAGGCAGTACAGGCGAGACATTGGGACATCAGTCATGCACCGTAAGTGTTCTCTTGACTGAACATTTCAGAAAGCCCCAGCTAGTTCTGTACAAATGACACTACTGAGCCTCAAGCCTAGACGCAGAGGCAGGCATTCGTGGCCCTCTTGTCCTGGACGGCGGGTCAATGTTTCCCTAGCTTTTGCCTATTGTGGTTTTAACAATCCTGTGCTCCAGGCAACAGAGGGGGCTCACAAGATTTCCTTGAACCATTTTGCTTCTGAAAACCGTGCTGGAGAATCTGGCTGATCACTGCAGATAGAGAGGTCTCTGTCACATGGCGCTGTCCCGAGACCTACATGCCCCTCTGTTCTCGGACCGTCAAATGGGAGTGTCTTTCTGCATTTTTCTTTGTCCCACCCAGTCTTTTTCCTCTGGTCTCCTTGGTGGTGATGGGCCCAGCTTCCTCTCAAGTGACTCCATTTCTCAGTTACTTCTTGGCTGTCAGCAAGGTGTAGGGAGAGGGTGATAAGAGATGCTAAGGGAGTAGGCCAAAGGGACACCCACTCCTTCCAGTAAGGCCTTCATTCCATGTCTCTGGGACCATGCCAGTCACTCATGCCCTTTGTAACTGGCTGCTCATGAGTCTGAACAAAGTCTGAAATGTTGTGACTTTGTCAATAAAGATAAGCACTGGGGCTTGGACCGTATGTGCTCTGCTGGCTCCTGGCTCCAGTGGTCATCTTGTGATGGCCTGGCTGCTTTCAGCAAACAAGTCTCCTGTACCTGCTCTGGAGTCCATCTTAGAGCACTGTTAGAACTGCCAGAGGCTTGTCGGGCCCTCTCCTTCCTCCCTTGCATCTCACTGGAGCTGAAAAGCCCCCAGGAGTGCCTAGGACAGAGCTGGAGGAATAAGGGAAGGGCTCCTGAAGAGAAGTGACCAGGCAGAGGCAGGCTGAGGAGCAGGTGGGAAGACTCAAGGAGCCAGGTGACAGATGTTGATCACAGGCTGGCATTAAGGGAAGCCTTTAAAGGCCTTGTGGGGGCTGGGGGGGGCGGTCTACGCCAACGAGTGAACAGGCTGGACAGTCCCAGAGTCACTCCAGAGGCAACCAGTTAGTGCAGTTCCCTGGGGCTGAGCATCACAGCCACAGAGCTGGGCTCAGCCGCCCTTCCCTGGGTGGGAGCAACATGCAGTGTCAGGGATACTGTGGAGGGGCACTCAGCGCTGTTGCCCCCAGGCTTGCTGAGGCCGGAAATACCACAGTGAACCAGCACTACCTCAGAACCAGCTGTTGGCACCAGGGAATGAGGCTGTCATTGGTGGGAAGCAAACAGGAACTCTTTTTTTTTTTTTTTGGTTTTTTCGGGACAGGGTTTCTCTGTATAGCCCTGGCTGTCCTGGAACTCACTTTGTAGACCAAGCTGGCCTCGAACTCAGAAATCTGCCTGCCTCTGCCTCCCGAGTGCTGGATTAAATTAGGCGTGCACCACCACCCAGCCAAATAGGAACTCTTTATGCAGCTTGGTCTTCATGTGGATCCCCCAACAACCAAGGCAGGGGGCTTACCCTAACTCTCTGGTCTGCCTCTGGATCCTCAGCGGGAGAGAATGTACCTAGTTCTGGGTGCCAGGGTGGGTTGTTTCCCTAGGTGGGACCTCCCCCTTCTCAGAAATAAAGGGGATAGGGGATGGCCCAGGTGAGGAGAGGCTGCAGGGGCTGTGATTGGTATGTAAACTGAGTAAATAATGAAGAAAAAAACATCTTCACTTTTCCCAGCATGCTGGTCAGGAGGCTCCCAACTCCCAGAATCCCTCTTCTGACCTCTGTGGGCACCATCTCACACACCATCAAACACACACCACATTTACATAAAAATCTTAAAACTGAACAAGTACTGAACACTTACCTACCATCTACTGTAACCCTGTTCCTTGGGACAGGGTTTGAGGTAGCCCAGGCTGGCCTCTAACTTACTGTGTAACTGAGAATGACCTGGAGCTACCCCAGAAGCTCCTCCTGCTTCCATTTCACAAGTGCAGAGATGACTGACAGGCTTGTGCTGCTGTGCTCAGCTTCCTGCTGCTGGGGCAGACCCAGGGCTTCCTGCCTGCTAGGCAAGTGTCTCCTGATGGAGCTGTATCCCCAGGCCCAAATACTGTGGAAGTTTTATTTTTTTATAGCTGTGATATTGTTACTGCTTCTCTTTCCTCCTCCTTCTCTTTCCAAAGAGATCAAAGCCAGTGTCCCCTGTATAGAAGGTTTGAGGCCAGCCTGGGCTACATGAACCTATGTCACTAAAAAATCCAAGCAAAGGCCGGGCGTGGTGGCACACGCCTTTAATCCCAGCACTCGGGAGGCAGAGGCAGGAGGATTTCTGAGTTCGAGGCCAGCATGGTCTACAAAGTGAGTTCCAGGACAGCCAGGGCTACAGAGAAACACTGTCTCAAAAAAAAAAAAAAAAAAAAAAAAAAAAAAAAAAAAAAAAGCCGGTGTGGTGGCGCATGCCTTTAATCCCAGCACTTGGGAGGCAGAGGCAGGTGGATTTCTGAGTTCCAGGCCAGCCTGGTCTACAAAGTGAGTGCCAGGACAGCCAGGGCTATACAGAGAAACCCTGTCTCGAAAAAAAAAAAAAAAAAATCCAAGCAAACTCCTGCCTTTGATCACTTAAAAATTCATTCATTCATTCATTCATTCATTCAAGCAAGCAAGCCAGCCAGCCTTGGGAGACTATCAGATTGACACTTGTTTATCGGACTGTTGTTTGGGGGAGGAGCGCTCATGCCTGGGTACCCATGTGGGGTCACAGGACCTGCAGGAGTCAGCTCTCTCCTTCTAACATGAAGGTTCCAGGGATCAACCTCAGGTCATCAGGCTGGGCTGCAAGGCCCTGTACCCGCTGCACCACCCCGCCTCGCCCTTCCCGCCCCCCCACTCTTCCCTGTCTCACCAGGCCCCAAACAAAACTTTCTTTTTTTTTTTTTTTTTTAATTTTATTTATTATATGTAAGTACACTGTAGCTGTCTTCAGACACTCCAGAAGAGGCCGCCAGATCTCATTAAGGATGATTGTGAGCCACCATGTGGTTGCTGGGATTTGAACTTATCACCTTCGGAAGAGCAGTCGGGTGCTCTTACCCGCTGAGCCATCTCACCAGCCCCCAAACAAAACTTTATTAAGACCGAGCAGGTCATGTTCTTCTGTGCACCCAGCAGGAAGCGGGGAGGAAATGGAGGGGTCACTGCGGTTTTTGTTTGTTGTTTTTTTTCAGGATTCAGTCCCCAGATTCCTGGTTAGACATACAACCAAACCTTCCGTGGAGGTTATCTGAGTGGTGGCTCATGAACAGCCCTAAATCTGTCGTTAAAGGGTCCTGGAACCGTGGATGCAATTCTCATTTCTCTGCACGGTGATAGGGGGCACGCCAGGTCTGGGTCTGGCTGCAGTTCACCATCAGCCTCTCAAGCAGGGAGGGTTTGAAATCCTCAACCCGGACACCAGCCTTACCCCACAGACTGGCGCTATTGAGGGAGATGTGTGTGTGGGTTCCCAGGATGAAACTCTGAGAGGACAGAAACCTGTAAGAAAAAGAAGAAAGCAGCAACAGAAGCCCGAGAAGTGGTCGGGAACGAAAAACAAACAGTAAACTGCGCGCTGGTAAACGCATGCAAAGCGATGGCGCAGCCACTGTGCTGGGACCGTGTCCGGCTCCGGGAAGAGCAAACCATCTGCAGGCGCAGAGCTGGGAGGCGCTCAGTGTGGGGATTTAAACAGGCAGTGATGCGATGCGAGGTACTGATAACCAAGGACCAGATCCTGACCAGATTCATTCTGAAAACAGCGGCTGTTACAGGGAGGGGGCTGTGTATGCTCGCACTTGGTCTAGCAAACAAGGCCTCAGTCCAAGAGAAGGAAAGTCAGCAGCACGCCCTGTAGTGAGAGCCCCAGTTTCTAGCGGGAGTCTGCAGACTCTAAGGCAGGACTCACAAAACTTTCCTTAGCTGCCACGGATATGGAGAGAGACTCTGGGGGCCCACGTGTGCCGGGTCAGAGGCACCGGTAAAAGCCTCTGCTGTGGGGTGAGGTCATCGGGCAGCATGGCTGAGACAAAGTGAGGCTGAAAAGGATGTGAGGTCTCTGCCAGGGCTGGAGGGGCTTGGCCTTCTGCGGGATCTAGGCGCCTCGGACGCTCTGTTCCCCTGGCCTGTTTTGTTTTGTTTTATTTAATTTTTTTGCATATATATATATATATATATATATATATATATATATATATATATATATATGTCTGTGCCCCTTGTGTGTGCTCTGTGCCCACAGTGACTGAAGAGGGTATTGGGAATCTCCTGGGACTAGAGTTTCAGGTAGTTATGAGCAGCCTAATGTGGGTGTTAGAAATTTAATCCAGGTCCTCAGGTCTCCCCTACTGTGCTCAACACACAATGACCATGTCCTAGACAGAGCTAGCCAGCCATAGTGGGCCTCTTACAGCCTAGCCATAAGAATAGTACAGCAAAGCCGGGTGTGGTGATGCACACCTTTAATCCCAGCACTCGGGAGGCAGAGGCAGGTGGGGTTCGAGGACAGCCTGGTCTACAAAGTGAGTTCCAGGACAGCCAGGGCTACACAGAGAAACCCTGTCTCAAAAAAAAAAAAAAAAAAAATAGTACTGAGAGATGCTTCCTGAAAACCTGAACCTGTTTTTGTTTTTGTTTTTCTCTTTTTCCGTGGTAATGAGAAAATGAGACCCTCACACATACTGACTAAGTACTTATACATGCATTTCTATCCTGTTGAATTACTTTAAGGGTTTATGTAGCCCAGGCTGTCCTAGAACTCATGCTGGCCTGGAGCTCAGAGATCTGCCTACTTCTGTCTCCTGGGTGCTGGGATTAAAGGCTCCATGCTCTGTTGAAGAGTGAGTGTGTGTGTGTACACACTCATGCGTGTCTGTGTATGAGGATGTCAGAGGGTCGTTGAAACCTTGCCATTGGAGTTGCAGACAGTGGCGAGTGGCCTGATTTGGGGGCCAGGAACCAGTCCTAGGTCCTCTGCAAGAGCAATATGGCCTCTAAGTCTCCGAGCCATTGCTCCAGCCTCAGGAGTTCTTAGAAACTGAGATACACATAATTTATGTGCATGGAAGTTTTACCTGTCTGTCTATCTGTGCACCCTGTGCATACCTTGTGCCAGGGGAAACAGGACTCGAATCCTCTGGAACTAGAGTTCCATCCAGATGTGAGAGTACAGAGAGCCAACCCAGGTCCTCTGGAAGAGCAGCCAACGTTCTTAACTGCCAAGTCATATCCTCAACCTTAACTACTGAGCCATCTCTCCAACCTTAACTGCTGAGTCATGTCTCCAGCCCTTGTTTTTTGTTTGTTGCCTTTGCTTTTTAAAAATCTATAATGGAGACTGGAGAGATGGCTCAGCAGTTAAAAGCATTGGCTACTCTTGCAGTGGGCTGTGCTTGATTTCCAGCACCACATGGTGCCTCACAACCACCTGTAATTCTAGTTCCAGGGCATCTGACACCCACTTCTGGCCTCTATAGGCATGTGGCACACAGACATACATGTAGACGAAACACCCGATACACATAAGAAAAATTATATATATAAAAGAAATTTGTAGCAAGTGCTGATTTTACTCGTTTGGCAGGATTTCATTTGGAACCTGAGATCCTTCTGTCTTCAGCCTCCTCTCACAGAGTTTTAAATGGCAAAAGGAACAAACAAAAAACTAAAGCTGGGCTTAGAGAGATGGCTCAGCAGTTAAGAGCACTGGCTGCTCTTCCAGAGGACTCAGGTTCGATTCCCAGCCCCCACAAGGCAGCTTACACTCGCTTTAACTCCAGTTCCAGGGGATCTGATAGCTTCTGCTCCCTCTAGGTAACACACACACACACACACACACACACACACACACACACCCCACACACACGGTACATATACAAACATACACATATACACATGCAGGCAAAATGTTTATACACATGAAAATCAATGCACTTTAATTTTTTAATCCCCTTGGAAAACAAAAAGCTCTAAAGCTGCCAAGTCTGTCCAGGCCAAACTAAGGCAGGACGATCCAGCCAGATAGCACAATGAGACAAACTATGGGGAAGAGGGATGGGGGAGCTGGGCGTGCTTTTAATCCCATGTACTTGGGAGGCTAAGGCAGAAGGATCATGGATTAAAGTCATCTTTAGATAAGCAAGGAGCTCAAGGACAGTCTGGGCGGGTTAAGTAACCCACTGAGGAGAAAGCTCAGCTGACCAGGGCTTGCCCAGCGCACACAAGATCACGGTTTCAAACCTCAACACCAGGCTCTAGCAGAATCCTGATTTGATACACGATGACGAATGCAATAGTTAAAACTTTGTATTTTTGTAATT